>JAXRJS010000077.1:994487-1204487 GCA_037127375.1 Dione juno
AATATGCAGATAATGTATTGTTATTGGTGTCAATAATTATATATAACCTGCTTTAGAAATGTCTAAAGCTATTGTAATCATTAAATATTATATATTTCAAGAGACCATTAACGTACTATATATAAAAACCATAGCTTTCAATAAATAATAAATGTATGTAACATAAAAATTGTTTTGCAATGCAAACTATTAGTTCTTGAGATTAGCGTGTACAATCAAGCAAACGCTTCAGCTCAATAAAATTAGTATGTAAATTAATTTCTTTAGTATTTATTACTTATAGCCGTTATCATAATTAGCATAGTTAAGTAACTAGAATTATAGTTTGAGATTGATGGGTGTGCAGATTTTCAAAGAGAACACAAAATTATCTATAAAGATTCTTTATTATATAGCAACCAGACGCTATAATCAGATAAAAAATTATGAGACATAGGTTATATATATATATATATATATATATATATATATATATATATATATATATATATATATATATATATATATATATATATATATATATATATATATATATATATATATATATATATATATATATATATAACCGAAAGACCATTCATGCTATATACAATACAAAAATATATGTGATCAATTCACATTTGAAATTAAAATATTTTAATTACAAATGTGGTAAAAGTCACGAAAACCTAAGAAATATATTTTTATAAATAATATATTTTTATTGAAATAAAATTTCAATACACATCGTACACTATCTCTTCACGAGTATTTATGGAGATAATTTAGTTACAATTCATAATTATTATATGTACTATTCTCAAGCCTTATGCCATTTGTATATATAGCTTTATATCCAGACCTGGCCAGACTATGGAAACGAATTCTAAATATTTAGATAAAAAATACAATTTTAGAATAATTGTATATAATAAAACATACTTATTATAACTGGGAACAATCGGAAAACGAATTGAAATTGACAAAACGAATATTTTTTGGAAAACATTTTCTAGAAATAAAGAAATATATTTCTAAAAAATATATAAACTATATAGAATAAATCAATCCAATATGTTAAAATACCCAAACAAGCGCTTACAATTTTATCACTATCTTGGCATGCCTTATAAAATTCTAACAGCTTTACTATTGGTCGATTAGCGACATCGTCTATCAATTTGCCACAAATTTATATTAAAATTTAATGAATATATCAGCATATCAAGTATAATGTATCCAATATGATGTATGCTGGAAACTGTGATTATAAAGTTTCATAATGTTTTATTTATTCGTGCCACCATGTTGAAACTTGTTACCAGTTTATGGAATAACATATGTATGTGTAAGAAAATTTTATATGAGATAAATCTGTGATCTTTGACTTTTGATCAGTGTCAGATTGTATACGCGATCGGAGTTTGATCTCACTAGGGGATTGAGTTACCCCTCTAGTTGTAAGGTAAGCTGCGGTGTTAAGTTCCGTCAGTGAACATGTCTTGAATACAGGTAGAAAACGGATAACGAAGTGTCTTGACACTAAGCTGTCTCTGCCTACTATGCTATATCTGAATTTGTCTGTAGTTTGTTTGTCGTTTGTAACGAATGTTTTTGAATCCTTGTTTGAATTTTTTCAAGTATTTCAATAGCTCTTTAACCTACAATCTCCCAGTCATAGTTTCACATCGAGTTGTATTTAAGAAATGTATACGATATTTCAATACTAAAGCAAATTAACATATATATTCGCTGCAGATAGCAGCGTTTTCAGAGTGGACAGATTAAAATACTATCGGCGAATTTTCCACCCTAATCCCTGGTGGCGACATCCCTTCGAAGTGTGAATATCTACACTGGTTGATAAATTATAAGGTCTGAAAATTAATATAGCTTAGTAATTATATTTTAAGTTTTAATGCCAATTAAATATTAATTGATGTTTGTGAGTATTGTTAATTCTTAATAAAAAATAGGCCGAACGGTTGTATTGCGGTGTTTTATGCCGTCCAACACGATATATTGTCTATAATAATATTTCTTAGGTTATATTGCAATAACTAATTCATATGTGAGGGAATGAATTAATATTTTTGTAATCTCTCTTCTCTCTCTCTTAAGAAGCCAAAGCACGGCATTGAGTGCCGTCAGTCAACATATACTATATCAAAAAATTGTGCAGTGCTTGGGAAACAGAGTGTCTTAACACTAAGTTTCCTCTATTTACCTTGTTTTATGCGGGATAGTAGTTAACCAAAAATCCCCTCCATGTGCAACAACCTCGGATCTCTCACCAGATCGGGTCGAATTATATTTTTATGTCCCGTTTGACAAATTGCGTATTTTACGATCACACATCATACCCCACCCCACCTATACCTATGAGCTATATGTGTGTGCCAACGGCCAGATAATAATAAACTTTATTGAAAGGATCAGACCGTGTCGGTCCAAATAGTTTCTAATTTTCCAATTTTTCCTTATTGCGAGCGGTCGGTATATTTTTTAATTGTATATTATTTTAAATATTTATGCTTCAAATGGATGCTATATATTACTTTTCGTCCTAATTCGTTTGTCAATTGTCCCATGAGATTGGTTTTACGGTAAAAGTAGCGTAAAATTTGCAAATATTTATGTATTATAATATAAATATAATATATGAAAAAAATTTTTCCCATCAATGTTTTATTTACTTATTCATTTAGAGATAAAACAAAAATCCTTATTTCAAATTGAATTTTCAATTTTAACGATGAATTTTCCAAACGATCCTTTCTTCGCTACGTTAATACTGCGTGTACTGCATCTTATATACGAGTATGCATTTGATGTTTAAAGAGAGATAGCTTACAGTCCAGGCAGTATTTTTTCCCCGTATTATATATATATATATATATATATATATATATATATATATATATATATATATATATATATATATATATATATATATATATATATATATATATATATATATATATATATATATATACATATATATATATATATATATATATTTTTAAAGTCATTTAATATTTTATATTATTTTTACAAATGTTAGTATAATAACTTATAATCTACAACATACAAATAACAGTACTTTGCCAGGCTATAAGCACCTTTAACAGTATGTACCTACAGAAAAGATTAAACACTTTTTACATCTTGTAATAAATATATGAATCAACTCACAAACAATTATTTTCTATCATGGATTTAATACTACTAAATCCATTTATTAATAGCAGAATTTCTTTCTCAGAATTTCTTTTTTTTTTTTTTTTACATTAGTTTTCAAGCTATCATGGCCCAGTGGAACTTGATCACTACTTTAAACAAAAATTCTGATAGAAAGTAGAAAACAGAGGGTTCTATCTGCCTAAGTACTGTCATGACATGTGGACCTTTTACACAGGCCCCTAGTAAAGTATGGTAAAGATATTGGGCGTTGTTTTATTAAATTGTACTTAATTTTGCCTATACTTAACCTTAATTAATTATACTTGTTTCTGATATGCTTGTATTCCATAAAATACGCCTATTTGCCATACCTTATAAATATATATGTATACATAAACAATATGAATAAATAATAATATTACTTAAATTTACATATATTTATTTAATTCATTCGAAGTGTTTAAATATTTATTCTGGAAAATAATAAATGAATTTATCTTTCGGTGGAAAACGGTTTTTTTACTTCTCCGAATAATATTTTTATAAAGATATCAGAGTTCAGTCGCACAAAAAGCCTCGGTAACGGAACGTTCCTTTTTGTGAGCAAATTTTACAGCATATTATTAGAAAAACACACTTATTCCTACTATAAATATCTTGCAATAGTTTTCATTATAAACATGAAGCGTATAAATATATATATATTTTTTTAGCTTCACGCTGTATCCCACACAAAGCAGGGTAAGTAGAGGGAACCTAATGCTAAGACACTCCACTTTCCACTTTCGAGGTATTGTATGTTGAGTGGCGGAATTCAACGCCGCGCTTTGACTTGGTGCCAAAGGGCATAAAATGGTCTCTGCGCCACAATTTTATTTAAACCAATAATTTTAAATTCGCTTACATAATATACTTATAATTCTATTACTTCAAATATCTAAATTAACATATATATAGGAAATGAATACGTCATTTCCTTATTCTCACAAGTTTTCTCTGTTGTAGGTTTTAGTGAGAACGGGTTGAAATAAAATGGTCATAATCCCCCACTCTAAAAAAATTGCGGCCAAAAACTACTGAACTTGCTCGAGAATCGGACCACAACTCAATCATGTATAAGCTCTTGCTTATAATTATTAAAAATTTTCACGTTTTTTTTTTAATTTTTATTATTATTTTTTTTATGTAAATATTTTATCTTTACAATATTTAAATAAAAAAAAATAATAATAAAAATTAAAAAAAACGTGAAAATTTTAAATAATTACCTATATATTCGTATATAACCTACCTACTACCAACAGATACACGAGTAATAAGCATCGATTATCTAAACCAGATGCCCTTTAAACCTTATAAAAATGCTAATTTTACGACCATAATTAAGAGCAATTTTAGTATATTTTATATACATATATAGCAAATTAATTAATTGCTATCAATTGATTAGTTACACATTAGATCTGTATATTAATGTGTTTGAATGCTCTCGTGGCGGTGACGTCATATGGTACCTATACTGATGTGATAAACGATGGTTTTGGTTCCTTTATAGCGTGTTTATGTCTAAAATAGTAGAATTTCTATGATTTTCTAAAGGTTTATGGGGAAAATTTGGTAGGCATAGTTATAGTCATTAAATATTTAGTCTCGGTTGACAATTTTGAACGCAGTGTTGAAGATACTGGAGGAAGGCCGAACGAAGGTCACGTATACATCATTATTGAAGAGCATGTATGAAGAGGTTGATTAGGTGCAATAGTATTGCAGCGCTTGGCACTCCGTTCCCTCTGGCTTCCCCGCTAGGTATAAAGCGTAAAAGACCTATGTATTTATATGTGAAATTATATACCCTAGGTTTGCATCACTGTTTTTCTTAAGAAATCAATCAAATAATAAATAAATTATGTCACAGGAGAAGACGGAAAAGGATATAGATATTTTCTATACAAATTCCTTGAGAACTTCAATCTATACTGTTATAAAAACAAACATGGATAACTTTGTATTTTGACGTCTTAGTTTAAATGCTAGTCACATTCAGGATAAAAACTTATGGCATAGTTAACTAGAGAGCTTGGACGATTTTCGAGAGGTGCGAGTTCGATTCCTATTACGTAAAAAAGTTTAATGTCTCAAAATATGGAGACATAAGATTCTTTCATATAAATTCAGTGTATTAGTAAATGGTTATATTGAAAATCAAGAAACTAGCTTTATTAAAAACTATACTAAGTTAAAATTTTAATAGGAAAATGCTTACCAGAATATTGTAAAGCGAGTGCTAATTTCCATCTATTTTCGAATTGCAGCTTTCAAGATTTTAATTAAAAATCTCGATGGTTCCATGTTGCCTGCTGTTGTTAGATAGTATTTTTCTTTTATCTATATAGATGAAAATTAATATTGTAATAATGTTATAAATATAATACATAATAACTATATATATATACAAAAATATTTATTTCAATTCCAATCAGTATTTCATAGTAACAAAAAACAATTCTGCTCGCCATCAATTTTTTAAATTTTTTAATGTACGCTACAAATTTAATGTAATTCTCATTAATACATACAGCGATCCTTTGCGAAAGCCCAGAATATTTTATCTATAATTTTATTTTTTTAATTTATTTATTATTATTAATTTTAGCTTTACGCTGTATCCCGCACTTAGCAGGATAGGCAGAGGTAACCGTAGGCAGAAGAAATCTAATGTTAAGATGCTACGTTTCCCTTCTATTATTAATAATTCATTCACCCCGAGTGGGAATCGAACTCATAAGCCGTCGCGCGTACAGGCAGATGCTTCTGCGCCACCATAGTTGGATGGGCCCAGAATACCTAATACTGTAATATGATGTTTACAGAAATATTTTTTGGGGGTACACCGTTAAAGCTGTAAATAACTCAAGTAAAATGCTAGCTATTATTACTAGATAACTACTACTACATACCTACACACAATTTTATCTTGACAAGAGGTCAAACTAGAGTAGCTTGTGAAAACGGTAACGTCCAAGCAAAAATAGTACTAATAACAAAAAAAAACATAAATTTGGCCTTTTTGCAACACATTCTGCAGCAAATTGCTGAAGGTTTATTTAGCGTCTACCTTGTGCCTCGTTGTCTTATGTTAACTTACGTATATTTGAATTTAGGTATTGGTTCAATTCCAGGTCAGTTCAATAGCAATTGTTCGCACTGACATTTCTATCAAAGAAATGTCAGTGCGAAGTTGGAAAATTGGCGACCATTTCTATATAACATGGCGAAGCTCCAACTTTTAGAAGTCACGTTTCTTTCTCACTGATCAGTTTGGATCTAAAGTGTTAACGCCAAATTTGACTTTGTGAAATAATATCGATCGATAGTATTAGTATTTGATATCGATAATCAATAAGGTTTTTTGGGGTTCCGTAGCCAAACGGAGCCCTTTTAGATTCGTCATGTCTGTTTGTCGGTATGTCCGTATGTCTAAGCCATTTTTTTAAATAAATTTATTTTTTAGGTGTTTTAATTAAAAATATTTTTAAAAATATCTCACTCAGTACTTATAAAGCAGGATGGGCGAAAAATACAAAATAATATTCATACAATAATTCTAATAAGTAGCCAGATATATATACTTATTAATTATCTTACATAAGGGCAGAGAAAACTACTCTCCAATCTATTATCTACTTTTCGTTATTTTGTGCTAAATATACGAAAAACTACTTGAAAATAAATATTTCTATGAATGAGAATCGAACTGCGAATACAATTAGTATATAAAATAGCTCTATATAATATTGCAAACATTATTTTGACTATAATCAGTGCAGTTGTTTGTTAGCTTCACCCTGTACCGTTTGGCGGAACTCAACTCCGTACTTTGTCTTACCAGAGCTTAGTGGAAATGAAAAAAATATTATTATTAATATAAAAAAAAAATCACGTCTACAGACAGACACTGTCCCACTACGCCACAATATTCTGAATTAGCGATCAAAAAACTATTAATTACAAACAGTAAAAAAAAATACTTTAAAACCAATACTTTCTTTTATTTTTTTTTATATTTACGTTAATTATAAATTACATACCCTCAGACAGAATACCTGCTGTGATATCTAACATTATATTATTACAAGGTAGTATGTTCAAATAGTTATGATGCGTAATGGAAGGCACTAAGCAGGAGGTCTTAGCCCACACAATTCTTAAGGACAGCTTGATTTTTGAATTGAGCAAGTCAATATCGGGACAAAAGTTTCAAATTTTACGTTGAAACTCTAAGATTCTTGTTCCTTATGAAGTTAATAGGTATTATTACTTATGAAGTTACATAGGTATTATTTTTAAATCGACTTGTGACTGTATATCTCGATGGTAGTAGGTTCGATATCGTAGGGATTGTTTTTAATGGTTTTTAAAGTGTTAATCCGCACCAAGGATACAAAAATACTTAAATAAACATAAAACTTGAACGCTATTTCCATGAGGAGTGGGTTCAAATCCCGCCGCGTTCAAATTTATGTTTTCATTAAGTATCGTAGGAATTTATTTTTTTTTATTTTCCACTCTACGCTAAAAGCATGATTAAACATCATGCTTTTAGCGTAGAGTGGAAAATAAAAAAAAACAAATTAGTAGTAAAAAACAAAAAGTAATCAAGCAAGGGCCAGAAATCTCTGCGAAAGTGAAGAATGAAGTGTCTATACACTAGTTTTCTCTACTCTCTACTACTCTCTGTATGGGATAAAAAAATTATCATTTAAAATTTACAGTTAATGGCGTCTAAATTTCTTCCATATATTTCACAAATTTAAATTTGAAATTTTCTATTTTAATAATGAAATTTGTATTATAACCTAACCTGTTCTAATGTTTAATATTTATTATTAACTTTCTATATATAAAAGTAACCTGTCTATCTTACTTAGTCTTGGCTCGAATTAGCTCAAGCTTGAATAGGCGTAACTTAACACTGTTTTTTTCTTACTAAGAATAGCCCTCGTACAAGTCTGCTGTCTATATAAGTCTTTTAGACATTTTCCATTAAAGGTCTTTATGTTTTAAGACTTTTAGATATTTATTTTTAAGAAAACATGTATTAAAAGCCATCTTGACAAGTTGAAACTTGTAAGTTCGAATCGTATTTATGAGAGTATATATCTAAAATATTTTTTTTGGTTAAACTTATTACTTAGTTCCTTTATTCCAGCCATATTTATACTAATAGAGCTTAATAACAAAAGAGAGGAGAATTTTACTAAAAATTCAACAAATTTTCTCCCTGCTGTAAATACATAAAATCAAACAAATTATCTCAGAGAGTTCTCACACTGTGAGTTTATCTTGGCTTGGCACTGTTAGCAGCAATATAGGTAATGTATATCTAATAAAAACGTGAATGATCGCTGTCTGTATATGGAAGATATATGAGAAATAATAAGATTATAAGGGGCATAAATCAAAGTGGTAGAAGCTAAAATAATGATTTTCAAAAATGTCGTCTGTCAGTCTGTGCATTTGTGCACGCTTATCTCAGAACCGGATCCCCGATTAAAATGTGTTTTACTATATATATATATATATATATATATATATATATATATATATATATATATATATATATATATATATATATATATATATATATATATATATATATATATATATATATATATATATATTATATATATATATCAAATGTGTTATATGAGAGTAAACCTGAGAGACCATAGATCAAGCGGGTAAAGCCGCAAACGGTTCACAAGTATATTATTTTATGGTCAGCCCAAGTATTATGTGTCTACATTATACAGAATTGAGATTGCCTGAATTGTCGTTGATGTCAGACACATCATGTGCACATTCATCAAGTTTTGACTGACTGACTTGATTGACACCCAATTCTGGTAAAGTGTTAGAAAATGATTCATGAATATTGACATGGTTGTGGATAAAAACTTGAACCTAGCGGTATTTGAACCCACGCGTCTTCTGAACCGTTCAAGCGCTCTGAGCGCTAAGCCATGTCATCAAGCTATGTCGAAATTCTTATTACTACTTACTATATATTTTGTTAGCATTTCTGTAAGGAGATTTTTACAAATTTCCGCTACCCCAAGATTATTACTACCAATAATGAATTGGCAAAAGAAAATGCAAATTATTACATAGCTTGACAATTTAATAAAAATAATTATATATATGTTTTCCAAAAAATACTTTTCTTTGGCATAAATAACACTTTAAAAATTTGTAAATATATTTAATTTTTTTTTCCTATTCCCTGATAAAACAAAGTGCATTGGTGACCATCACTCAATACTTAATGTCTCGAAATTGACGAAAAGTGGAGAACCTCTCTGATACCTTACTGACTCTTACCAGCTTTACCTGGCAAAGTAAATAAAACAATTAACCCAAAAGTTTTTAAAATATATATACCAGTAAATATTTAAAATGCAAAATTAAATATTTTTAAACGCGAATTTCATTTAGAAATTGCACTTAAACTGATTAAAATATTAAGTTACGTCTAAAGAGATTAGCATTACATCGTTGTGTTATACCTGAATCCTCTTAAGGGGATAAACAAGCCGATGTCTTCAGCTCTGCGAACTATTTAGCTGCTCTATATTATAATTACTCAACTTTATAGGTAAGGTGTTGTAATTTACAATAAATTACAATGGTAGTACATTTATATTTCTAAAGCAATAGTAGGCTCGATATCGATTTTAAAACATTATATATGTTTTGTATATAAAATCTTTTTTTATACTAGGAGATTGTTGGTTCTATACCAATTCGGGGCTATGAATATTTTTATTTACTAGCTTTAAGTAAGTGGCTGCGCAAAGTGTAGCATTGATTCCGCCAACATGCAATGTTTAGAATCAGGTTGTAAAACGAAAAACGGAGAGTCTTGGCACAAGGTTTTCTCGGCCTATTCTATTAGGAAAATATGGGATAAAGCATGATGCCGTCATGGCGCAAAGGCAGTGTCTGGTTATAAACGCGACAGTTGTGGATTCGATTACCACTTGTTGAGATTGAATTATCACAAGAAAAAAGCATTGAGTTCTGCTACTCAACACCCTAGGTATGTCTTGAAAAGTGGAGAAAGAAGAGTCTGAACACTAGGTAACCTCTTACCCTGGTACCTGTCATGTACGGGATGCTATAAAAAAGATAAAGCATAAAGCCCAAGATAAAGAAAGAATTTAAGATTTAATTTAATTTATACTGTTGAAGTATAAGACGCTTCGTTTTAATGGCTTTGTCGTGATACATTTTAAATGTGGCTTTGGACTCCATTTGTTTTTGAATTTTACTCTTGTAAGAAATTCCTTCTCAACTTCTATAAGCAAGTAAGCAAAGCGAAGCAAAACCTTGTACATTTTTGACATTGTTTAAAAAAAAATCGAAAATTGTACAAGTATAAGTATTTTGTCTAAAATTTAATTTAGAAATCGCTTACGTAATAAACCATTACAATAAAAAGTAACGTTGATTACCGTAATAACTGTTCTGGAAGAACTTTAGAAATTTATTTAATTACTATTTTTAATTAATTCAAATTTATCTGGTAACTAGCATATATAGTTATATAATTATCTACTTATTAAGAGATCGGTGGTCGTGGATTCGATGCTCATTTAGGTAAAATATCAATCAATGTGTTGAGCAATGAATATCAAAATGGTTTTTTGTTTTTGTATAATAAACTACCATTCTATGACAGTGTCTGTCTGGAAGTATCGGTTGTAAATGTGATTTCCGCTAAGAAAAATAAATTATTTTCATTCCTCTTTTTTTTTTCAAAACTCTTTTGTTCTTAAATGCATTTAATATCCCGAATTCTCACAAAAAGCGGAGAGCAGAGGGTCGTTCTCATCATACGTTCTCATTTACTTATTTCTACGTAAGATAAAACGTGAAAAAAAAAACAATTTCAATTTGCCATCAAAATCCACTTAAAAAAAACAAAATTATTTACTCTGTGAAGTGTCAACTAGTTTAAACTTTTACGGTATGATGTAAAAAAAATCTTGTTCCCGTTTAAATATATGAGTTTAATTGTATAGTAAAACTTGGTTTACAATCGGCCTTTAGCGTGTAGGCGGCGCGGCTTGTGAATACATTATTGGTATTTCATACGTTTTTGTATCTATCTTTTTATTTTTTATTTTCACACGCTTGGTACAGCGTTTGACTGTAAGCGCGACGGTTGCGGGTTCGATTCCTATGAAGGGAAATTAATTATTTTGATTTTTTTGCTTTTTTAGAAAGACAGCGCTGCGTTAAGTTTTGCCATACATCACTCTCGGTTACTAGGGTCTCACTGATTACATATATATTCATATACGTACGTAGAATAAAGTAAGAAGCCGAATATAAATGTGTAGGGAGTTCTTCATTTTCTGCACAAACACAGTAAAAGGTAACAGGAACCAAATATTTTAATATGTCAGTTTAAAAATACGAGGGCTACCTCTTATTCATAATTTGAATACATCTAAACCTTTATCAAGGGGTAGGGTGAGACCTCGGTTGACCTTCAAGAACTCAGTATCAATGAGGCGGGGTCATGAGGAGGGTATGTGTGAAGGTTCGTGACAATGGACAAGGCGATGGAGGTATGTAGGGACCTCTCTGGCTATCCCATCAAGTATACAGGCGTGCAGGAGAGCTGGGGCCAAGTAATTCTTATGACACTTATGACAGATATGACGTGATCTACAACGACTAATGTTTCGGATTTGAACCTATATAATAATCATTTACATCTGTCAGTTTAATAACAACTGCGCTAATACGGCGTCAAACGATCTTTCTTGACCTCGAAAATGATATAAGAAATATAAAAAAAAGATAAGCTATACGAACCACGAGTAAGCAAGTAAGTTACTTAATTTACTTTGCAAAAATTGTGAATATAAAACTCTAGAGTCTTTGACACGAATGATTAATAACTTTTTGCATAGTGATCAACGTGTTTGTCCAACTTTTTAATTTTTAGAGATATGAGGGTAGGTCGAGAAAATAAAGTGAACAGACACCCTTTTCTGTTAATTTCAATCCAATTACAAGTATATATACGCAATAAATATTTTATACAACATAAATAATAATGATATAAATATCCATTTATAATTAGATTTGAAGCTAAGACGATTGTACTTATATAATATAACAAGGTTTATTACAATAATTGTGTCATAATGGCGTTGACGATGGCTTACGTAAATTAAAAAGTGAGTTTTGTCACTAAGATTCTCTAAACACAGACGAAACAAACAGTGACGGGAGAAAAGAGTGTTTTAACACTTCGACTTCTCACGCTTACCTTCACGCTCTTTCCCGCATGTTTTTCTCCTTACGTGATTTAACCTCCTCCTCCTGACAAAAATTATCTAAAATTCTTTTAAGCGTTTCAAATATTACCAACATTAAAAATCAATACTAACTGCTCTATAACAACAGGCCTTCACAATCGTTTGTAAAGGACGCGGGTTCGATACCCAGAGGAGACAACTTTGGTCAATAACAAGTTGACAAATTATTCAAATCATTTGCGGGTCGGTTTCGTTAGTCTTGCTGGCTAGTGGAACTTAGTTGCTATATAGCGCTATACTTCAATTTTGTAATCAAACATTTTTTTGTGATTTTAATTTTTAATTGTAGTGAAAATAAAGCTTTTTAAAAAAATATATGTAATAAATTTTAGTTTTATATGGAAATTGGTTTGAAAGCTTAAAAAGTTATTAATATTTTAAATATATATTATATGATTTTAGATAGGTATATTTATTTGTTAAAGAAAAATAGGACACTACAAATGAAATATTATTTTCTATCTATTTTGCCAATTAATTTTTATTTTTATGAATTTAAAACAAATAAATAACATGTTTATAATTACTATCCGAGCTAATTATAAACATTTGGTAGTTTAATATTTTTTTTTTATATACTCGCCTCTCTCTCATTTATAATTTATATAGGTAATTATAAAATGGGGTGTATAAAATCAATACTAGGAAAGTTTACAATGAACATATAGTATTTTTAGTTAAAAATGCCATTATTTAGTTTAATTTATTAAGTATTTTTAACTCTAATTTCTACTTTATTAGGTACGAAATATTATGTGATAGAATTTCTGTAAAGTGATCTGTAGTTTTTCAAGGATAAAGTATTTTATTTATCACAATTAATAACTGCGGATAAAAGTTATACAGTATGAAGAATTTAGGTAATTTTGAGGTTAATTGATATGGGACAGGGAGGATACGTAATCAAGGGTCAGTTGATACGAGAAAGGTTTTAATAGAAACAAGAACCCCTGTATTATAAAAAAAATACGTATACTAAATTACATTATTCTCTATAGGTTGTGTGATTTATAAAAAAATATATGAATTTTATATCTGCATCAATAATGTTGTCTGTGGTAAATCAACCTATTTCGATAGTTGTTTGAGCGGGCCGCTCCTGAGGGAAATGTACCCGATTATCGGAATCACGGTCGCCTCAAGCAAACATTTGGGTGCCTTTACATTTAATAATATTAATTTGTGTTTACTTCAATAGCTTAGTGAGCATAAGCGTAAACACCAAAGCTAATATTGCGAAATATCCCTTAAATTTTTTTTATTACAATTGTTATTCGATACGAAGGGAAGTTTATGAATATTAAATTTATGGATTTAAATCCGCACCTCTTGGAAACCGTCGAAGCGTTCTGGCCGCTAAGCCATACGTTCTTATCAAGCTGCAAAAACGTCGATATTCTTATATTCTTGTTAAACCTAAACTAAACTAGACTTGTATGTCGTTAGCTTCTCTTTAGGGAGATTTTTATAAATTTCCGCTACCCAATGATATTTGTTAAACATTTTATTATTTTTTAGTGTTATTCCGCTCTAAAGTAAGAAAAATGCTTTAAAAACTGTTCTCCGCTTTGCTACCAAATACGAGATAATCGAACCCGCCACTAACTAACGTTTATTATAAAACTTAATTCTGATGCCCAATTATGGTCCAAAAGAAGAAATAAAAAAAACAAGAAGACAAAATATATGCTAAATTTAAAATACGTACTAAATCCTGCATCCGCTATCCGAGATCCTTTCACTAAACTATGATCTAAAGCAAAATTTTCAGAAGGGTTATTAGCAATATATAAATAAAGTCCTTAAAAAAACTGTTTATAACTCAAAAATAATATATTCTATTGCTATTGCTATTGCTATTTGATGTATTACAACTATAGAACACCCTTTTTCTCATTACAACAGCGTATAAAGACAACAGACAGCTGACAAGTATAGCTTAATTAGAAACGCTAAGCTCAAAGGAACTAGACTCGTTACGCTGAATGACATTTGAGTGTGTGGCGGGGGTTCCCCGTCTTTGTTTTGTTTCAATGTATTTTTGATATTGTTTATTTTTTTTTTACAATCTTGCAATTTTTGACAAAGAGAATTTATATTAGTTGTTAATATGTTAGAACGTATTGGTGAATATGTGTCATATGAAATTTTTTTAACTCTGCTAATATTATTATGTAAATGTAATAGTTTGTAAAGATGGACGTTTGGTCCGACTTCACGTACAAATAAGTAAAAGTATTTTCATAAAAGGTTTATATATTAGAATAATATATAGGATATGTTTTGTGATAACCGAGTGCAATCAACTTTAGTGATGAATAAATTAATAGTGTAGTCCAAGCGGGCGAAGCAGCGTGCGGGTTACTAGTACATTATCAATTTGTAATAATTGATTTTTTTTTAATGGGACGAAAATACTATATTAGGACCTCGGTTACTTAAAAGCCTGTTCATATTAAATTTAAGCAATAACATATGCTATATGTTAATAAGGAACATACGCCATCGTAGAAGCTTTCTATAGAAAACTGAAACTAAAACTAAAACCTGGAATACAAAAGCTGAAAAAATATGAAAATATCAGCTGGAAGAAGTCAAAAATGAGTATTCACATGATATGCGTCGAGTCTCGTAATACGTGTCATTATCGTCTCAGGCGCGAGGCAATTCCGCTTGTACTCTCTATAGAGCTTAGTTGTGGTGCAAGTGATAAGCTGCTTTTGTTTTATTTGAACGCAGATGGATTCGAACCCGCGCCCCTTGGACATCGTGTTAATATATATATATATATATATATATATATATATATATATATATTATATATATATATATATATATATATATATATATTATATATATATATATATATATATATATATATATATATAATATATATATATATATATTATATATATATATAATATATATATATATATATATATATATATATATATATATATATATATATATATATATATATATATATATATATATATATATATATATATATATATATATATATATATATATATATATATATATATATGTATAAATTTGTCTGTACATAAATTGCTCACATAAATTAGATATATAGATCACCTTTTATAAAATCTTCCAACAATTTTTCTATAGTTGGCAGTTTCTAGGTAGCAAAACTATTTCAAAATATAGTTATTATCAATATTATAAAGGAGCTTTTAAATGCAGCTTTGATTTCGTATTTAAGTTGAAATAACTAAGAGTGACAAATTACATACACATTTATATATCCTATAGCCTTCCTTCATGAATTAAATAGCCAACAATAAAAAATATTATTCGAGTAGATACCAGTATATATAACATTTGAGCTTTACAAATTTTCTTGAGCTTAAAAAGTTCTGCTACGTTCTCTGTTAAGAGAAACGCTCACCTCTTGTATTTGACTTCACAACTAAAACAAAAGACATCAGTCATAGGTTCTAGCAAATCCCTTGTCTGTCTGTCAAATCTGCACGATATGCCAACTGTACGCATTGCGGTGACCACGCTATGTAGAAAAATAGGAGATGTAAGTAAAAATGGTTTATTTTATTAGCTTTTATGCTTTATTTCATAAACCAGGCTAAGCAGAAAGAACGTAGTATTAAGCAAGTTTGTTCTCCAGTTTTCGCAAGATTATCGAAATATCTATATATTTATCTAATATATAAGTCATTCCCCAACTGAGAATTGAACGCACAAACGTCGCGTTTTAAATCAAATTATGTACTATTGCGCCATTACAGCCTCCTGCTTTTTATATATTCCATAAAACATAGAAGATAAAAAAATGTAAATGAAGAGAAATAGCTGAAAACATTTAAGTTCTATAAATAGCTAAGTTTAATTAGTCTTAACTTATTTTTAATATGTATCACATCGAGAATCGAACTTAAACCGCTTAGCTTCAGCAATTAACTACCACTGCGCCATATCGGGTATTTAATTCAACAAAATTTCACATGACGAGTAAAATCCTCTAAGTATCCTAGAACCGGTCCTTAATGAGAACTCATTTTAAATTAATTTCTGTCGTTAATTTGAACGTTGCATGTTCCAATTTTTTGTTAAATTACACTTTTTCAAGCGGCCGTTTATATTTAATTAAAGTGCTTGAAATGTGAGAAGTTAATTAGCGGTAGTTACAGTAGCTATTCAAATTTGTATTGTGACCTAAGTAAGGTAGTTTATGTTATATATACGTAATATATAGCTTAATTGTCAGCGTAACGCTTTATTTCAATTATAACAGGTTAAGGTAGGCACAGAGACCGAAGTGATATGAGTTATTAATGGTGAAACTAAACTGCGGGAAATTAACATAGCTTATTCCCCTGTTTTGGATTGGAACCCACAACCATCGCTTTTACTGTCCGACACTGTCTCACAGCCATCACGATGATCGGTCAATTTATTGATAAATTTAACATGATTAAGTTGTTTTGATCACATTTCTCCGTTCTGAATACCGGGAGAACGGAGTGTCTTTACACTAGCTGTCTTTTTAGCTTGTCTTTTGCTCAGCTGCTGCTGCTCTGACACTAGGTGGACCCTGCCTACCCTGCCTACCCTGCGTCACGTTAAGGGTGAAACTAAAAATAAGTTACTTTGGTCACAATTGAAATTGTTAGCTCAGTATTGATTCATCCGTTCTACGTCAGAATGTTCGTCTGAATGTATTTGTTATCTGATATTTTAAAAGGCTATGTTTTGAAAAGGCTGTTAATGAGAAACTATATTTAGCTTGTACTAAATTCAACAAAGGGAAATTTACTTATCATTAAAGTAATGAAAGGAAAAGTAGATTTTAGTAAAGGACGTGTTCTAGGTATTCTTTTGTTTACCACTTAGTTTAAAATAAATTTAGGGAGTTATTAAGATTATAAATATAAATAATGGATATATATATATATATATGATATATATATAATATATATATATATATATATATATATATATATATATATATAATATATATATATATATGTATAATATAATATATATAATATATATATATATATATATATATATATATATATATATATATATATATATATATATATATATATATATTATATATATATATATATCTATATATATATATATATATATATATATATATATATATATAGATATATATATATATACATATAATATATATATATATATATATATATATATAATATATATATATTATATATATATATATATATATATTGTATATATATACACATGCACATGCGTAAGCCACCATTAGGTAGCTTTCATATGATTTGAGCATATTTCTTTTCTTTGTGTGTGAATAATATAAAAAAAACTGTTGATAATATTAATACAACTCCTTAACCCCTACACTTTGCTCACAAAAGCAACTGCATGGTGAATCTATGTAATCTCAAGTACTTTCTTTACCATGAAACCATGGGTTACGATCCCACAATAACAGCTTTCATTAATTTACACTGCATTACAACCGTTTATACGAACAAAACTATTCTTATCAACATAAAACACATCAGATTGAATGAAAAAAAACAAAAACTACAATGTTTCCGTCAACTTAGCAAAGTGTATAAGGAGATAAGGAAGTAGATAAATGTGCTGTTTACTAAGTAAATGTTGTTGGCGACATCCAGTCATTACAGGAATTACACTCTTATTATATATACATCGTGAGAGTCTTTGCTAGGTTTTCCTTAGTTTTTGTCATAATGTCAAATTTATGGTACAGTGTTAATATCGTGATGTTTGGGTATGTCTGTTTGTTTTTGATGGTAGCGGGTTCGATTCTTATTCTTTTTTTACTTTAGATTTTGTCCCTTATTTTCGTATATGTCCAGACCCGAATTCGGGAAACTGAGTTGAGAGAGTAGCGGAATTTAACGCCGCACCTTATGTACCAAGATGGGGATTTCCCCATTCATTTGTATATAATTAATTCCCCCGACTGAGAATCGAATCTATTCTTGTAATTAAACAGCGCCTGACTCTATGCACCACAATGACCTTACTCTGAGAAAATATTTTTTTCCCGTATAGCTAAAATTACAAAGTGCTATGTAGAGTTCCGTTACTTAATATGCATTTATTCTAAAATAGATATAAAATAGAGCACACACAACTCTAGTAGTAGGTTTTTATGATTTAGGAGCGTTTCTTTATTTGCTTTCCTATATTTCTCTTTGTTTTGAATCTTGCCGCCCATGTTTTTATAGCCTTTATTCATTTCCTTGCATGTAATTAGACATTCACTTACACTTGCAAATAGAACATATTCTGTGCTGAACCTCAAACAACGCTATCGTGTACAAATCGTCACAAATGAGCCAAGACGGTCCTAAAATTAATATATCTACATACAACTACATACATACGTGCATATTATATATGCTCTCAACCAATAGCTCATTTTAATATCACACAAATATTTACTATCAAGCAAGTAGCATCGTGCGAACTGTCAACTGGCTCATCTAAAACAAGTAGTCATGTTTCACTTAAAATGTATATTTATATAGAAAATAAATGGGCCTTGACGATTTCACAATGCAATAGTGACGTTAGATTCTACGGTAGAATAGAATTTTAAATGTTTATACAACGTGTTCAAATATTTGTATTGGTTACGGTTGCTCGGTTAGAGCATAAGTTTAAGATGTACGATTGTATATATATATATATATATATATATATATATATATATATATATATATATATATATATATATATATATATATATATATATATATATATATATACAATATATATATATATCTGTTTGTATGTATGTATGCATATGTGGGTTTGAGTGGACTTTTAAATGGAAATTCCCGTTTTTAACATCTCTCGTTGGAAGTCTTCTCGTATGTAGGGGGGTACTACGTTTTCTAAAAGCTTTATATGTAAATTTTCAAGTTTCTACGCCGCGTAATTTCGGCTGGACGTTGTCAGTCAGTCAATAATGGAAGAGTTTTGGGGAGTGGGTAGGAGCACTTAGAAAGAATTTACCTAAATTCCAACGGGAACGCAAAATTCCGAGATTTCTTGTTGTATAGCCCACGTCTATGAAATTTCAGGTTACACTAGCTTATGCACGAAAATAAAGTAAAGTATTATAAAGTGAGTGCAAAAACAATGATATTTTATTAATTCTAAATTATTTTCATTTCATCGCTCTGGCAATAAGACAAAGCGCGGCGTTAAGTTCCGAAACTTAGCACGCAATATCCCGAAAACGGGCGGAAAGTGGAGGACCGGGTGTCTTAACACTAGGTTCCCTCTGTACCTTGTTAATGTAGAACACAAAACCGTACACGTAAACCTAAAAATAATCATCATTCACATTTTATTGATAACCTATAAAAGATAAACAACTCAATTGTTTCAATATCTCTCTCATATCCCCATTTGATTGAATCACACATAATTATGACAAAGCGTTAAATTGAAAAATAACCGACGTACAAATTTTCACGCCTTACAAATCCTTTTGTTTGTGGCAGAAAAAAAATATCACAAACGACGGGGGTGTTACGGGACAATATGTCAAAATTACATAAACGATTACAATTGTATTGTTGCGAGCCCTTATCAATGGGATGTGTTTATGGTATTCATTTTTACATTTTTTTATATAAAAAGAAGACGACTTGAATAGAAAGTGTATTTATAATATATATTTGCGTGACTTTTTTTATTATAAAAAAAATCTTTTCGTTCGTCTTTTCGTTTCTTCAGTATATTATTTTATTTTTACAATGACCCAAGGTGACAGAAGTAGTGTCTCAACTTTTTTCTGCCTAGACCACTTAATACTGAAAAAAGAGATCAAAAGAGTTTATATATATATATATATATATATATATATATATATATATATATATATATATATATATATATATATATATATATATATATATATATATATATATATATATATATATATATATATATATATATATATATATATATATATGAAATATTGAAAATTTTCATAGATCATTTAAAGATGTCTTTAGTTTTTTATTTCTAATATGAAGCTATACTCTTCGTTATAATGTTTACACTCCTACAAATAATTTTCAATGTCAAGTAAAGCCAGTGATCAGTATATATATATATATATATATATATATATATCATATATATATATATATATATATATATATATATATATATATATATATATATATATATATATATATATATACCTACTTTTATATCTGACTGACTCAGACCGTTTATTTAACTTGTTAGACATTATATGCCGTCAAAATAAATCCGGCTACACACACACATGAAATTATAGCGCAAGGGTGTGGCCACGTTGTGAGTTCTACGACCACTCGGGCGAAACAGTCATTTTCACTTTCCCTACCAAGACGAAGCGCAGCGTTAAGATCCGCCCGATATAATATAACATCTCGAATTCACTAAGAAAGTGAGATGTCAAAGATGCTCTCTGCTTTACGTGTTTGTGAAATTAAAACCGATCTTTAAACAATATTAATTCTCTATTTTAGTATACGCTTTGATATTTGATTATTACTAAAGTACTAACAGTTAACTATGTATTATAAATTTATAATGAGTTTGTTTGTTAATTGAATATGTAATTAGCGTACAGGAATCTAATATGTGAATTTCAATACATTATTTTGTTGGACAAATTTCATTTATGTGTTTGTATAATTTAGGTCGGTTAGTAATGTGTGATTAAGCCAATTATCTGTCCGATATTTGGTTTCCGGCATACGGGTACGCGACCCCGGGACCTCGAGCCACCACTTTCATAACCCGATCCAATCCATGTAAGTGGTGTCCCTCCCCTATATTCCAAGTCTTTCTGCCTCTTATTCCCTTTCCTTTCTTGGTTTCTCCCAGTAATGGGTTTGGAGGTCAGATGGCAATCGCTCCACAAAAAAAACCACTTCGCCACTCATATGGACCGATTGGTCTTAGTCGGAAGGCAGACCCTGGCAAAAAGCCGGGACTAATGCCAGGAAGAAGAAGAGTAATGTGTGATTAATTGTTATATAATATAACTATTATATATGGAAATGGAACTAATTTTTTTATTAACCTATTTAATAATAAAAGCTTTGTCGTTTTTAGCTTTAAGGTTTATTTCGAATATAGAAACCAATAGGACACTACAAAGTAATTATTAATAAGCTTCTTTATGCAAACAAAGGTACGAAAAATTATATGGTATAGTAGAAGAAAATATATTAAATGACTATTATTAAACGCTACCGGTTATGGATTCGATTTCCCCTTGAGGACATGGATTATTTACATTTTATAACTCTGTTAAGACAAAGGGTGGGGTTGAGTTCCACCAATCTATACGCAATTTCTTGCAAATTGCTTAGGACAGTGGGCAATGGAGTATCGTAAGCTCTCCTGCTATATGCGGAATAATAAAAAACCGGTATTAAAAATAAGAAATGGAACCAAAACAAACTAAGATTAGAATTTTCAAAGTTTTAAATGAGAAAGAATGTGTTAACTCGAACACTTGTTGACTGTGGGTTATTATCTTAAGCTGTTAGTGTTGTATGGGACATTTTTTTTTATTTTTAAACATCCTCCTCCAACATGACATTCGAAATGTTTGCCCAATATTTGTGTTATGTAACCGAGCTTACGAGCTTTCTAATATTTTTAAGCTTATTATTATGCTTTGGAATACAAAACATATACATGTATATTCTATATACGCCTATTTCAGCTATAATTTATTTCATCGTGTATCACAGAAGGAAGGGTGAATTTAGCCTTAAAGCACTCCGTTCTCCTTATTCCCTTCAAATTCATGACACATTCAAATTCAAATTCAAATTCTTCAAATTCAAATTCAAAAAGATGTGTAATGTGACGGAAGTAAAACACGATACATAGTCTGGCCAGAGAGGGGAAGAGAAGGGGCCATTTTCCTTCATGGAAGTCGAATCCAGACCCATCGCGTTAACAGTCACACGTTGTTCCATTATGTCATATGTAAGAATAATATCGGTCGCAACAATTTCTTTCGGAACACAGAACGATCCAAGTGTATCAACAACTTTATGATAATACCATTTTTTATGAGCAAGAAAACTCTGAATTTGTTCGGCGATTAAGCAAAAAGATTTGTGGTGGAAGTTCCTCGGGTATGTCTTTGGAAACCTGACGGAAATTAATGTTACAACGGTTTGGGTGATTAATGTCGAGTCACGCGGAGACCCTTTTTTTCATACTTTTCTTGTACACTTCTCTCTGATTGAGATACAAATGTCCAGAGTAGGTGTTAATCCTCCATATAAATATATTATATTGTAAGCTATTTATAAAGAGCTTTGTTAAAAAGCTTATATAAGAGCTTTTTTAAGTTTAGATGCAAAGCATAGACAAGCCTGTTTGTTATAAATAGATTAGACTAATTTCACTTCAAATTATGTAATTTCACTCTTGTGACATTTTGTGACTTATTTAGTATACAGATATTTTACTAATTTGATAATACAAAAGGTCCGGTATATATATATATATATATATATATATATATATATATATATATATATATATATATATATATATATATATATATATATATATATATATATATATACCGGACCTTTGTATATATATATATATATATATATATATATAGATTCGTGTACTTGTATAATATTATTTATTATTTTTTAATTATATTATTATATCAACATCCTAAGTGTTGGATTTGTTCCTACATCCACCTAGCGTCGTTTTCATCTCTGAACCATTACGATAAATCTCAGTATAAGGTAGCTAATGAATTCACAATTCAGAACAATCGAGTACCAAACTTGCAACTTGGCGGCAACTTCACGAAGAATACAGCAATTTAAAAGGATATATATTTTCAAGCGTTTTCGAGATATGCGGCGTTTATCGGACCACAATTTATTGTCTTCGCCTTGAGCAAGAATCTACTGTTTTAAAGAAACATTCGGGAGAAAACTCGTATATTTTATTCTGGTTTTGCTTAATTTTAACAAGATTGATAATAAAACTATTTCAGTTTATACCTTTTTAAGCTATTAGTGTCTATGCTTTGTTTGTAATAAAGCTTTTACTTAACTTTTTTTTGTTATTCGATTTATAGTAAAATAATAACTGAAGAAAAGTCTGAACAATATAGAAAAAACTAAAACTAAAAAAATATTATGAAACGTATAAAATTTAAATGAAACGGGATTCGATAGTCGTGGGTTGTTATGGCACTTCGGTCTGTATTTTGCTCGTTTTCCTGATATATATATATATATATATATATATATATATATATATATATATATATATATATATATATATATATATATATATATATATATATATATATATATATATATATATATATATATATATATATATATATATATATACATATATAACTTTTTTTTGTCTATAAATAAAAAAGGAGAGCAAAATGTCTAGTCACTACATAAAATTGTGGTACCACTAATACATATACTCGTAAAAAATAACTTATAAATAAGTAAAGTCACGTACCGACTACAGTTCAGCGGCAGCTTAACTCAAATATTGTCATAACTCCGGGATTTGTTTAATTTGACACGGCGACGCTACGTCTCTGCGCCATAGAGTACCTTAGTGGGAGATATGATAAATTAATAATGTGATATAATATATGTTATATTATAAACAATATAAATATATAAATAACTATATGCTGTTTCACATATACACAGAGATTTAGTGTTACGACACTATGTTCTCCAACTCTCTGGTATTTTTTTAGAATTGAAGTGATCCCCTAGAGTGATATGAACTCATAACTGTCGTGTTTGTGGTCAGTCCCTGCACCGCTGCACCACGATGACATTGATAAAAACATACGAATGTAGTTTATACTAGCTACAACTGAATCTAAATTTGAAGATTCAGCCAATTCAATAAAACAGTTATTTTTTAGCAATTTTGTCTTACAAAATACATAAATAAGTTAATATAACTTATTTTTTCTGAATCAACCGAATAAAGCTGAATATATCAATATGCATGCCATAATATAATGGTGAAAACTATATTTAAAATAATTGACAAACAGACAAACATTTAAATAATCATTGTTTTGGGTGCTATTACATTGAGTAATACACCCAATAATATATTTTTTATTTACAGTACTCCCATGTACAGACGATCAGCAAAATGTTTATTTAATAAATAAAAATGTACTTTATATTCTAGCTCTACTCAGTACAATTACCCTGTCTTTACTCATTGATTGCGAATACAATAATTAGTATAGTTGGATCAAAATAGCACTACAGTGACCAAAATTTGGAACTTCATGTGGTTTTAGTACTCCAATTTTACATACAAAATGATATATTATTAATTTCTCCGATTTGATTTAGATGAGGTTACATTGCGTTTAATATATAGCTAAGGCTGCTTAGGAAAAAAAATAAGAATGATTTTTCACTAGATCCTTTCCGTATTTTATTCTTGAGAAAAAAACAATACATTGAGTTCCACTCAGCTTGTAATGTCTCGAATACAAGAATAAAATTGTTGATTCTAGATATCCATTATCCAGCAGGATAGGCAGATAGAGTATACCATAAATGCAAGGATTGTGCGCGAAGCTAAAAAAAATTCGATACTAACGTAGGTTTATTATTTAATTTTTCTTATAAAATAAGTAATAAATCCCTTATCTAACATATAAAAATCCAACGAACAAACACACATTCTCTCTTAATTAAGAGTGTAAATATACAGTTAATCTTTGGCCCGCTGCAGTTTGAGATAAGCTGGCCAAATAGAGAATCTTGGTTACATTTTATGAGTTTATTAAGGGTAAATGACCTACTTTATGTAGTCGCATTGGATTTGTGAAATGCATGCGTTGAAAAACAAGTACCTTCTTATTTTTACAGATTATCAAATTTTATTTGTTAACGGTTATTATATATACAAGTTGACATCCGCAACTTCGTTTGCTTAGACTCTATGACATTGACATGGAGCATTTACTCTCTTAGACATAAGAAACGATAATTTTGCTAAACAACTTATGCTAATGAGCTATGTTTATATTCTTTATGATAAAACTGGTCTCTTTAGTCTGATTTATATCACATGTTCCAGAAATGTAATCACCCTCTGAAATGTGATCACGGTTAACGTTTGTCAAGTCGTTATTCTTATTGTCAATATCAGATCTCTCATGATTTTCACGTAAGATGTTTCTGGCCTTGGATGATAAACAACTTTTGCTACGAAGCTATTTCTTTATTTAGATTAGACGATGGTCGGAAATTCGATTCTCAGTCAGTGGAATAGATAATTTTAAAAACGAAAACCAAAGCTTATTATCGAATTCCACCACCAATCTTATTCCCATTACCCATTGCTATACCCATTATGTATGGGTGAAGTGAGAAGATGATAAAAACATATAAATATTCTCTGATAAAAGAAGGAAAGCTTTGTAAAAATATTTTATACGTCATGTTAATAATAATAATAATAATACTTTATTGCACAAAATATATATATATATATATATATATATATATATATATATATATATATATATATATATATATATTATATATATATATATATATATATATATATAACATTTCACAAACAGAATTATGTGTATATTATGTGCAATGGCGGTCATGTTAATAGCAAAAGTTGTGATAATGGTTATACTAGTTCTATATACATCAGAATGTAGCTTAATATACTAGGCTCTCTGCGGGCAGAATCAAAATTCCAACTCAGAATTTTAACAAAATATTGAAATGAATAAAACGTAAAATAAAGAACACAAGGATTTGTTCTATTTACATAACTTTTCAGCTTATTTGTCTTGTAGTACTAAATTATATGATAAATAGTGATTTTCATGATTGTTTTAAATTGTAAAAAATAAGTGACTTGTCACTTCGTTTTCAATATTTTATCTGTAAAATATGTAAATTGCATAAATATTATAAAGAACAAAAATTTAATTGTCATGAAAATATATTTTAATCTTTTAAGCAATTACAATTAAAAGCTTACCTTTAACGTAAATTACCTCCGACCACAAATCTGTTGAGGCTTAAAGCTCATCTCTAGATTGTAACCGCAACAGCCCTTATATTGGAAAACTATTTTACTCAATTCTTCATATATGTCTATTGTTATATTTTACGTATATTAAAAAAATAGAGGCAAATTAATGAAAATGATCTCCATCCATAGCATAGACAAACAGTTTCCCTTCTATATATATATTATATATATATATATATAGTATATATATATATATATATATATATATATATATATATATATATATATATATATATATATATATATATATATATTGAATGAATTATTAATCGCCGCATAGCACAGCTAGTTATTGGGTGTATGGCTGATATTTAGCTTATAATTAGCGTTGGCTATTATAGAGAAGCTCTAAGAGACTATATCTAAATGCTTTTCTATTCTTTCTTTCAAAAGTATTAAAAAACTGAAATTTCTAAGATAATAAGATAAAATAAACTTTTATGTTCAATCTACGCGAACGAAGTTGTAGGCTAAAACTTGTTAGATGCATATATTAAAACATTTCATTACTCAACTAATAAGAAAGTGCCACCACTAAATAAAACGCAAATGCTTGATACAGAGGATAAACAAACATACAGAAAAATCACACATCGCATTTTTTTCTATCGACAGTAAACATTTGGACGCTACGCTCATTTACAAATAACGTGGTCTTGTTAAATAAGGTTAGTAGACGAGCGCTTTTTTAAACGCCTTAAATGTTGGTAATAAAAAAAATTTATATATATATATATATATATATATATATATATATATATATATATATATATATATATATATATATATATATATATATATATAAATATATATATATATATATAAACGGAGCATATATATATATATAAATATATATATATATATATATATATATATATATATATATATATATATATATATATATATATATATATATATATATATATAAACGGAGCAATATTGTATTGCTGTTCAGTATACACTAAAAGGGTAAGAGTAAAATAAATAAAAAAATAATACAATAAATTTGAACCGTTCAAAAAAACGCTCGTCTAACACATTTCAAGTTCGTTAGCCCAGCATCTTAGCTCTAATGTGAATTCCAGCTCACTTTATCACTTCCTTGTAGCCGTTAGTAAACTTTTACATTGTGAAATATGCTTATGAAGCTTTGCCATATTTTATGAAGATTTTCACAAATAATGGAGCTTTCTTTTGAATGTAAGTAAATGAGAGACTAAGCAACAGTGCCATAATAAATATGGGAATGTATATAGATTCGAATTTGGCTTTGTTCATTTTTTTTTAATTAAATTTTTAAGAACGGATAGCTTACATACATCTGGTTTCTCAGACCGTGTTACACACCGATGGTATATAATATGGCATACATGAATGGCATGAAACGGTGATCTGGACATTGGCAGTGAAAGATATTAACGAAGCGGTATTAATGTTGTGCGGTATATATATAAGCGATATATATATATATATATATATATATATATTATATATATATATATATATATATATATATATATATATATATATATATATATATATATATATATATATATATATATATATATATACGCATTGATAACAGAAATATCTAATTGAATTTTGGGATTAAGCACTTATAAGAGTTTTGTGTTTTGAGTTTTTATTTAGTTTCACGCTATATGCATATAGTAGGTAGAGTAGGCAGAGAGGGTCTCAGTATCAAGAAAATTAATTTTCCATTTCAAATACGAATACAAAACATTACGTATTATTTGGCGGAATTCAACGCCTCACTTTCTCTTACCGGAGCGATTAAATGATTATCCACACCGGGAATCGAACTTGCGAAACGTCGCGCTAGCAGTAACTGCAATATGATGACGATAAATAAAATATAAACAGTACTTAACGTCGGAAGGAAGATAATTATATAACTTTGCGGAAATAAAACCTTTGCCGAAATGAATGGTACAAGTTCGTATACACTCCTTTGTTTTACGATTTTATTCCAAATTAAGTATTATTTGAAGACACATTAACTGTTTTCATGACGGAATAAGACTTTAGGCAAGACTTCCAATTGTTATATATAATTTGTTAATTAAAATTTTGGCAAAGTTAGACTCGGCGAGCTTAATGTGATAATGCTGAGCTTTTATATAGTCAACGGAATAGTTATTTTTTTTTTTGTTTTTGTGAAACAATGGAAAAGTTTATCAACGTGACTATAAACGCGACGGTTGTTGGTTCGATTTCTGCTTGGGTAAATTAAATATTTTTATTAAATCCAGAAAGACAAAGTGTTACTAATACTATGATGGCTGGAGTTCGGACGGAATACGGAGAGTGAAACGTTTTGATACTATATTTATAGATACTCTTTATCTGAATAAAGCTGGAAAAAATATCATCCTTATTGACTTTGCTGGTCGATTCGTGGAAATAATAAAATTAGACTTTAAAGGACCAAGCTGGTCGATTCGCTGTAATAATAAAATTAGACTTTAAAGGACCAAGCTTTGATAATGTTCTATACTGAAAAAATATCCACATTTCAATTTAAAAAAAGTACTCTCACAAAATCCTAGATGCCAAGCTTCTATGTGTCATATGTCAGTCAGCCGTTCACTAACAAAATTATTTGGAAAAGTATCAAATGTCATTATGACAAATGAATACGCAGTCTTGAGTGGATTTCATTAAATTGGAGATGAATCATTAATTGTGAAGTATAATAATTAATTCAATTCTTTAACGGCGAAACTCAACGCCGCACTTTGCCATTTACCAGAGCAAGCAAATGGAACTAATTCGTTCCCCTAGTGGGAATCGAAATCACAATTTTATGTTTGTCGTTCTCGATATTTATCTCAAAATATAACTAACAGTAATATAATAAAATTAAAATACAATATTTGAACTTGAGGTCAAAATTTTCCAACTAATTAGTATAAATTAAATATTTCTGTGACAATAATATTGTTCTAATTATAGATATGAAAAAAATTATAGGAACTTTTTAAAATTATAGAAACAATTTTATTTTAATAAATAAAATTGAATGAACAAGAACCTATTTTCAAGTTGAGTGAGAATCTTGCTGTTCCATGTTCTTAAAACACTCGATCTTGACAACTTTGTTGGGATACGACGAACCTTTTACGTTCACGTTCTTTCTTGACTTATGTACACTTCTATACTAAAATGTAGAGTCAGCTCTACGGAAAGTTTATAACCAACATAATAAACATCTTACAGGTATTTATTTAGCTCTATACTTTATTGCACACTAATTGTACACACACACACACACACATTATATATTAAGTAGCCGAAATCAATTAGTTATTAGTTAGTGATGTAATATAGTAATATAATAGAGAGTATAGTAAAGTAGTATATAGAGCCTGCCTTTCTCTACAAAATAAGCTAGATAAATAATCGACACAAAAAAGTTGTTCTTGTGATTAAAGCGTTTAAGCAAGCATACGTTTCAGTTTTATAATATTAGTATAGATATTTGTCTTCTTGTGAATAAACAAGAATTCATTAATTTTTTTTTTTAGTATACCTTTTTTTTGAAAGTGATTGAAATTTACAAGTTTCACATATGCTTCGTTTTTAAAAATATTTACTATTATATACGACGAGATCATTTTTTCTAGTATATATAAGTAATAACTTATAAACAACACAACAATACAAGCACCGCGTCTTATTATAAAAGCGTCGTTAGGTTTTATTCCCACTCAGTACAGTACAGGAATACCTAGCGCGGCGTTGAGTTTTACCATTCCGCACAATATATCTAGAATTGCGCGAAAATGATCGAAGTGGCTAGGTTCTCTTTGCTAACTCTCCTATATACCCTTATATACAGAGTGAAGCTAAAAAAAATCTTACATTTTTCTGTTACCAGTAATATGTTGTTAAAGTATAACTTGTAGACAAATTATTAGTAAACTAATATTTTTTTTAATGCTATGTAAAAGTGTAGCTTATAACAAAGCGCGTTATATTAATGCCTCTAATTTCCCAATTTACTCGCGAAGGACGAAGGGCTTAGTATAAATCAAAATACGGAAGGGCAGCACTTGACGGTTTGAATGAGGTACTTTACTTGCAAATATTATTGTGAATAAATAATATTGTATAAAGTAAACAGAAGCTATAGTGGCACAGATTAGAGCGAGGGAGCGATTGGAATCCCAGTTAAGGCGTACAAACATACGAATATATTTGTTTTATATGTTTATTTTATATATTTTATTAAGTGAAAGTTTCCGTGCGAATGTACATATACTACGGCAAAACCTTCATTCAACACTCAAACACTCCATTGTCATTTTTAGAACGATATTTTTACCAAAATATTAAAAATTCGCTTAGTGCAAAAGTACTTTTAACAATAATTGCGTTTTTCTAATATCTTATTTAATATACACACTTTTGTGAACTTTTAGAGGCGCCTTATTAGCCTGGTAAAGTATTTCATGTATGATGTTAACATATTACTTTAACTAAGTTTTATTTGTTATTGTATTTATGTATTAATAAAGATATTTAAACATAAAACAAAACATTAAGTGAATGTGGGGAACGGAGTGTCTTAACACTAAGTTCCCTCAATCTACCCTTTTATTAGTTACACGTGTATCTACATAAGGAAATATTCCAACTCTATTCCAGATGACAGTTTCTGCTGTTTTTTGGTTTTTCATAGCATAGCATGGACCTGATTTATTTACCAGGAATTCTAACCAAAGCGTGTTCAAGCGTGTATTTTTGTTTTTTTTTTTCAACTATTTTATTATTATTATTATATTTATTTAGAAAGACAAAGTTCAACGCTGGATTTTGTCAATAAGCAATATCAATTAATGAAATTGGAGAACAAAGTAACAGGAGTCTAGGTTACTTCTGTTGTAATTTGTATTTGTATATATATATATATATATATATATATATATATATATATATATATATATATATATATATATATATATATATATATAGGTCACAGATACGAATTTGTTCATATTCTCTACTTACAAAAATATCATAAGATATATATATTTACTTTGGTAATTAATAGTAATATTTTTTTTACGCTGTACCGATGTTGTCTACGCTGTAGAATAGAACCTAGTATCAAGATACTCCGTTTTATTTAAGAGGCGGAACTCACCACTGCTCTATTTCTTCATCATCAGGGCGGAGAGATGAAAAGAATAACTATCTCAAGTTTACAATCGAACAAATAACTATTACCCTTATAATCACAGCCTATATCACTACATGTATACATCTTTAATAAGTTTAAACTTTAAATTTAATATTTGTATTTTTATACGTTGTAATAAAAAATTTAGATCAAATTTTGCGATCAAACGTTGCATAAATCGCATATAAAAGCAGATAGACTTTGATTTGCATTCAAAAATACTAAATTGGCTTCGTACCAAGCTATGAATAGGAAAATTGTGTTATACTAAAATAGAGTGCTATTTTTCAACATTTTACAACAAATATTTGATTGTTATAGAAATATTTAAGTTATAGATATAAGTAAAAATAATATATAATATATAATTTTAATAGCTTCACGCTTTTCCCTTATAATACGGTAGATAGAGGGAGTCTAATGGTGAAACACTCTATATTAAATTATTAAGCCTACGCAACATTGAATGGCGGAACTCAACGCCACGCCTTGTCTAGATAGAAATTGGTACTTTAAAATGAATGCGAGTCCATTTTAGTGCTATGGGGCAGTGTTTTAAACGTGATGGTTGTGGATTCTCCATTCAGGGGAATCTTCATAGCAAACTTTTTTACGCTCACTGTTCGTCATAGGACCAAGTACCTTCACGACGATCGGTCGATTCTGGGAAGTCATCATCACAGCCGTTGTTCTGCCCACTGTTGGATATAGGCCTCCCTCATAGATCTTCATGACGATCAGTCCCGCGCTACCCGCATGCAGTGGCTTCCGGCGACCTTGACCAACTCGTCGATTCACCTAGTAGAGGGTCTGCCCACCGAGCGTCATCCAGTTCGTGGCCGCCACTCAAGAACCTTTCCGCCTCAACGGCCATCAGTTCTCCTCGCTATGTGTCCCGCCCACTGCCACTTCTTCGAGCAATGTCGGTAACTTTTGTTCTAATACGGATTTCATCATTTCTGATTCTATCACCAAGCATTTCTCTCATCATTGCTCGCTGTGTGACCTTGAGCCTTCTTATGAGACACATAGTTAGTAGTTCCGGGAACTAATTATATTATATTACTGTCAATTACTCGCTATGGTAGGACTAAGCACGGTTAAAAGAGAAGAGAAGAGAGTTTTGACATTAAGCTCTCATTATCTAAAGATAAAAAATGCTTTTTAATTAAGAACTGAACCCACGATAAAGTTTAAATTCCTGCCAAATGACGTCATAATGTCGGATTTCATAGAACAAAACATAAAATGTATACACAGCGAGCGAAATAATAAAAAATAATAAGAAGCATCTCGTTAAATCGCATTTTGTCGAACAGTCGCATTCTAAAGTTACTTTGTTTACTTCTCCAGCAAATGATACTAGTTAGTGTTTCTCGAAGCGTTTTTGTTTTTACCTACCGTTTAATGAACTCAAAGAGCATTGAGAACGAACGTCTCGTTATAAAAGGTGCCTTTTTTCTTCTTATTTCTTTCCTATGTTTTATGTTTGTAAGCTAATTTCATTTATGAAAAGGTTTTTAGACTGAATTTTTATAAAATTTGTAATCAAATAAGATTACTTAAACTTGATTCGAACCCATAGTCATCGTATCTAGAGAAAACAATATTTAATATATCAATGGCGTTGTCATTTCCAGGGAAGGGAGCATTTAATAGTATCTGGTACTTAGGACTATAGTGGAGGCTTATGGGGCCCTTTAAAATGAACATCAACGCTCTTTCCTTCATACAAATTGTAACATTAATAGAGCAACTGTTGTTTCTTGTCAGCTGTTCACAGCAGAACTGCCTTCCAAGCTGGTGGTAGCGACATGTTCATTCGAATTTGAATTTAAAGCTATCGCATTTAACCTAAGATTATCTAACTACGCTACAAATGTGTCAAAGCAGCAAGCTCTATTGTAGGATCATGTTATAATTCCCTCACTGGAATTTGCGATATGTCGGGAATCTCTCTAAATATATAGATACGTACATTGTTTCATCGAGTGTTAGTCCGTCTGTCCATTGAAATTTAATCACAGGTATCTATTAAACTAAATGATACGTAATATCGGTTGAATATCTACATTTTGAACATTCTGTATAATGTGATTTGCTACCAATTTGTGGTTGTATTGATAAAAAATTTGTTAACAACATGAATTAATCTAATGATCACTTACTTAGTCCCCCATTTTCTATGTATTTTATTAAAATTTTCATATGTATTTCTATTTCACGCTTTATTCCGTACGCAAAAGCTCAAGCAGGGGTGCAACCACCAAGGGCAGGCAGCAACCAGACAGAACAGATAGATAGATATATGAGTGCGCTTGGCAGACCATTGTCCAGTAGATCAAAAAAAGGAATTCAAGAGTTCCTGATAGGTTTTAATAACACTTTTAAATACAAAAAGACGAGTTTTACGCGCATGCGGATGAATTCTATTGTTACTGGTCATTTTTAATAATAGATTCTCGATTTTACTAAATAAAATATCTATATTGTTTAAGTGAGAAAAACATTCATAAAAATAATGGTTATGTATGTGACTTACTTAATTACTACATATGTATGAAAAGAAATATTTGAAATAAAAAAATTAAGATAAGAGCTCACGTTTAAGGGCCAGCAGATGAAAAGTGGCGATTAATTAGAAAATATTGATGTAAATCCTCGCTAGAACTCTTCGATGTCTACAAGAATATAAATATTAACTTGACTAACTTCACTTTCGTCTAGAAATTATAATAAATTGGAGGCATGTCAGATGCAAAGCTGGAATATAAAAGCTCAGTGTTTTACTAAAGCTCGGCTAGTCCTGGTAATTTCGCGGCGCTATTTAAACCGAATTTGGCTACAATCAAATTGACCCGAAATAGCTTATTTAACGGTTTTCAGCCCATTTTCACGCCAGTGGCTTGAATATTAACTAAACCAAGCGTGTTAATAGTACAAAGGGACATTGCTACATGTACTAACACTAGTTTATGGATGCGGCTCCTGTTGTTGAAATTTTGGAAGATATTTTAAATTATATAGTTTTAGCTGAACCTGATGTAATATATTAGAAAAGAGCTAAAGCTGTGTAAAGTGAAAAATATAATATAGACGAAAAATATTTTGAACAATCAAAATATGCGTATGTTAAAGTTAATATTGAAAATTTGCATAGACCATTTAAAGATGTCTTCAGTTTTTTTTTTTTATAAGAAGCTATACTCTACGTTATAATATTTATACTCCTACAAATAATTTCAATGTCAAGTAAAGCCTGATCAGTCGATCAAATATATATATATATATATATATATATATATATATATATATATATATATATATATATATATATATATTATATATATATATATATATATATATATATATTTATAAAAAAAGAGATCCCATTACTGCATGAATGACTAAATATTAGTTGAGTTTTCAAAGTAAAAAAATATTTTTATATTGGATAATACACTTTTCGAAGTCTATTGGCTATTATTTAACTTCTACGTTTCGATGTAAACCACGGTACCTGCGGTCTAAGCTCATTAGCATATATCTAAGTCATACACAAGTAGTTTTAAGTAGCTAGTATATTATATGTGTAATTATATTTAACATATATGTAATTTATCTTCTCGCTGTATCCCGCATATACCAGGGTTAGGCAGATGGAACCAAGACACTTCATTCTCCACTGTCAGCCTTTCAAGATATTGCGTGTTGACTTCATATTAAGCTTATACATATATAGTAATCTAGTACAAATATGTTCAATTAGGAGTACACAGTGTTAACTGACGTCCGCTTTCCGGCTGTATCGTGCATGTTACATAATATGATTAGCGCATTTTGCATACATTGATGAATCAAATACGCCCCAGTTACTATGGGAAATAAATCGTATAGGAATTTTGAATTGGTATGTTGAGCTTTAAACGCTAACGAGAGTATCCGATTATTTTTTGTTTGTCAGTATCCATTTAGTTTTATACATTTCCTGTATTAGGTTATAATGAGAATATAATTTATATCATTATGTGTTTCTGATCACTTATGTTGTAGTCCTCTTGTATACAAAATACAAAAAGGTTTTTTTCTCTCTGATCCACACAGTATATTACAAAATAGTTAGATATTTATCAGAGACAGGAGCCTGAACTAAGATAGCTTGTGTTTTTGTCTCCTATGGTCTCATCATATCTGAGGCTATTGCGGACTATCGTGGGCTACAATTGGGCAGTATCTAAATGTTAACGCAACAGTTGAAGTTTTAACATCCACTTACAAAGAATATATTATTTCCATTATTATTGAGCTCGCGTTAAGTTCTGTCTCTTAAGACGCTACTTTTAATTTTTTTTGAGGAAATTGGTCAACAGAGTGTCTTGATATAAGGTTCTCTCTGCCTACTGTATGTTCTAGAAACACTGTTCAGGGAGAAGATAAAAATATATTTATTTAATGATATATTTTTACCTTTGTGTGCTCCTTTATACATTTTGATGGCTATAGAAGGTATTGCCATTCCAAAGGTTAAGATTTGTAAAATAAATTAAATTTTTTAATATGTGTTTTAGGTTGAATAATATACATATTACTATATAATATACAATTACATTTTTAAATAATTAATCATATTTTTTTATTTTCAGGTAACTAACGATCGAAATTTATAAATAAAGTAAGTAAATAAAAAAAAATCTTTACGATTTACAGTACTTATTAAATTTCTTTTCTAGAGCTCAGGAATTGAATAAAATAATCTTGTAATACAACATATGTAGTTGTTGCTCACTTTTTACTACTTAATATCTTCCTCTTCTTGGCATTAGTCCCGGCTTCGTTTGCCAGGGTGCCTTGCCTACCTACCGACTAAGCTTACTCCACTTTGCACGGTCTTTAACATCCTCAGTGGACAATCAATTCGCTCTCATGTCCTGCGTCACGATATCCAGCCATCGCTTCCTTGGGCGTCCGGGTGATCTAACTCCAGGGTCAGACATGTCAAGGCACTTCCTTCCAACATAGTTCTCAGGTCGGTGCATAACATGGCCATACCTTCACAGGTGACGCTCATGGAGCTTATCCGCTACGTTACAGACCCCAACACTACCTCGAATGAATGTGTTGCGTATGCGGTTGGACCACATACGCAACACATCCTCAGCATCTTTATCTCCGTGACGTGAAGCTCCTGAGTGTGCCGAGATAATGTTGGCCAATATTCGCTGCCTTATAAAAGAACCGGTTGGATAATGCTCTTGTATATCAGTCCCATGAGCTTGGGCGGTATTCTGCTATCGCAGACCACACCAGTGACCTCCCGCCATTTGGCCCAGGCAGCGTTTATACGGGCATGGATGTCGTGGTCGATGCCTCCAGACTCATGCATAACGGCTCCAAGGTACCTGAACTTCTCCGACTTAACGGCTGGCTCAGGCCCGATATGGATGGTGCTCGAGTCCGGGTTCCGCAAGCCATGTACTCGGTCTTCGACACATTCAGTTTGAGACCACCGTTCTCAAGCACACCCTTCCAGGCGTTCACTTTACGCTCCAGCATCAGTCGGTTCTCATCGATGAGTACTATGTCATCGGCATACATCATCAGCCACGGAGGCTGGCATTGGATGTGAGCCGAGACAGTATCCAGCACTACATTGAATAAGAACGGACTAAGAACTGAGCCCTGGTGAACCCGTACTGTAATCGGGAAGGGCTTGGTGTCGCCAACAGCGGTCCTAACCACTGAAGCGGAGTCGTTGTACATATCTCTGATAACCTCAATATAGTTTTCAGGGATCGACTTGGATCGTAATGCTCACCAGATACACTGACGTGGCACATAGTCAAAGGCCTTCTGCAGGTCCAAAAAGGCCACGTGCCGAGTTCTCCTCTATTAATTAATATTTAATATATATAAACTTTTACTATTTACTTTACAACAATTATTTGCACATTCCCACTTCGGCAAGAGGAAACGCGGCGTAAAGCTCAGCCACTCATCACACAATGTCTCCAGTTCCAGTGAAAAGTCGATTATATTCAAGAGTATTTCTAACCATCCTAAAACATATGGGGTAAAGCGTTAGTAGCTTATAGCTATATTTTATTACTTCCTCTGCATTGAGGAAATAACTAGGCAGAGATTTATATATATATATATATATTATATATATAATATATATATATATATATATATATATATATATATATATATATATATATATATATATATATATATATATATATATATATATATATTTATTATTATTATTATTATTATATTTATCTACTTCTAGAGATCTCCCTTTCTAAGAAGGGGTATTTTTACCATATATACGGGCTTTAGCCAAGTATAGAGGCAACTGAGTCTACAGATGATGTTGATAAGAATTTACGAGTTATGCGACAAGTGTTTAGTATGATTGCTTTTTGCATAGTGTTAATAATCATATGGGGAATCTTTAAAATATCTAAACTATTGTGTAGTGTATTGGGTACTATTCCTGTTGTGGATATAACTATTGGCACTATATGAACTATTTCTGCTTTCCATTGACTTTTTATTGCCAATGCTAGTTCCTGATATTTTGTAATTTTTTCAGCGAGGGTAGATTGAATATTGTGAGAATTAGGAACAGCTATGTCAATAAGGTATACGGTGTTTGAAATTTTATTGTACAAGGTGATATCTGGTCTATTGTAATGTACTGTTTTATCTGTCAGAATGGTCCGATCCCAATATAGTTTATAATGGCTATTTTCAGTGAACTGTATTAGGTTTATATTTATAATAGGGTACTTTTTGCTCTATAAATTTATAACTATGTGCCAAATGCTGGTGTAAGATTGATGCAACTTGATCATGTCTATGCTTATAGTCGGTTTGTGCTGATGCTTTACAAGCGCCTGTTATGTGCTGAATAGTTTCAGATGAGCTATTACAATGTCTGCATAAATCAGAACCTTCTGTTATTACTTTAGTAATGTATTTTTTATAATTTCTGGTAGGAATGACTTGATCCTGTATAGCAAGCATAAAAGCCTCTGTTTCTGGGAACAGAAAACCTCGCCTGAGCCATTCGTTCGACGTATTTTTGTCGACATAAGTCTGGTTCAGATCAGTTCGGTGTCTCCCATGAAGAGACTTTTCTTGCCATCTTGCTATTTTTTGCTGTAATTGTGTAGATGTTTCATTTGTTTGTATTCCTGTATCTAGAAGATTTAATGGCTTATAATGTTTGTCAATTTTTGTTACTTGTCTATGGAGAGATGAAATTTGTGATTTATGATAAAAATATTTTCTCAAAGTACTAATTTGCTTGTTATGTAGGTTTTGGATGTCTATTATTCCCCTTCCACCTTCTCGACGAGGAAGTGTAAGTCTTTCTATTGATGATTTCGGGTGATGTTTTCTATATTTTGTCAAGGATGTGTTAATTACCCTTTGTAGCTTTTTTAAATCAGTTTGAGACCAGTTTATTATTCCAAAGGAATATGTAAGAATTGGAATTGCAAATGTATTAATAGCCTTTATAGTATTTTTAGAGTAGAGATGGGATTTTAAAATAAGATTTAATCTTTGTCTAAATTTCTGCATTAGCTCTACCTTTGTTTCTGTTTGTTTTATTCTTCTACATTGGTTAAAACCTAAATATTTATAAATTTCACCACCATCCATTGACTCTATTGTATCATTATTTTTTAGTGTGTAACTGTGACTCTCTATTTTACCTTTATTTATTGATAATATTTTACATTTGTCTACTCCAAATTGCATACTTATATCATTTGAAAATTGTTGAGTTATGTCTGCTAACTTAAAGAGGTTATTCTTATTATTAGAAAATAGTTTTATGTCATCCATATATAGCAAATGTGATAGAATATATTCACTATCAGTAGTTTTTAAGTTATATCCTATTCCAGGCTTGTTTAGTAAGCTTGACAATGGATTCAAAGCCAAACAAAACCATAAGGGACTCAGGGTATCTCCTTGAAATATTCCACGTAATATACGAATGGGCTCAGTTGTAATTATGGAAGTTGAGGTTTTGAGTTTTAATATTGTTGTCCAATGATCCATAACAGTTTTTAAAAATAATATGATTTTGGGGTGAATTTTATATAGTTGCAAGATGTATAGCAGCCAGCTATGAGGTACAGAATCGAATGCTTTGCGGTAATCTATAAACATGCTATAAATATTGTGCTTCTTCTTAAATGTGTTATTTAAAACAATAGAATCTATAATTAACTGCTCTTTACATCCTTGACTGTTCTTTTTGCATCCCTTTTGTTGCTCTGCAAGTACATTATACTTATCTAAATGGTTGTAAATAGATTCACTTAAGCATGCTGTAAAAATTTTGTACACAGTCTGAAGGCAAGTTATCGGTCTGTAGTTAGATGGATTTTGTGTGTCTTTGCATTTAGGTAACATATAAGTAACCCCTTGTGTAACATAATCTGGCATGGTCTGTGGAAATCGCATAAATGAATTGAAGTGATAGTGTAAGTACGGGTGAATGCAAGTGAATTTTTTATACCAAAAATTATGAATGTAGTCAGTTCCAGGAGCCTTCCAATTATGCGATCGATTAATCACCTGTGTTAATGTTTCTATTGTTATTTGTTGGAATTCCATATCAGGGATATCTGTAGTTGCATTCTCAACACTCTGGATCCAGTCAGCTTCTATGTTATGTACAATTGGCACTTCCCATATATCTGCCCAAAATGTTTGTAAACTTTCTTTTGTTGGTGTATTTTTATTTTCTACGAATGGTGTTTGATTTGTAATATTTCTGTAAAATCCTTTTTCGTTTTTAATGAACTGTGAATTTTGTTTTTTCCTAATTGTACAATTTAAGTATCTTTTCAATCTACTAGATGCTGTACTTAGTTTTTGCTTTAGAGTATCCAAGAAATGATTAATTTCTTTATTTAAATCTTCGTGTTGGGCGTGTTTCTGATATTTACTTTTAATTATTTCGAGATGTGTGATTATTTTTTTACTTCTGTTTCCATTCATATATTGTGTCAATCGTGCTATTTCACGTCGATACTTAGCTATTTTGTTTTCTAATCTTATTTGCCATTTCGGTTTGTAATTATGTCGTGGTTCATTATCTTTGTCTGTTCTAATTTTTGCACCATTGCTAATGATTGCAGTATAGGCTGCTACATATATTATTGTTTGGAAAGTTATGAAATCTTGTTCTTCTGATATAAATTTAGGAATTACATTTTTATTTAAATAATCTACTATTGTTGCAAATTTTCTAGACGTTTTTTGTTTTGGAAGATGAGGCCTTGAAACCGGGTCAGTGTTTTTAAATCTTTCCAATACTAAGCAAAATTGTTGTTCTATCTCTTTATAGTTTAACTTATAAGGTTGAAGATCATTACTTTGTTCAATAGATTCGGTGCATGCTGGGGCAGTAAAATCTGTATTTTCTTGTAAAGTATTTAATATATTGTTCGGGATATGAGTGGTCCGCCTATTACATATTGAATTAATTTGTGACTTGTTCTGAATTTCAATTTCTACTTGATTTTTGATTTCTTGTATTCTATCATCAGACACCATTTTGTTATTTAAATTACTCTACGTTGATCCGCTAGTCTTTGTTCTGATATATGGGCAAGATGGGGAAATGATTCAACGATTATTATTATTATTATTATTACGGATATGATAAACAAATGAGATTCGATATTATAAGCTCGTATGGAGTTTGTACGCTTGTGTATAAATTAATGTAGTAATTAATATTAATAAAAGTTTCCATATTCTTTTTACATATTGTTTTTGTGTCAACAATATAACTGCTTTTTTACATTTCAGCCACAACGCCCACACACGTTTGCTCTACAAATTAATGTTGATCCAAGTGCACTTCAATAGTGCGGGGCTCCGTGTTTTGTTTAATCAATTACTTTATTTATTTGACGCCATTGTTGTACTGTTTAATAGATTTTTGTTTGTACACGATGGTTCTGGATTCGATTTATACCCATAAAGCACTCATTATAGCGAAAATTAGACTATGCAGAGAGAACTTAGTATCAAGATATTCAAGACCGTTTTTCATTTTCCCCCCTAAATTAATGATAGAACGCTCAATTTCGTAGACTCGGAAATGAAAATATTCCTTTTCCCCAAATGAGATTTGAACCCACAATAATCGTGTTTACAGCTACATACGTTTTCCCGACAAATTAGATAATCTACGGCGTGGGGTTACATCTATCAATAAATAATGTTTCTAGTCAAATAATATTAAATTAATATTCAAGTTAAATATACAACATACTGTCTCTAATCTTCTCGAATGAAAAGATCTATGGATCATTTTTGTAGTATCATCTAAAATATACATCAAAGTTATCCAATATATTCCAAACTTGTATATGGAAGTTGATATGTATGTAGAATATGTTCCGAAATAGCATTTTAGTTCCAGGACTTCATGTGACCTATTTACCGAAACCGAAGTAAATTATATTTAAACGGCTACCGACTTACCTAGCTAACCTAGAGTAAAAGTTTGCTTCTAATATACGTATAAAACGTTTATTATCAACTCAAAAAATTAGTTATTTACTTTTGTAAATTTGCTAATATATGTAAATTTTCGTAGTTTAAGTTTTTTAGAAATTAAAAAATCCATAAATCACTTAGCCAATATCACCTTGAATGGAGAGCATCCGAAAAATATTATATAGCAAAAAGTTAGTAGGTGAGGTATGGTAAAAATTATAAAAAAAGAAGAAGGCTAGTAAAAAGTCTTTATTAATATAAAATAATATTATATATATTATTACTTATATAAAATATAAACAAAAAAATGGTTGGTGGGCTTAGAATATTTAGCGTATGTTATTGAATAGCAAGTACTAGCAAGTATGCCACTGTTAGAAGGAAAAAAAGACGTACTCGACAAGAAAAAGAGATAGATAGATGTATATTCTCCAATTTAAGTCTTAAAGTTTAACTGTATCATCTTTACACAACCATTCAAGGTTGTGGAACAAGTAAAAAGAGGCAACCTCCAGAGGTTTTGTTTTGACAGCTTCACGCTTCTTCACTTTTTCCCGCATAAAAGGTTAAGCATAGGAAACCTAATGTAAAGACACTTTCACACATTCCAAGTCCACTATCCACCTAATTTTCGAGATACTGAGTATCGAATAACGGAACTTAACACCGCAGTTTCTCTGTCTGTCACAATGGTCTGTTTCATTCTATGAAAACAATTTAAATACAATCGTCCCATCAAGTTCCTATACCATGATAGCCTCTATTTAGTTTAAATTAAACGTTTAAGCTTATTAATGATTAGTATTACATAAAAAAATGTTTTAAAAAACCCTTTTTTTGCGGGATAAAGTGCAAAATTGATAAAAAGCAGCTATTTTTGCCAAACGCCTGTTTAAATTTTATAGACAATCATGTTAGTTCCAATATCACTTCAGTAGGAATGGAAGAAATATTATATTTTGCAGCTTAACCGATTGTCCTTTGCCGTAATAACTTATTTATCGGGCGGAGACTAGCGCAATACTGTGTTTCAATATTATCTTTTAGTTTTTAGTAGTAAAACCTATTTGTTTGCTTACAGTTGTGTGTAAACAAAAAAATAGCTTATTTAGTGTATTCTCGTAGCAGTCATGAAGCAATTGTGGCTGGTATACGCGATGATTGTGGGTTCGATTCTAGCTCCATGATATGATAACTTTATTTCATCTAATAAAACAATATAAAATAAAATAACATAAAATCTAATAAAATAGACATTGCTTAACAACATATATATATATATATATATATATATATATATATATATATATATATATATATATATATATATATTCATATATATATATTATATATATATATATAATATATATATATATATATATATATATATATATATAATATATATATATAGATATATATATATATATATATATAAATAGTAATAATAAAAAATATACATTACATGGGTTTTTGAAATATTTAATTTTTTTAAATAATATCTTTGCTTGTCTAATATAAAAGTAAAGTAAATAAAAAACAAATACAAAGAGCGATGATTGACCCAAATCATCGCTCTTTGTATTTTTTTTATTTTTATAAAATAGAAGCTATTTAAAAAAAATAATGATTTATCACTATAACATTTAAAAATCATTAGTACTAAGTAAGTCTAAGTTCTTAGTTTAATCTGCATAACCAATAAAACAAAGAAAATTGACACTCAATAATATTCGAACTTGTTACTCCAGAAACGTAATAACCACTTCACGAAACCTGTTTCATTTCAATCTTAGTATAGCTGACCTATTTTTCTAAATGCGTCTGCGACATTACTTATGAAATATCAAACCAAGCGATTATCATCTTAACACCTAAATATTACGGCACATTTTCCTACCAAAATACAAACAAAGCTTATTCGCAAAGGGTTTCCATTTGATTAATCACATTTACGCAAATAATGTCCCCGAAGGAAACTACAAAGGTCGCGGATAAATTTTCCATTTCTTACAAATCGGTTGTTGGCCTTTACTTCGGTTGTGGGGATTTATGGTTGTTGAGAAATAACAATTGGTTGGACACGATATATTATTATGTTATTTTACAAGTTATTTCTCGTACATGTATACGTGTTTATAATAGATCTAAACGATAAGACAACTGAAGTGGTTATAATATATTCGTTATGATACGTTATTTAAGTTTATGTTATTCGAGGTACTGATAATGGCGTCTTATATAATACTACTAGCGCCCCGCCCCGGCTTCGCACGGGTGCAGTGCTGATGCTAAATATACTACAGGATGTCTTTATATACAATGTTCACAGCTTTTTTGTCGACATATATTTGGCCGTATGAAAGAGATCACATTAGGAAACTTACAAATGAACAGTATTTCTTTACTATATTGTGCATATGCTATACATATGAACCTTTCTCTTGAATCATTCTGTCTATTAAAAAAAACCGCATCAAAATCCGTTGCGAAGTTTTAAAGATCTAAATATAAGTAGGGAGATATAGCGGAAAGCGACTTTATTTTACACTATGTAGTGTTAATATAAATTTTGAACTTCACGCTGTATCCCGTATTAAGCGGGATAGGTAATTTCCTGCCCAATTTTCAAGACATTACGTGCTGAGTGGCGGATCTCAACGCCGCGCTTTGCCCTGTCTGTTACCAGAGCGGTGACTACGCTGTAATATGAAACATAAAGCTTAAAGCTAAAAAATATATTTATTATTTACACACTTTTTTAGGTTTTCGGTACCTAAAGGGTAAAAACGAGATCCTATTACTAAGCCTCAGCTGTCTGTCTGTCCGTCTGTCAAGCTGTCTCTCACCAGGCCTCTATCTCAAAAACCGTGATAGCTAGAAAGCTGAAATTTTCACAAATTATGTATTTCCGTTGCCGCTATAACAACAAATACAAAAAAAAAAAAAAAATTATATCTCTTCTATATAATACCCATAATCACGAAATAATGTTGCGGAACTCTGTGCGCACGAGTACTACTCGCACTTGACCGGTTTTTTTTAACTTTCCGTACCATATTTTAAATATATATTTCCTTTCCTTATTTATATATTAGACTCATATGTTTCAATCGAGAGAGTGGAAGAGAGATCCATCACTCATGTTACGTTACGCCTATGCAGTTTGATTTATACTTGTGTGTAAACAAAAGCGCATCGTATCTAGTGTGAACTGATTAGTTTACGAGCGAGCGTATCGTAGGCGGCGATGCTATCTTGGCACGCTATCAGGATTGTGCAGCAGTGGAAGTTCAAGATATTATAAGATATGAATTTGTAATTGTATATTTGAAATGAAATTCAGTACTAAATAATGTGGCACTATGGGTAAGAGTAGATTAATAAAGTGTTAAAATGTTGGGTTAATATAAAAATATAACTAACTATATATATATATATATATATATATATATATATATATATATATATATATATATATATATATATATATATATATATATATATATATATATATATATTAACCTACCGTTACCTATGGACACTATATATACGAAATGTCATTTAAAGAAATGTATTTGATTTATTTTACTTTTTTCTATATATTTTTAATTCTACATTTACCGCTTGAGTGAATTCTCCAAAATAAGTGAAAAAGATAGTGCTTACTTACGCCATACAATAGACTACCGGTAAGCTTTTTAGATTCTAGGTGAAGCGTGAATATATTTATCACTTTACAATGTTATATACAGGAACTGAAAAGCAATATAACAGAAGGAAATCGAACCCGCAACCATCGAGGTTTATTAAGCACAGTTTTTACATAAATCTATTTATATTGTTGTTTATTGATATTTATTTTTTTTGTGTTAACAATCTTTATCTTATCGCAAACTAAATCGGTGCCGGTCAAACGGTGGGCGTCTTTAGAATACATTTGTTTGGGAAGCCGCTATCAGATTCGTGTGAATCTTTAAAATGTGTTAAATTTTTAAAGGCATTAAAAAAAAGAAAATTGATGATAGGTCATTATTTGATGATGCATAATTTAGGTATATTAATGTACTTTTTACTATTTTATTTGCCATTTTTTCCTCCATATACATATATATCGAAAAGTTCTTCTTTATTTTAAATTATCATAAACCTACCATATAATAAACTATCTAATAAATCATGGAGTACAATCATAAAAGCTAATCGAAACTTTTTAAAGCACTTAGCCAAGCCCTCGTTGGCCTAAAAAGCCTAACACCTACTAAAAACTCATAACAATTAAACCGAGTGCATTAGATCAATTGTAAGCAGTTTTCATTTTAAGTGAACATTACAGGAAACGATCAGTGTGAACTGAAGGTGTGTCGGGAATCACGGTAATAACATTCAATTTGGTTAAAGCGTTCGCGTTTTGTGGTATAATGTATAAGCGACAGCGATTTAATTAAGTCTTGTACTTAAAGTAAATACAACTTATAATATAAAATGTTCATGCTTTAGTAGATAAAGCGTGGTGTTCAAATATGGTGGAAGGTGAAGAACGAAGTGTCTCAACACTACGTTTCTTCTGCCTACCTTGACATTTGGGAAAAAGAGTAAAGCTGGTTTTTTAGAAAATTTATATTTTTTTAATTTATATACGACTTAATATAAAAAACTTTAATGAATTTTATAACTGTAGTATCGTCATAAATATAAATTTAATTGAGGGTATTTCACAAAAGCAACATCTTCTTTAGTACATATTCTCCTCTTACGAGTATCACCAAAAAGTCTTAATGAGGTCAGAAAAGATCAAGCGTAACTTTATATAACATGTAATCTGTGTTAAGGTTGTCATGGCGTAGCGGCACAGCGCCGGACTGTGAGCGCGACGGTTGCGGGTTCGAGTCCCACTCGAAAATAATGGGATTACTTTTGCTTCCCTCACTTTGGTAACAAGAGAAACCGTGGCGTTGAGTCTGCCGCTCAATACGTTACGTCTGAAAATTGGGCGAAAACTGGAACCGAGTGTCTTAACACCACTGCTATATGCGGGATATAGCGTGAAGCTATCAAAAAATATTATAAATTATAATCTATCCTCTTACGATAAAATCTCAAACGCTCACAACTTATACCGCGGCGAATGACCCGCGGGAAGTAATTTCGCTCAGCAGTAATCAGGTTTATGTCGGCCTAGCTTCTGTAAGGGTTATGGCAAGTCTCACAACTGATTTTAGGTTTATATATAATATAAGGAAATAGCACGGTAAATAAACATTTTGGAAATGAGCTTTTATATATATTATTTATATACATTTTTTGCTTATTTTGATAGCGTAGTAATAAGCCACTTTTTTCTCCACCGATTTAGAAAGGTTCTAGGTAACAAATCAGACTGAAGAAACCAAAATATTAGTACCCTTCCAATTAGTGAAACTTATACCAATTTTACATACAGCTGATGTATTATATTAAGAGGCTAAAACAAATCTAATTTTACATACTTATTTCACAACAAATTAATCCTAATACAATATTACAAATGTAGGTTATTTATTTCTCTTAGGTCTACGCTATTCCCGCATATAGCATAGTAAAGAATCAAGTGTCGAGACACTCCGTTTACTTGAACTTTACTTTACGCTTGAATTCAAGACACTACGCCTGACACCGCGCTTTCTTACCAAAACAGATAAAATAAAATAATAAAAATATAAAAAAAAAAGCTCCATCGAGTGGATTGAATCCGCAACCAAACAGGTTAATCCGAGATCATTCTTACAACATTAAAAATATATCGTATTAAAAAATCTTACAGAATTTGATTTATTACTTTTAATAATATTACACGTGTGATATATTTTACTGTACTTACCCGTACTTTAATATATTGCAATATGAAATGGATGTGACAAATATGGGAGATCTGGATCTGGGCCGGATGGTGGGCTTTGGATGGCCATGGGCTCCTGCTAGGACAGGGGACATTTGTGGGACACTTTGCATTTGTTTCAATTTTGGTCACGTGATATATGTATGTATGAACATATGAAGCTTGTACCTTACATATGTGTGAATCAATTAGATGTGCTAGAAGTGGATATGATGATATAATACATTAATCTTTTGTTAATTTGTAGTACTAATAGGTAAATTATTTTACTTTTTATTTTTTCTTATATTTCTGTTTATTTTTTCCTTCTATATACGATTAACTTTTACTTCGACTTCGTCTGTGTAGTTAATTGGAAATAAATAAAAATATGACATTTGTTGTTATTGATTTTTAAAGTGTCAATCCACACTAAGTACAGTTTCTATGAGGCGCGGGTTCAAATCCCGCTGCGTTAAAAAATTATATGTTTTCTTTAATCAAGAATTATCACATGACAATGACACGGTATGTGTCTGAACGCACGTACAATACGTGGTTACAGAAGAAGAAAAAAAAAGATATACCTATCTATATACTATAAATACCTATCTATATCTTCATAAACTCTAACAAATTTAACGAGATAATAATCCTACAGACACTAGCTACCCTGTTAGCATATTGTCACTAATTCTAGTTAAGCACAAGTCGTCCCAAAATTTAAGCTTTAAAGATTTCCACCGGTCTGTAGACATATTGTGATTTATAGCTGAATTCCTTATTTGTCACCTGCCTCTGTCCAATTGCGGAGATATTTCTCAAACGTTATATTGGATTCTACGATGAATCGTCAGCGAAACGGTGTTTTAGATTAAAATTTTCTAAATTTTTCACTATAGCCATCCTTGTGATAAATTTTGTAGGCGCTTAAATTGCTTAAAGTGGAAAATAATATATTTTAAAGTAGATAAGACTGCTACATTATCACTTCACAAAGGTATATATTTCATAGTATGTTGAAATGTCAATCATTAATTCATATCTTCACGCTTTTTCCGGTATATAGTTCGATAGGCAGAAGGAACTTAGTGTTAAGACACTCTGTTCTCCACTTTTCGGGAGGGGAACTCAAAGTCGCGCTTTGTCTTGTTACCAGAGCTAAGAAAATCAAAGAAATCCATTCTTCTCGATTGGAAATCGAACCCACAAGCGTCGTATTTAAAGTCACGTTCGTCTCTAATTTTGGCACGTCTATATTTTTTTAGCTTCTCGCTGTATCCCGCACATACCAATGAAGGCAGGGGGCATTAATTTATTATAATATTCTAAAACTAACGAGTTTGTTTGGTTAAAAGCGCTCATCCTTGGAATTACTATTTCAAATATTATATTTCCATTATACATTTATTATTTTATTATATATATTTTTATATATATTTTACATAATGTTACTGGTTTTTTACTGCGTTCAGAATTACGTCGGCCACTTTTAATGTGTCATGTGTCATACGTACATAACTCTTGATCTTTGATTTTCCGATTTGACCACGGTGCCAAAGCCAGAGTTATTTCCGGAATCTAATCTACCTGTTATATTCTATCTCTGTCTGTCACTTACCTCTTCTATCATCAGAACGAGATAAAAGATGTCTATTCGGGCCAAAAGATAATGATAATTGTATTTACATTCCGTGACAATTTCTCACATATGTACTTTTATTTTTAAAGTTAACCTTATATTCAGTTTTACAGCTTACTTTTATTATATACTTGTGATTATGTTATTGTGGCTGTTGTTCTAAGAGCAATTAATTACTTTAATTATTCTATTTTCGTGGTGCTGTAGGACTGACTCAGTCAGAGTATTTTTATTTCCTAAGTGAAAACCTTCCTTGCTATGTAGATAAGGGTGTAAAACTGTTTATTTTATTCTATTTTCTCTGTACGTATTTCATTATTAAGTGCTACTGTGAGATTTTAATCATTGGAGAGATTGAGATTTTAATCATTAATCACTTCACACTTTATCCCGCAATGGCTGGGTTAGCAGCGAGAGTCTGTTTTCCACTTTCCACATGAATTTAAGACGCGGTATTTTAAATAGAGGAACTCAACGCCGAGGTTTGTCTTGCTAAAGCAAATGACAAATAAAATTCATTATCATCGCTTTTACAGTCTATATATTCTGTCACATTATGACAAAATTCGTATTAAATATTTGCCTTTAGCTAACTAAGACATCGCACAGACATGACGATATCTCCCTATTGCATAGCATCATTAAGCTACATCAATCCAATCTAGTTCCAAGTCTAGTCTAAGTTTTAGCATGGTGGGTAGAAATCCATAATACTATTACAAACATAACAAATAAATCATAACTATAATATAAGGAAAGTAAATCTTCTCATTCCTATTTCTATGTAAATGATGATAAAAATGAATAAATATTTATAATCTATTACGATTTAACAATATTTGGTAATAATAGCACTTTAATGATGAAAAATGAGCTGGTTTCCGTTTATCGTGAAGTTTACTGTACTAATATTAAATGTTTGGCTTTTGTGTTTCAGCCGCGCTAGCTCTTATACTATAAATTATATCTTTAAGGTGCAAGTGACAAGATTTGAGCGGTTTTCGGTTCAATAATTTTCTATATTTTGTGTTAGTTAAAATACGTGCTATACGCGTTATAGCGCTATACGCTATTAGTATAACTGTGTAAGTGAAACTGGATTGTTTGAAGAATTTTGATTACTTTTATAATCAATAATGTTAATAAGTTGTCACTTTTGGTGGGTAAAAGTTAATTTCATACATATAGGAGCTTTAATTGATATAATATAGGAGCAAATGAAAACTATAACTTTATGTATTGTATTTGATAATATGGCCATATATTATGTTGATACTGTTAATGTATAAAAGTAAAGTAAATAAAAATCAAAATTTATTCAAACAACGTTTCTTTTTTGTAAATGTATGAAATGTATCCCGCACATAGCAGGGTAGGCAGAGGGAACCATAGGTTAAAGGAACCTAGTGTTAAGACACTCCCTTACTCATATATATATATATATATATATATATATATATATATATATATATATATATATATATATATATATATATATATATAAATATATGAAATCGCTTATTTCTAAAATTTGTACCACGCCAAAGGAGCCTCAGACACTCCATAAATTACCATAATGCTTCTCTGTTGATTGTTGTTGGTCCGCTTTCTATAATTAACGTAAAAATCCTATCATTATTTCCTACTGTAATAAACTACTAAAGAATGCTACATTCAAAATTAGGTTACAGAAATACTACGTCAAATGAATTCATTCATTTCATCTCTCATATATAATAGAGAAGGCAGAACGAACGTAGTGTCAAAATACTCCGTTCTTTTCTAATTTTGAATTACACCTTTCAATATGAAGTTGAAATAAATATGAAATAAATTAGACTTAAATACACTAAGTCAAAATAATGAATATCCAATCAAAATACATCAAATATATGCTTCACCAGGTCCATCGTGGCGTTGAGTTCCGCCACTCAACAAGCAATGCCTCGAAAGATGGAAAGTGGGAAACGGAGTGCCTTAACACTAGGTGCATTCTGCCTACGGTACCCTCTGACTACCCTACTATGTCAGGATACAGCGTTAATTAAAAAAAAAAGAATATAGCGAAGTTTGTAGTCTGTAGACTAGAGTTAAAACACTCCGTTCTTCCCTTTCCACCCAATTTTCGAGACATTACGTGTTGTGAAGCGTAACTCAATGCAGCTCCTTGACTTGTAACCAGAGTGGTAATAAAATTTACAAAACTCTCAGAGTATTCGCTGTGACGTCACGCCACGACGGTCTCTAATCGAATACACAACTTACTTACTTTGAACAATATACAAGAACATGAACAAACAAAAAGCATCCGTAAATTATAAATGAAAAGTTTAATTCTATACAGACTTCATTACATTCTTAGCTCATTCTAACGTTAATAACAGCACTCATGAAGCCACTATGGCGTAATGAACGAAGAAAGCCTCTTATAACTTCGGTAAAATTTCCTTTCAATTGACTTATCGATTCTATTCAACCACTTTATTACTGAATATCCTAGAAGCAAGCGAAAACTGAATATCGTGTTCTAAATCTTGTTTAAAACTTGGCTTTTATGATTTTTGATGCTGAGGGTGTATAATTTTAATATTTTATTCGTGAGCTTTTCATATGAATGTACAATGCTCTATAAATTTCTAAGTGACTTGTGATAATATTAAACAAAAGTAAAAGGATTTTATATTTTTGAGGGATTTGGATTAGAAGGAAGTGGTAAATGGAGGGTTTTGACACTAGATTCTCGCTGTCTACCCTGTTTTACGTGATAAAGCGTGAAGATGAGAAAAGTAAGAGAGTAACAACTGGGCTAGTGAACTAGTGATTTAAATATATTGTGGCCGACTTCACATTAATATTATAAATATTAATATTAGTACTGGTTCGAATGTTTTTTTTGTGTTGGATAGTCTATTTACTGAGCAAGCTATTATATAGAGGCTATTTTTACCATCACGTTAATCGTTTCGCTGTAAGCCATTTTACCTGTTTAGATTGTTATATGTCATATATATGTCACAATTTTTAGTTATTTGCTTTTGCCTACGGATACAAATATATAGGTAAAAACTTGTAACATATAAAATACTAGTGCCTACTTTGTCTACGTGGAAAAGTTAATTTAATGTTTGCCAAAATGCCAATTCAGTAAAACATTTGTTTTGTACCAAATATGTCGTATATACAATACATTAAATAGATTTTTTTTATTTATGAACCAATTGATAGAAGTCTAAATATTAAGTGAAGCGTACCATAATATAATGATATTGAATTTGGTTTGATTGAGCTGTTCCTGAGATAAGCACAAACGTACAGACAAACAGAAAAAGTAAACCAAATAATTGTTTTAAGTTTTAACTTGTACTATATAAATATCCCTTAAAATATTCTTTCATGTACAGACACCGATCAGTTACATTATTATTATACGTATAGATGAAAAAGCAGCAGCTTACTAATATCTTAACTATAATATAGCGCAAACGTTGTGGAAAGCTCTAAAAAACTGAGCTTTACATATATACATATAATATATTAATAAAAAGGAAAACATCGTTCGATACAAATCTCGTATAATCTGAGTGCAGGACGTTTTACGACGATGTATATACCATCCCTTTATATCCGTAGCCTGATTGCCTTGCCCTTAGGGTAGCGACAGAAAATAAAATGGGCATACCAATTTATGAGATTTTTTTAGGCCCTTATTGCTAGTGACAACGGTCTTATGTCAAATTTATCGTTCAAATTCAATTATAGCAAATAAGAGAGGCTTAAATCTCACCCTCACTTGTTCTTTCTTCTGATTGGTCTTTTTTTTTTGGATAATTAAATCGTGTTTTTTTCTTAAAAGTTTTAGGTTAATTTTATTTTGAATTTAGTATAGAGATATTCGTTTATGATCTTTTTCGTTATTTTTGTAACATCTTTAGAAATATATTATACTTTGCAATTAATTTAAAAAAAAATATGTATATATATATATATATATATATATATATATATATATATATATATATATATATATATATATATATATATATATATATATATATATATATATATATATATATATATATATTTCAGGATTCTGAAGTGAGCATTATTTCGTTGTAGTAAAAGCAAAAAATAAATGTAAATTTTATTTTTTCACAAAAGAAAGAGCTTAATGTAGAGACTTGTCACTAGATATTATTTTCCATATATTTTTATTTCCTTCTACATATATTATGTCAATATTCCTTCTATTTCAAATTTTAGGTTATACCTAAAAAAAAGTTTGTGATACACCAGGTGGACCGAACGCTCATTGGCCTTGCATTTTCTACAAAAAAAATACAAGCTAAACAAACAAAGATCACGTATATTTCAACCATAGAGTATATCTGTCCAAAAATGTACAGTTTCACAGTACCTGTAAATTAGTAGAATGGATCGTAATTCAAGTCATGCGTGATCCAGTACAAGTGCGTATAAATAAAAAAAAATGTGTATGCCTTATTAAATTAAATGTAATATATGTACAACGTTAATTGTAGCAATATGACACAAGTAAGCATATTATGCTGACGCTACCTAACTTTATTCCATAGAAAAACTAACAATTTTTACCAATAATCTTAGTATAAGACAAACTTGTAGTTTATAACGCCCTTATGAATTTACTCTTAAGAAGATCTTAGGTGGATGGGACCTCAGGCGATTACTTCAAATTGAATATGTAAAAAGGATCCGAAAAGGGTCTATTAAAATTCGATGAAGCTATACATTGATAATACTATTTCTTTACTATATTTTGTGTTAAATTTATAAAGATTTGCTAAATTTACGATGGAGTTACAATTTTTTTTGTAGTTTTAGTGAATTTCGTATAAAAGCTTTAGCTTTAAGCTTTTTTGTATGAAATTTTGCCAGCATATATGTATATATATGTATATATATATATATATATATATATATATATATATATATATATATATATATATATATATATATATATATATATATATATATATATATATATATATATATATATATATATATATATATATATATATATATAATATATTTCACATGACATCCTGTTCAGTATATTTTATTAATGTCTTTGATTTCTTACATTTATACATAATATCCATAGAAGGGGTTAAACAATTGTTTCGTCAAAGAAAAACAATATAAAGCGGTTAGAAGAAATTAATTTCCGTGATCGCCGAGCGGCTGCTTCTGACGCACAATTCATTACTCTGTATAAAGCCTTGGCTACAGTAGAGTGGAGAGCGATTTTAGATATCTATACTAATATCATAATCTAGTCTTGTTTGCTTGTTAAAAAAAAAGGTATTTTTAGTCACTACAATAAAGCAATTATTTTGTAGCAATTTCATAGTATATAGTATTTTAAATTGATATAACCTTTTTTATTTATATACCGATTGAGATAAAACAAATTGTAAAATTGTTAATTGTATATATATATATATATATATATATATATATATATATATATATATATATATATATATATATATATATATATATATATATATATATATAAATAACTTTCGTGGGTAATTTATTGTAATACTATTATATATAGTGATATATATTTGTAGCTCAATCATAAAGACTACACATATTCTTAATTTCACACTTCTACATAAATCATTCATACAAAACTTTCTTGTAAGATAATATATGAAATTAAACTTAGTATGTTGACAATAAAGCTTAATTATTCAAGCTCAGAACACAATATTTACATTAAACATTTCTGTGTGGTCTCTATTTATCGTACAGATAAGCTTGAAGGACATTTCTTGTCTTCAACAAGGATATGTGGATTAAAATAGCATTCTTGCTTATCACACGACGTACCTTTAGCGAAAGGGATTTTTAAATACTATTGTTATATGGCGAGCTCGTTGTCACAACGGCACAGCGTGTGAATGTAATCGCGACTGTCGTGGGTTCGATTCCCATTCGGGGAGAATAAATTATTTCGATCCTCGGTCTGGTAACAAAGCGCGGCGTTGAGGACTGTCACTCGACATGCTATATTTCAAGTATTGGGCGGCACGTGGGTAATGGATGTATGCGGGAAAAAAACGTAAAGCTTTTTACTTTACTAGCTTTGCTTTAATTTAAAATATATTATTTAAAATAAACATACATAAAAAAACAAACATAAAATAAATATCGATGAAATATAAAGTTATATTGTCAGTTCCAATGTATATTCTAACAAGAGACATAATTAAGTGTTTACACTATTTCAATGCGACCCACATGCTTACTTCACCTGAATAGCTTCTCGAATTCAAAGCAAAATTAACTGTACACCTGAGATATAAGATTTATTTTTCTAAAACACATTTTACTCCGATATATCCTTTTGTAAGGTAATAGAAAATGAATGACATACAATTTTCGTTGTTGTGTCGATCTTATTTCAATAGAAATAGACTCAAATTCGTATGCACTACTGTAGTATAGAAAATCTTTTGTTCCAGAGGTGCCCGAATTATTTATCTCGTCGAATATTTTGTTTGACCTTAAATAAAGGATTTTCTGCTGCTATTTAAATAAGTATGAATAATAAATTAATTGTACCACACTAGTTATTATCATCAGTCCTATGCTTGAGTGAAAATTTTGTATATTGTTTGTATAAAACTTATATTATTTTTTGCTAACAACGTAATAAGTTGCATAAAGCATATAAGAATTTCGACGCAGCGTGAGGTAGAACGTTTGGCATAGTTGTCAGAGCGCTTGGACGGTAAACATGTGGCGCGGGTTCAAATCCTGCTGCGTTCACATTTTATATTTTCCTTAAGTATCTTTTCCTAATGTGGATTAATACATAGGAATGTATACAGAGTCCTTACAGATATTTACGATTTATCATTTAATGATTGGTTTAGTATGCGTATTACAGGAACTTCTAAGCCATATCGACAAGGGCTATATAAAATCAGTTTAAATATCTGGAACCTGGGGAAATAATACTTCGTCCAATTCAAACCTGCTCATGTCAGCTACTATTAAATAAAATAGGGGAGTTTTGTATGTAGACGATAGGAATGAGGACAAAACCTAGTAAATGTCACCGCCTATATCTGGAGAGACGAAATACCAAATATACTTCATAGGATCCGGGACTTATAGGGCATAGGGTAAAGGTATTTCTACGATTTTCCAAGCGGCATCTTCTAAATTTCTCAGTAAAAAATAGACTACAAAGGCCGCACTCCATCCCTAAATATATTAACCTTGAGCTTTTTAAAGGATCTTGAAAAAGTAGACCTTCAGCCAATAAGTAATGTCGAAAAAGCTAGAATTTACTACAATATTCTAACATCACGCTTAAATTGCCGTTCTTCATATACAATATTAATATAATCCTCTATGCGAAATCAGACTTATGTAAATCAAAGGCGGCACTAGCAGAATCGTTGAAATTCTATTAGGTAGAGATAGGAGCTTGGACAGTGGAGAACAAGTCAGGTTGGGCCGCAAGTCCCAATTCGTGCCCTGAGCTCTTCTCTCTACAAGGCGATGGGCCCAGCACTCGTATGGTAAATACATGGAACGTTAAGTCGTTTCTTTTCATAATGTGAAGATCTGGTAAAACTCTACCATGCTCTTAGGCTGACAATATCAATAGGTACCTACAGTACCAATAGGTACTTTCAGACTAAACACTCAATCGTTTTCTTACAAAACACCTTGAGTAATATTTTAACCTGCAATCATCGTAAATATTAAGCTCTAATATAGCAAAAAAAAATAATGCCTATAAATTTTTAGAAACAATTTCCACGGCTCCTGACGCAAGAACTTCGTTATCCAATCTTATTAAGAAATTAATTCATTTATTCTGATAATTAGTATTCGACCTCCGTTCGCCGCATCTGGCCCTTATTAATGTCTACACCACTTTGGTAGGGGTCCGTGAAATTTACTCACTTCAAAGGGGAATTTAGTTTGACATGTGCTTATAATTTGGACACGCGTATTTTGTTTTAAATGAATAATTTACAACAGTTGAAATATAAATCCTAACAACATAAATAAGTTATGACAAGCGTATAAGTAAGGGTTTCGACGTAGCTTGATGAGAACGTATGGCTTAGTGATCAGAACGCTTGGATGGTTTCCATGAGGCGTGGGTTCGTATTCCGCCACGTTAAAATATTTTTCTATCCTTGGAATGAACTATAAGTGTTAATGTTGTTGAGACATAGAAAAGACAAGAGAGTAACGATAACTCTAGGGTACTATTGTGGTACAGTGGTCCTACTATGAGTGACTGTACACGAGATGGTTGTTGATTCGATCCCTACTCGGTGAACTCTATATAATTTTATTTAATTTTATCTCAATCCCCCGTTCTAGTAAAATAGTCCGGTATTGATTTTTACTACTTGAAGAAGAAAAAAAAGAGTCGAACATATCTTCTGGGATAGTTTTAAGTTTTTGAATGAATAAAACTGAGTTGATTTAGATAATGAAAGTTCTGGTACATCAGTTCCTCTAAATTCTTATATTAGAAATATTAAATTATGAATATTGTCGCTATAGATTTCTTCGTACGTTTTATAATAAAAAGAAATGTAAGGTTTTCTAATAAATTCTATATTAATATATCGGGAACATATATATATATATATATATATATATATATATATATATATATATATATATATATATATATATATATATATATATATATATATATATATATATATATATATATATATATATATATATATATATATATATATATATATATATATATATACTCTTGTAATACGCTTGTATTGTGATATAGTCGGTGGATGGAATATAAAAAAAAATCATATTATCATATTTTGGAGCTGTGACTGCTAAGTGGAGACCAAAAATTTTATTTTTATCAATGCGATTAGGGGAAAAATAAAAATAATACAATTGCTAAACATAAAAAAATTCTAGTATAATATATTTTTGCATCTGCACACATTTTATGAATTTAGAGAAATATTCAGAATAATCATAGTGATGCGTTACTCTGTTCTTCACTTTTCATTAATTTAGTGGCATATGATAAATTGAATTAGAAGAAACTCGTTAGCATTCCATAGTTTCTTCAGCGAGCTTCTCTATTCACCACTTTTCGCCGCTCTTTAAGAACGTAGAACATATTCAAAAGTTCGAATTTACATTCCACTACGAGCTCCTATCGAAACACACAAAATTGTAAAAATATTTTTTTGTATATCTACCGTATATATATTCATATGAATATAGTAAAAAGCGGTTATTTTAATATTACAAACAGACATTCCAATTTAATTTATTAATATAGATTTAAAGGTATTTATATTAACAAATATTTATTATATTAATAATAATATAATAATATTAAATCTCAAGTTAACATAATCGTTTGTAAACAGTTCAAAGGGAAATGATTTTATAAACATAATGTTCCTCCCTCACGCTTGTTTCGGTTCAAAGGCTTATCTGAGTGTGTTTCCTTATTGAAATATTTACAAATACCTACTTGCTTTATTGAGATATTTGTTGGAAATATGACCGATATTTGTATATGTGTGTGCGTGTGTGTGTGTGTGGAAAAATATTTTATGTTATGGAAGTGGAAGTAATCTTCTTTTTACTTATTGCAAAGTTATATAAAAGTTTAGGGTTATTTTGTGACATATTATTGAAATGACATACTCGTACAACTCTTGTGTGTATTTATAATAAGAACTCTTGTGGGTCTTACAATAAGAGGTTATTGTGGTACACTGGGTCAGCTGCTCACACTGTGGTTGTAAGCCTGGTTCCTTCTCGGAGCAATCAATTATAATTTCAATTTATGCCTAAAAATAAAATATTTCGTGTCCTCATTAATATGTTCAACAATACCGTAAGTTATTTAACTTGTTATCTGGTATTTATCAGAGTTTAACGTTGTATAAGTACAAGTATAAGTAACGTTGTACAAAACAATTTTAAATAATCTATGACTAAAAATCATATTTACTTGGTATCTATATATATATATATATATATATATATATATATATATATATATATATATATATATATATATATATATATATATATATATATATATATATATATATATATATATAATATATATATATATATATATATATATATATATATATATATATATATATATATATATATATATATATATAATATATATATATATATATAATATATATATATATATATATATATATATATATATATATATATACCATATATATTTTTTTTGTGCCACAATTCCAAGTAAATATGATTTTTATAGATAAACACTCATTAGTTGTTACAAATATTCTATTTAAGATCGTCTCTATTTCATCACTTGAATTCTTTATCGAATAACAGCTACAAAGACTAATGAACAAATAACAATTAACGCTATTGAATTACGAGAATATAAAAACTTTTGATTATTTTTGCGGAGGCGTGTCAACTATTAAATATATTTTACACGCTTTTAGCAAAATATATGCTAATATTATTAACAAATATTTAACTGAAGCTAAAGCCACATGCTTTCTATCCCGGATATGGCAGGTTAAGTAGAGGAAATATAGTGTTAAGACACTCCGTTTTCATTTTTACTACAATGCTTGTTGAGTGAAGGAACTCAACGCCGCGATTTGTACCAGAGCGACAAAATGATTAATTTTATATTGTGGGAACAAAATCGATAACTTTTGCGTTTACAGTCAAACGCTGTGACATAGAGCATATAATTGTCTATGTAAAAGTAGATTAAATACAAATTCAAATTAAAAATATTCTTTATTTAAATAGACTTTTACAAGCACTTTTGAATCGACATTGATATATCACTACCTCCGGTTCGGGAGGCAGTTCTGCTGAGAAGAGCCCGCTAGAAAGTCAACAGTTGCTCTTTTAAATATCAATATTACAATTATTATTTAATACAATCGTGCTGTACATGGTATCCTGCATAAAAATAACGAAAACTATAGATTCGATACCGACTTGATTTTTTAATGAAAGCCATCATGGGTAGTGAAAGCGTAAGGGATTTGCGGCTTCGAATCTCACATAAGCCAGTTTTTATCTCCTCACTTTGGCTAGACAAAGTATAGAGCTGCGCTGGCGATAAGCGATAAACGGAGTATCTTGACATTAGAATCTCTCTGCCTTCCAGCAGGGAAGAAATGCGGGAGAAATGTTTTTTGAAATGGACACTAAAGTTTGAGCTTTTTTACTAGAATTAAGGACATTGCTTATAAATGGCGAATCTTAACATAAATAATAGAAGAATATTTTTAAATTATAAACAATTGCGTATCAAATATTTATCTAATGTTAAATATCAAAGTGATTTTACAAGTAATATTGTCTAAGTATATTAATTAAATTAATAAATTCACTTCATTATTCGAGGCGTTTGAATGTTTCACGATAAGGCTTTCAATGCTTTAATTTTGCTTATTATTAATGTAACGAAGAATATTTGTTGGTATTTCTTTCTTTATTTAATTATATTTATATTGTGTATAAAAAAGTATAAATCATCATCAGCCTGTCTTCATCCACTGCTGCCACTGACATATAACTCTACTGACTCTTACTCTACTAACTCTTACTTCTGACTGACATACTTTGCGTATGACGTCACACAAACTATTTACATATAGTCATATACGATGCTTGACAAGGCGCAGTACAGTCTCAGAAAGCATTTAGCCCAACAGTTTCTGGTTCTAAGATAAATCAGCTACTGCCACTATGCTATTTCGTTAATTAGGAACTTCCTCGCTTGAACACTCAATAACCCTCTGCATAGCTCACTGAGTGATCTGAAACTGATGGACCAGTCACACCATCACGTCTCAATGTTATAAAGAAATTGGAACGGAATAAATGTTTTCACATTTATAATGGACGTATACTTTTTTATTTTTAAGGCTGTTAATATTTCATATAAAGTTATATTCTAATAAATATAATCCCACAACCAGTAAAGAGTTACTGGAAATTTAAGATAAGGCTTTAAGATAATCTGTTTTACATTTTTCACTAGATTTTAAAACACTGTGTATTTGTATTGCGCAACTTAACATAATATTAATACAAAATGAATCATTCTCCTCTCTGGGATTGGGAATAGAACCCACCTACCGTGTATGTCATTACGCTAGCCCACTCTACTATGATACCTACCTACCGTTTTTATATAATAAATTATTAATACAAACTATAGTTACCAATTAGGTACATATAAATTGTTATTAGAATACAGCAGGTATATATATATATATATATATATATATATATATATATATATATATATATATATATATATATATATATATATATATATATATATATATATTTATCCTGTCTTTAAGTTAAATCAATTTCTAATATCTCTTACATTAATTATAATTTAAGTGAGTGTACAGTGAGCAGATTGTAATTAGTACAACCTACACAATGCTAGCGCGTTATTATTCATCAAATATATATATATATATATATATATATATATATATATATATATATATATATATATATATATATATATATATATATATATATATATATATATATATATATATATATATATATAAATATTCTGTACATTAACGTTTAAATAAAACACGAAATCTCAGGAGCCTTTTAAAATCACACCCTAGCACGGCTACATACAAACATAACGAGCAGATTGACCGTCTTTTTGAACACTTCTTTACAATAGTATCAGCGTATTCTTAGTTGACAATCCAATTTCGTTTCACAGGCCTCGGGGGAATGTTTCGGAAGATCAAAGATTAGAACTATAGTTAAATTTAACGATTTTCTTAGTTTGCACACTTTAGAAATACTTATGTGCTGGTAATTTCACACACATTTTTTAATCCACAGAGAATAGTTAATATTTAAATTTCACGATTTTTAACGTTTCGTATCTCAACAGTAAAGAACGGAATTCTTATAGGTTCACTTTTGTGTGTGTCTGTCTATCTATTAAATTAGAGGTATCAGGCTATAACTAAAATCAAATATCCAGGTCTATATTCACTCGGAGCCCAGTAATAAAATAATTTTAGGCAATGCATTCAAAAGATACCCGTTTTGCTGCATGTTGTATGAAATTGGCCGAGTAATCGATACCTATGGGGGATAGCCCGATAGATTAGAATTATTTGATTTGGTATCGACAATCGAAAATTTATATCGATAATTTATATGCTTATCATATTAAAAAATCATTACAAATTTAAATTTCTCAATTTTTATTAACTGTACTTTATGTGGACCTGCTTACGTGGCGTTTATTAAGCAAAGAGGTGGCAAGTACGACTCATATTTGACCAATAATTTACTTTCTCATTTTAATATACTATTAAAAATCCGTTAAGTTGTACAGACAGTTTTACGTGTAAAAAATAAACCACCAAAAAGTAGAGTATAAGCTGGAGTGTCTTTGCCGTCTCTCGTCTCTTTAGTATAAATGCTATTTAAATAAGTCACTATGCCGACGAGTCTATAGATAAAAAACACAAAATATAGAAAGCAATAAAAATAAGTAATTTTATATAACACATTTGTAGATAACAAGTAGATTGGTGTTTGGTTCCGCCACTTAACAACGCAACGTAATTCGGTGCACGATTGAGTGGCTAGTGTCTAAACATTAGATTATCTCTGGCTATTTCGCAATATTCAGTGTGAAGCGAATATATATATATATATATATATATATATATATATATATATATATATATATATATATATATATATATATATATATATATATATATATAAGCTCTAAGCTTACACTTTGTAACAAACTTTTCACCTTTCGAGTGGCGGAACTCAACGCCGCGCTTTACCTTGTTGCCAGCGCAAAGAAAATAAAAATAATTCATTCTCCCCTCGAGTGCAAAACGAACCCAAAAACCGTCACGTGTACAGACAGACAAACTCTACATACTCGATTATCCAAAACAAAATACCACATTCATTATATTCTCATACATATTATAAACATATGTTAAACATTTCACTTAGCTGTTAGTAACTTAGGTACTTAGCTCGGATGATTTAACCCACATCGAGAGTGGCAGCTTGACTCGTTTCTTCTAAGCGGGTCGAGGCAAGACCCACTTTGTAACAAGGGAATTTTTGTCATTTTCTAGTGAATACACCCCTCATTTATGTTGATGAAGATATGTGTGATGAATTCAGATTCGTGAATCGTAGCTTGTGAGGCTTCTTGTTGGTTTTTAGTGCTTTTAAAACGTGGAGAGTATATAGAGATGTATACTCTATATTATATTTACTTCAAAGAATCGCGGGAGAGATTTATCACATATTTTCCTCTTTCTTATCAACAATATATTGAATTCTTATTATCGTTTCGAAATAATTATAAGTTACCTAATGCACAAATTCTACTTATTTTTACACTATAGGACAAAAAACCTTTATTATACACACACACCTTTATTTTACACCTATATTAGTTTTATTATCTAAATTGCGTGCGTTATTATTTTACGTGCGTTTTAGCGTATTTCCACATAAAATAAATATAATATTTTTTCTCAATTATTGTGCACAAGTCGTTAAGGTCATAGCTTAAAATTTTTTAAAGCTATACTGACGTGATATTTTATGTGTTTTACCTAAATAAACACATTATTTGATGAATTGTAATGGTATACTAGGTCATCATCTCATCTATTAGAGCGAGAGTATTTAAGTTGAGCTTAATATACTAATAAATAAAAAAAGCTGATAGACAAACCTATCTTCCCTTTTATATAAATAGATTTTATATAAAAAGAAATTGTGTATGAAAAACTAATATTTGTCATACATTTTAGGTTATTTTTACATACAGTTATAATGTTGCAGTTCCTTACAATATATCCAAACAAAAGCCTGGGGCTAAAGCTTAATAACTTAATGTCAGGATTGCTAACAAATGTAAGGGTCAGCCGACAGCTTGGGGCGAAGGAAAAATGAGCGCGAAGGACAATGTTACGTGACTCGGTTATGACTGTTTTCAGCAGTTTTCTATTGCTTACAAATTGTTACTATAATAATATTTTATGTTAAATGTAGATATTATTGTGGCACAATTGGGCTAAGCTTTGTTGAATTCATTTGTGTATAATAATATAAGATAGAATCTCTTCATGAGTATATTGATTTAGTAGGACATTATGGATAAGAGTAATTGAAAATTTACTGTGTAAAAAGGAAATAAGAAAGGTAAATTACATAAGAACTGAAGTATAGAGTAAGGTAATATATAATAAGAAAAATGTCTCTTAAAAGTAAGTTATTCTTGTACACACTAGAAAAGCACTCTATCTGTAAATTAGTCGCACACTTTTCACTTATTTAAATAGTCTTTGCTAAGGTTATATTGACTAAACAAAGTACATGAATTAAAATAAACATATTTTTTTTAGTTTCACGTTATATCCCACATACAGAAGGATAAGCAAAATAAAACTAGTGTTAAGACAGTCCATACTGATTTCCATATTTTTAAATCTTTTATTTGATAATAATTTGCTACCCTGAATGGGAATCGAACCCACAGACGTAGTGTAAATAGTCAGACGATGTGCCACTGCGCTACGACGGCCTCACTAATTTAACGTCAACAAAACAAAGGAAGATAATTAAAAAGGACGACACATAAACAATTTGGTGTGAATTCAATTTTTGCTTGAAATACGTTGTCAAGTAATATGAATACGTTAAATGATAATTAAAAAAAATATGTCTAATTAACGGGTCCCAATGAGAGCTTGTGTTTTCTTTGTTTTCTTAATTAATTTTTCGATTGACATAAAATTATAATTATTAATTATGTTTGTCTAGCTTTCTGACTTAACAAAGTTTTTTGTCCTATAGATGGTTATATAGATTTAGACGTAGAGATACTGGGTAAGTTTGGGCGAAAAGCGAAGCTAAACGCGGCTCAATTGCGGTGGTGCTCAACGCTACAAATTATCTTCTTACTAAAGCGAAGAATGGAGAATAATTAATTCTCCGAAATGTAGAGCAAGCACACAATTATCGCATTAAAAGTCACACATTATTCCATTAACACAGCCCTATAACTCGTTATACATATTTCCTCTTTCATTTTATTACATATTAATTATTAAATACAGATTAGCATTAATATTTCCAAAAATAGTGAAATTTAATTAATATTTACAAATTCAGGTTTTTCAGTATTCAAAGGCTTTGATGTTGATCATGGCCATGAGGGGAGATCACCATCAGCTGACCTTCTGCTCGTTTGATCTTTTTATAGAACAAAAAAATATCAAACCCTATTCCGCCTCATAACCTTCAACGTATAGCAGAGTGGGTATAATCGACTATTTGTAAATAGTATGAAAGTTTTAGGTGGCGGAATTAAACGCCGCTATCATCCATATCTCATTGGTGTCCTTATCAGGTACCAAATTTAATCCTCATATTTGCTAATATTGATTATTGAAAACTTACCTACATAGAACATATCTTAAAAGCAAACAGTTTTTCTTGCTTTATTTTTTATTGTTTTTATATCTTCATTTCTCATTCAATTTCTTTCTAACTGTCAACCTTGCGTTTGTCACAACCATAACATTTCAGTGATTATTTAATATTCTTAAAAGGATATTATATACTTTAGTTACTTTAATACGTAAATAGTCGGTTCTAATATAGTAAAGCTGAAAATTGTGTTTGCTTATCTTATTGAACGTGAAAATCTCTGGAACTTCCATGTTAAGTATGTAGTATGATGAGATAAAAATGAAAATATAAATACGTATAAAGTATAAGTATACACGCATTTTTCACGCATATAGCAGGGTAGATTGAGGGAACTTAGTGTTGAGAAACTATGTTCCCCATTTTCCGCAAAATATTCGTAACATTGTGTATTGAGTGATTCTTCGATCGAAATTCCCGACTGGGAATCGAACCCACAACCGTTTGCAGTCTGACGCTGTGTTCTGCATCACGAAGACCTATAAAAAAACATTATCTTAATCTTATTTTCACAAAACATTTGAGCCCTTGTTAACCAACAACAAGTGTTGCGAAAAAGTGTAAAATTCACGTTTTTAATTTACCATTTTCTTACAGATAGTGCTGTGGTCCAGTAGGCTGTAATCGTAAGTATATACACAATATAAAAAAAAATCTCTATATATTCTCTATCTTCTACCTATATCTATCATTTAGAAATATCTAGTGATTTTGCATGCTTAATGGAATTGACACCTTTTTCATTTAACATGATGGAAAATCTATGGTAGACACAAAATAATAGTTTGAGTAAAAATTTAAAGTACAATCTTTATACCACGAAAATTAAAAACAGAGTGATCAGTCACTGAAATCTTTCTTTTTTCTCCACATATATATTAAAGAATAACACAATATATGCACACTTCAAGTGAGATCAAACACAAACTTGTACTATAGTTAATATTGTATAAGATCAGGTAACATTAGCTCGCGTTAATTTTTAATGTGACATAAGGGAACTTGACAGTCCATAGGGATACAATTCTGAGAGACTTCCGCTGAAATTCAAGATGCTCTAGGTTAATTTATTCTGTCATTATAGGCTTCTTAATACGGTGGCTTTAATTATTATGGTGAATTCGATTCTCGATTTGTGGTCAGTTGTAAGGATGACAGTGTAGGGTTTTTAATCAACTAGTTTTAGGCCTTTGTCTTCAATCTTAGTAATATATAGAAGATATAATTACAATCGAATTCTTTTTGTTTAGTAATCTTATTACATTTTATTCTTCTAAATGTTTTTTTGTAAATTAAATACAAAAAACTAATTTGGCGTTTATTCGAAATTTCGATATATTTCTTATTAGGCGTCAATTTTATCGATCATTTTTATAAAGCTTCGCTGTACAATCATTTGTTTTGTTGATACCGATGAAATATTTAAAAACACAAAATTTTTACAAAGTATGCTAATGTGTCTGTAGAATAGTTCTATTAAATTACCCTATCATCACTATTTGAGCACGGTGGATGGCTGTAAACGCAGTAATTGCTGGTTCAATCTCCACCAGATGGCAGAACTTGGGGTTATTTGAGTGGGTAAATGGTTATAATTTCATCTCCTCTCTCTATAGGCATATTATGTCCCTCTTTTATATAGAATATAGTGAAAATGAAAGTCAATACCTCAATTCAAACGTAATGAGCACCTTCATTATGCTCTAAATCATAGTATCAATATCAGAAGATATCAATATCTTCATTCTAGTGAATCGTTATGGACTCAATATTTGTGATAGGCTCTTCGGCGTTATGTAAAGACGTTTCTTCAATGTGTGTTCCCTACAACATATACCACGGGGAGTTTTCTGATGAACTGTTTGACCTTAGCCCTGCCGGTGAAATTGCTAAGTACGGAACGAACTTAAATAATATCATCGCCATCAGGATAAGTAGGTAGTCCAGGGTCAGTACTACAGGTAGGTCAGCACTTTTGTAGGAAGTTTTTTTCAAATGCCACATAACTGTGACATAGCCTACCTGCGGCAATGTTTCGAGATCGATACGACATGGGTGCCTTCAAAAAGCCATGTGAAATGGGTACCACATAAGCTTCTCTTGTATTACACGAAATCATAGGCGGCATATATTGATTATAATTTTAGATTAATATCTTGACCGACCTTGAGGGGTGACCTTGAGAAAAATCTTGACAGACGAACACACAGACAAGACAAATCGACAGGAAACTGATCATATAAGGGTTTAATTTATTCTTTTTGAGAAACGGAACCCTGGAAAGATCAAACGTTATGTTAAAGTACAGATTTTTGTTAGATACGACGATACTTTTGACAGTACAGTTGATTTGTTCTTTTTTGCGTGGAAATGACAGTTGGGCATTCCAAGATGAATATTTTAAAAGACAAGGAACGATGTACGATAAAATCATATATATTGTAGTTTTCTTTTTTATTAGTTTCTTTTATTTTTTCTGCAAACGGAGTGTCTTGTCACTAGGTTCCTTGCTTAGGGTCCCTTCTGCCTACTCTGCTATGTGCGGGACACGGTGCGTAAAGCTTAAATTGTAATTGCTAAGCAATATATGATTATATAGTATCAGCTTACATTCGTTTTAGTTAGTATAAAAATAAATTATTTACAATTAAATTTGATTTCATTGATGGTTTAAAGCTTTTAAGAATAATTTCGTAAAGCACTCATCAGCTTTCGGATTAAAGTGCTGGATTTCAGTTAAACTTTATGTAAATTACTTATGAATAACTTTCAAAGTTTCACTTTGTTATTAATCTAGTTTAAGTTTATATATTTAATTTAAGTAACGTTAGACACATCCAAACAATACCGATGGCGTTTTTTGGCAACTCAACGCAACTTCAACGGTTACAAGTTCAAATTGGATTTTGAATTGATTTTGCATTAGATAGTATATTTATCGAAGAATGTAGAATATAACTGTAAAACTGAGAGAAACGGAGAGCTTAAACTCTCTGCTTATAATATTTATTTTTACAGTTGTAAAAGTAAATATTATATAAGCAGAGAGTTAAAGCTCTCCGTTTCTCTCAGTTTTACATTTGTATTCTACATTCTTCTTTACTCTTTACTTCACATTACTTTTACAACTGTAAAAGTAAATATTATAAGCAGAGAGTTAAAGCTCTCCGTTTTCCACTTTCTGATTTCACTGCGATTATAAAGATATAAGGCCGTTAACGTGTCAAAACCTCATTTCCGTGTAATTTACAGCTGAAATACGTAATAAAGTCTACTTTTGAGCTTTATACGGCATCATTTCAGCTTTTCATCGCATAAGCTTACTTGTTTAAGGAGTAATGTACAACAGTGTGACCTGAAAACTTGCACTTCTACAAAGCGGGTAAAACGCGCCGCGGTCATTAGTGAACTACTGCACAGCCATGGAATTAGCGACTATTATACATTATATGAATAAAATTGACAAAAAAATGTTAAAAATAATATAAAAAAAAAATTATTAAATTAATAAATATTTCACTGAAATTTCAATTCAGCACTATTGGGTAAGTTGTTAGAAGAGGATGAGGTTAAGGTCGAAAAAGAAAAAAGTCATAATCTTCAAAATATCTATGACTGCGCCTTGATTTTCTGCCACGCAGCATTTTACAATTTTAATGTCAATAAACAATAGGAAGAAAAATAAATCTTAGAACATGCTACAGATAGAAGTCGCCGGAGATACCACCATGACCACGGTCTTCGGACATGATGGACCGGCCAAAGAGAGAGAAACAATAGAAGAAGCCATCGTAGTGCAGTGGCAATCTCGACAAGAGTACATACGTACACAAGTTGAAATTTGCTAACTCCTATAAGTTTACTTAGAGTTGACGTACTTTTGACATGCTATTGAATTTGAGGCTTGCTTGTTACTTTGAAATCTATTTTATTTCAGATTAGCCCATTAGAAAATTACCATGTCAATTTGTCTTTAAATTTTATTTTGTAAAATGTATTCAAGATATGTAAGTTATTTTCTAATGTATAGTTTTCTTTGTCCATTGTTGTTCTTTTTTCACTCATATATTGCCCAATTTGATTTTTATTTTTGTTTGTTTTCCCAATTTGACTGACCAATTCTCCCATTACAATGACGAATGTACGTAAATCTTGCATTGTTTTGCATATGTCTTCGCAGAATTGATTTTCTGATCTTTTTGCCTGCTTTTTCAATGGGAGCGTATATTTGAACTTTTGAGATAGGTAGCTTGTGTCCAAGAAGTTTAATATATAGGACTGCTATTCCACCAGAAACTCCTTTGAATCCAATTATATTGTCAGGTATCTCTTAACAATGAAACCCACGCCATATAACTTAGGTAATATTCTTGTAGTAAAATATGTATTCTTTGTATTTTTATATTTTATCAGACGACCCACGTACCAACATCCCTTATACCCAGCATTCTGGGTATAAGGGATATAATCCCAATATTTTATTTTAAAGCTTATTCTTATTCAGTAAGATATTCTTGTGACTTGATTGATCTTACGTTGTTTAGTTCGTGAGTTTGACGTTTAGACGTTTAGACGTTTTGAGTTCGTGTTGGGACATACGAGGCAACATATAATATGTTAAATTCTTTTATTATTGTATTATTTCACACATATACGTATTGCATTCTTGTAAAGTATATATATGTACCCTAATTTAAAACTATTTATTTGTTATTAAATTCGGACGAGAATCAGAACACAGAGAGTATTATCACTAAGTTGTCTCTACCTTATCTGCTATATGTGGGATAAATTATAAAGCTATAAAACTGAAAACGGAGGACAAAAAAGAAAAAAAATATATTTAATCTTGAAGAATAGTAACTGCTAATGACATAAATGCCCTGGCCACGCAATTAAAATTGTTTTCACGTTCTACAAGCGATTTTTCATGTAACACGAAATGTTTAGTACAAATGACCTAGTTTCTAAGTATGATTTAAAATATATATATATATTATATATATATATATATATATATATATATATATATATATATATATATATATATATATATATATATATATATATATTTACTCATATGTATAAAATTTCACTATTATTTAGAAGAGAGAAATATAGATTTTTTAACGAGCTTTTACATTAAGCTTTGCTCATTAAAAATATATATAATATATAAATGAATGCATCCCGTTTCAAAAACATTTCCTAGGGCTTCATGTAAGGGATTAGACATGATTTAATACAGCCTAAAAACCTAGAGTTATAGTGATTTTCACATAATTTAAATGTTTTTTTTTTAACTGAAACGGATACATTTAAGTATTTCCAGATACTAAAATGTACACGATTGATGCAATTAAAAAGTATCATACATATATAATATATTAATTAAGATATTTTAAACAACTTTAAAATCTACAAAGTTTTGATGTTTTCGAATTTATTTTAATGTATTGGGCATTCATTATACGTGTAGGCCCTCTTCTTGGTACACTAGATAATAATGAAAATGATATTCGGTATATAGTTTGAAAAATTTAAGCGTACTTCGACCCCACTGAGTCAACTTCTGTCAAACCATATTTTTTATATCATACTAAGCTAAAGAAAGAGAAGGAACTACTTAGCATTCCTTGGGCTTACCGTGCGAGTGCCGGGCCCATAGCGTTATAGGGAGAGCAGCTCAGAGCAGCGCCTGTGACTTTCGACCCAAATTTAGGTCTAAGGGGTTCCCTTTGGTATGTAAGTGCATTTTTCTACTAAATATTTTGATGACTTTTGAAGTGTTAGCCACACTAAGGATATAATTTTTTATACGTTTTCTTTAAGTATATTTTCACTACGACAAAATATAAGCATTATTATTATTATTATAATGTCAAAACCACGACGAACTCAAATATAAAAAAAAAACAAACAAAACAAAAGGTACAAGAGAAAACATGAAATAATTTAAATTCCAATAAATCTCGCAAACGTAAGTACAACTTAATTTATAGCTTTAATATTGTAAAAGCATTTCTTACGGACGCTTTATATACCGGAGGTAATTTACATCGAAGTATGGGCTTAGTGTGGATTAGCCTTTTGTGTAAGAGTTCATTTATAGTGACATCTTTCTATAGAAATTAGTTAAGTACCATTCATTCTAAGATAATATTGCTTTGGAAATATATATATATATATATATATATATATATATATAATATATATATATATATATAATATATATATATATATATATATATATATAATATATAATAATATATATATATATATAATATATATATATATATATATATATATATATATATATATATATATATATATATATATATATATATATATATATATATATATATATACATATATTAAACTTTACTGAGTGACTGACTGACAATGTACAGCTAAAATAGCTTCTGGGAGTGGAGAGGAGTACTAAGAGAGGATTTCCCGAAATTCCAATTAGTTATAATTAGTTTTTTTATATATATTCAAATGAAAAAAATAATATTTATATTGATTAAAACATATCTTATTAATTATATGAAAATTAAACACGCATAATACACTATCTCACTGACAGTATTTGTAAATCACGATGGTTGCAGGTTTGATTCCCCACACGAAGGAATGGATTTTTTAAAATTATTTCTTTTTTTTCTTTACTCTTAAAAGATAGTAAAGAAAGAAAGCGCGGCGTTGAGATCTCAACACTCAACATTATTTCAAATTAAGACTGTTAATGGAGAACGAAGTATCTTACCACTAGGCTATTGCAAATTTTAATTTTGTATAATTTTATATTAAGCTAGCGGCTCCGCCCACTTGAACTACACTATTATTTATTTAATAGTAAAGTTAATTGCATTCGTTAATCATATATATCATATAGCTCAAACGTTATTTTGATGTATAAGCTATATTACAGCAAAGTTTCATATAAATCAGTTCAGTAGATTTTGAGTAACAACAAAAACCGGAACAAACATCCATCCACACAAACTTTTACATTTATAGTATTAGTAGGATATATATATATATATATATATATATATATATATATATATATATATATATATATATATATATATATATATATATTAATAAAATTTCAAATGTACACAGATAACTCTAAATGAGATTCGAACTCATAATTCTCATTAGCGTCAATATTTCTTGATTCTTATGTAATCATGTAATTTATAAAGAGCTTTCACAAAAAGTAATATCCAAACGAACTTGAAATGGGCGCTTAAAACATTACTATTATCACAAATGTTTTAAAGTTATTGTAATCAATGTCCGAACAAATATTTATATTGTACGAGATCAATGTTAATTGTTTTTTCCAATATGTAAAAGCTGTTTCGGTTGTGGCTCGTTAGGTATTTGAACAAGTTGACGGACTTATTCGATTCTTTTCTTATTTTTGTTTGTATTTTGTACTACTTTTTAGTATTTCTTAGTACTTTTTGGTATTATTTAATATTTTTTAGTATTTTCAGTGCTTAGAAATCTATATCCATAATTAAATACCTTTGAGAATGTGTTTTACAGAAAAACATGTATAATATATAATACTTTTTTTTAATTTTCCTGCATTATTCCGCATATAGTGGACTAGGTAGAAAGTAACTTATCCCGCTCTATTTTCCGATTTCCGTAAAATCCGAGAACTCAACGCCCTTTTTCTCTTGAGACATAAAAATTGCTTAATTGCTCTAAATGGGGATGGTTCCAAAGGTGATCCAAAGGCATTAAGCTTATACTCAGATCCTGGCACACTGTACAATGAGAGTATCAAAAAAAAAAAAAAAAAAAGTAACATATCAAACCTATCGAATTCCATTAAAACGTAACTCGATCATTTATATCACAAAATATGAATCACTTGAAAACTATTTTTTACTCGTGATTAATATGGAATGCTCATGTCTACACTTTGTAGACATTTTTGTCTTATCTATTTGGTTCGAATATTGGAAATAAACACATGGGTTGATATATGACTCGGGCATATGTCATTTTAAGTCATCTTAGTCATCTATCAGTATTTAATCAAAATTGTCATGACAGCTGTAGCTCAGGGAGAATGAACTGTTTCCATTTTTCTCGCTCTGGTGTAACAAGACAAAGCGCGGCGTTGTGTTCCGCCAATCAACACGCAATGTTCCGAATTCGACGGAAACCAAATCATAAATACATGTACAGTGCATCTGTATCACATATTTTACTGAAATAAATTTATTATTTTATTATTTATATATAGTGCCTTCTGCCATTTGACAAGTAGTGGTCACCTGGGAACATAATGTCTTAACACTAATTTCTCTCCGCCTTTCATGCTATATGCCGCCTCTTAACATGTTCATGTGTAATTCTGAGAAATTAAAATTTTATATCATATTATATAGCTAGCTTTTATCTGCGGCTTTACTTGTATAGTGAAATGGAAATAGCTAAGAGTTGTTCGTCATACACGATACATTCTAAGTACCCGAGGTAACTCTGACCTTACGTACAAACGGTTACATCGTGTTGCATTATAGCCTATTTTCTTCTTCGATAAATGGACTGGGCAACACAGAAAAGAAGTTCCTGAGATTAGGGCGCACAAGGAAACAAACTCTTCAGTTTTTTAATATTACTATAGATAACTATGAAAATCTTATTCTAAAACAGACATCGATCTCCATACTTTCGTCCTCAGCTACAAATTACACTACAAATTACAATCAAACTTGTTCCTATAAACTACGCGTATCATTGTTATCTATTGCCCGCCCGCGTCGAACTTGAGTTTTCTATGGGAATTAATTCATTTGATTGAATAAAAATTCTGTTGAGTTCTATAGAGAGGGAGGGCTCAGAGGGTTCTGAATTTTATTAAAGATGAAAGAAGAATTTTATTTAAAAAAAAAGTACTCCTTCTATTTTTGGAAAATGCATGTTTTTTTTTAGGTTCTCGCGGTATCAAAAATATAGCATGGTAAGCAGGGAGAACGTAGTGTCCAATTTCCACTCTACCAGAATTTGAGACAGTGTAGGTGTAGCTCTAAATAAAAAAACATGGATCGTGTATTCTATATATTTCATAATAGGGTTAATTAATGCTACAAGCTGCAGGGGTTGCGTAATTTTAAATTTAGAATATTATTCTAAATATTAAATAATAACAAAATAAATACGAATTTCGCTTATATAGAAAATAGTTACTATAATTTTAAATATTGTTGTTAGAAATAGTGATAAATCTGCTAGCATCAATATAAGGATCTCTATATTAACAGTTTTTTTGTTTTCAACTAAACTACTAATCCAAAGCTCGATACAATGGATCAATAAACTTTATTCCACTCATTACTTTTAACCGAAACTAATGAACGTACACAAAGGGTTACACAAATTGAGGCCGTGTGAAGCATGTGTATGTACATACATAGATGAGGTTATAGAAATGACGTTGGTATAAGGTGATATCTTAAATATGGCTGGATAGAAGGGAACCTAGTGTTAAGACACTCTGTTCCCCACCTTCTAGGTATAGTGTGTGAGTAGCAGTACTTTTGTTTTTTTTCTTTTATTTTTAATAATAATAATTGACAATAAAGTATTCAAATTGAAGCAACTTTGTTTACTAGAAGTTTATTTTCTATATATATTTATTTACTATACTTCGATGGCAATATCAGTTAATAAAAAAATTTAAAAATACGTAAAATAATAAATAAGGCTAAAACATAAGCTTTTTTGAGCTTTTGTGCATATGGTCGTGTTTTTGTTAAGTATACTTTTTTATTTTATTTTTAGTACATTCTATTGTTAATTAAGATATTACTTAAGACTAAGTTACGTTTAAGTTGCCAACTTGAATAAGCCAACAAAACGTACAGATAATAATTATCATACGGCATAAAAGATTTTCAAAATTGAAATTATAAAAAATTATTCCTGACGTGCGTATTATGATCGTAATAAAGTTGTAGCAATTAATACTTCTATTTAACATTTTGTTCTATGGTCCCTATATTTCATTGTTTGAACACACAATCGATTTAACGAGATATAATAGAATCAATTACGTGGCCAAGAATTTCATTAGACTTCGCGACCTTAAGTGAAGAGCACTTTTATAGTCAAGGGGGTAGCTGGCGATATAATTAGTTTAAAATTATTTTTTTTGTATAAATTTGTTTACTAAAGCACTAGTATTAACTACTCATTTTAACTATTAAAACTAGTAAAGTAAAATTTATTTTAACAATAGCTTTAGATTTAGATATTTTCTAATATCGAGTATAGAATTGATATAAATAAGTGAAAACATTTAATTATTAATATATGACTTTTTTTATTTTCTTTATAGTGAAGATAACTATTGTTATTATGGAAAACAATTGTTATTATAGTATTATGGAAAGTAATGTCTCGAATTAGAAGCTGGAACCACTACGAGTAGTTGATCCAGTTACAATTTTCTCTCAAACGCTACACTGTAGAATTTGTTAATACATTTTGATCTTAATATTTCAAGCATCCGCACCTACCTTTCATCTCATCTCAATATTACTTAGATTTTTGTCGTTTATTAAATTGAATCGCTGAAATAGATACAAAAAAATATATAAAATTTACATCACTATTGTTTGATTAATTTAATTAAAAATACATTTTATATACTGCTATATTGTTATTTAAAATTTGTGTTTGAAACTTAACAACTTAATTAAATGAATTAAGATATTTTTTAAGCGGGACCGTCAGAAAGAACTGAGTGCCAAATTCTACGGATCCTGCATATCACTTCCGTTCGTTCATCATCTCTAAGCTGTCCTACTTCATAGCAATTTTAAAGGAATTAGAAGAGGAGTAGAAGAAAATTTATTAGAAATTTCACATTCTGAACAAAACTGAAAAATGTTAGATAATAATGAAAATGTCTAGGTTATGCATTAACTGATATTGTATATAAGAGAAAAAAAAATTTAGAAAAAAAATTCTGTACAATTTTAAACTTAAGTAAAGATTTATTTTTGTTAGTTCCATTCCTTGTAAATACCCTTAATCGTTTCTAAGTGCTTCTACCTAAACACAGACACGTTCGCTCTCTGAGTTAACTGCAATTCTTGCTTACTCATAGTAATTTAGAGTTAAATAATGTTGTTTTACGAACTTCTTGATTGCATTGTAGTATGTATGGTATCACATGAGTATGCCTTGTGGGCTTACTCGTAGTGAATATCTAAAAATAATTTCTACTTTTATTTGTTGGAATTCATTATTGTTTAGTATTTAAATGTATCATATCAGCCGGGAGACGTCCACTGCGGGACAAAGCCTCCTCCATCTGATTCCAGCGACCTTCACCAGTTTGTCGGTACACCTCGTGGGTGGCTTGCCTACGCTACGTCTCCCGGTTCGTGACCACTCCAGAACTTTCTGCTCCAATGGTCGTAGGTTTTGCGAGCTATATTCCTTGACAACTGCAGTTTGAGTTTCGCAACTCTAAGGCATATGTTGGTTAAGTGCAAGGATATAATAATATTTTTCTTCATACATTATGCGTATTATTAAAAGTGGACACAGATAACCAAATCTAGTTTCAAATAACAAACTCTCGACTTGTATTTTAAAATATTAAAAAAGAAATAATGTGTGTCTCTTATGAAATTTAATTAAAAGTAAGCATCCTCTGAATGAAATTTGAACCCACAATGCGAATTCCAGTAATACCGTGATCAGCAAAAATGTAACGGAAATTGTTTTCTAAATTAATTTATATTATAATAATATAATGTAATATTAGAATATAAGGCATTTTGGCCTCTAGCTCCTATACTACAACTCGTATAGGATAATGATTTACATGGTTTGAAAATTAGATCATTGTTACATATTCCACTTCGCTAGACTTATAAGTAAAGTTCTTGTGATTTATTGAAAACCATTCGTATGGAAACTTGTGATTTTGTTATATCTATATTTTCTCAAAGTATTTGTATGACGCCATCATAGTTAGATATAACTGACTGGACAATCGTCGGTGTTAGTTCGATTCTCACTTAGGGATATATACATAAATCTTTTTTTACCCTTACGCTATATCGCTTATATAGCAGAAATACTAGACATTCTCTGTTTTTCTTTCTGACTTAGAATTTTGACTAATTCTGCGTAATTCTACACCGAACTTGTCTTACCAGAACGAGGTGGTAACTTCTTACCAAACCACAGAAAGAAAAATTGTGTAAACAAATCCAAACTCAAAGCTATAAGACTCAATCGAGATTATCACAATCGTAACAATATGGTGTCAAAATTGACAGAAAATTTCCAACATTTATGTTCACATGTAGGTATATAAATCATCCCATTTTGACCCTTTCTATCCATGGCCTTATTTAGTAAATTAAAAAAAAATACACACAAGATATCAAAGCTAAAAGTTCTAAGTAATTAAAATTTATAGACTTTATCAAAGACGTCTTTATTTCGGTTAAGGGTTTATTTAATGTATATAAAAACTTAATATACATCTCTTAATCCCTTCTCATGATAAGATAAAGTATGAAGAATAAATATCACCACTCACCCTTCTTAGTCGGCTTTACTTGATTAGTAACGTGAGATATATTTTTATTTGTACAGTGATTTAAATTTTTCATACAAACGAGGTAGTATAGGTGGTCTTAGTTAGTTCGTAGTTAAAGTTTGTTTTTTCTTTCGAGCATCAAGCTTTTTTCCGTATATAATATGGTAGGTAGAGAAGCATACTCATATCTCTCATAGTTTTGTTTCTTTTTTTTTTCACCTATTATATATTAGGCATAGGCATGGAATCTGGTGTAAGGACACTCCGTGTTTCACTATCTACGTGATGAATGTAGTAGTATTTTTATAAAAAAAATAAAAGTATATAATGTGTCGGAGATAGAGAAGATAAAAAGTATATAAAAGTATAGAGAAGATAAAAAAGTTAATATAAGTCTGCTTCTAAGAAGGCTCATCTTCAATTAACAAAAAAAGCTTAATTATTTAAAAACTGCGGCCGAAAAGTTTCAGCTTGACGATGAAAGGTTTCTTTTAAAATTTTACCAAAAGTGTAAATGATGATTGACGGATAAGGAACTTTTTTAAAAGTTATATAAATAAAGTGATACTTGCGGAGTATCGTGCTCTCATAAATTTGGTAAAAGTTTACGTTTAAGCATTATGTCAATCTGAAACGTCTTAAAATATGTTTAATTAATGTCATCATCATCACTTGCTAGCGACAGAGACCTCTCCTCTTCGCTTCTCTTCTCTTATATATAGAGATATACAGAATTCTTTTAAGCCATATCTCAGTGGATACAGCTTTTTCTTATTACCATTATTTTTGATAAAAATGTTTTATCTTCTAGTCTAGTCTAAATAAACCGTTAAGTTAGATAAACTAAATATATTCTTCTGTCCAAAGTCAATAAATTTGTCCTCCTTTTCAAAATATCTAAAAATAGCTAATAATAATTTTAAAAAAGTATTAAAATTATTCTCTTTTTGTTTTGGTCGTTGTGGTGAAGCTCCCTGTTTGATGGTGTACAAATTTTATTTGGTCGAATCCCGGCAAGTGTGCATAATATCAAGCTCATTTCCTTAATTGATAAAGAGACACAAGCGAAATAACTAAAAGGGTATCGATAAAACAAAAATGTGTACTAGACGACCTTCCCGTCTTTCTATCAGATATATTACTAATAATTAATAAAATAATAAATAAAATTAAAATTTTATTAATAACTCAAATTTACCAATAATTAAGTAAGAAGTTTTTGCTATGAATATTTAATAGTACTATTTATATAATAAAAAATTGAGAACCGTAACAGGCAGTTGCGATACAATTTACGTTAGGGCACGTTTCTTCCAACGATAAGAACGCCTAAGGACGCAACATATCTTTATTTGCCGATAAAAAAATAATGTTCAACATTACGGGAGGGCTTAATTTAAATATTTCAGAGGAATCTCTTGTCCTTGTCTCTCTTAACAGAGAGTATATATTCGTTTCACTCTTTTAGCAATAAGTCACTTTGACTTAAACGTCTCCGACTTGGTAATGCTTTTTTAAATGAGCATTGGTTTTTTTTTTTTTATAAAATATAGGCATTGGAGTGAAGCCATTAGTTCCGACGATTGTGATCGGTTCTCAATAGCGTAGTAATAATATGAGCCATTGGAAAACTTAGATGGAATATATTTCAAGTATGATAACTTTCAATGTGCAATTTCTCGTTGGCTGTTAGTTTGTATGGAACGGAGCTTTTTATCTATCCTAGTTTTAGTTTTTGTATAGACTGCTTTTTCTTGCTGATTTGAAATCTAGGATTGGTCTTAAATAGACTTGTCATATGCATAAAAGGCTAGACCAATCTATATTTACCTATATATTTCAATGAGATTCTAGACAATTTAAAAATAATAATAATAATAATAATAATAAATTTATTTCAGTAAAATATGTGATACAGATACACTCTAGATGTATTTATGATTTGATATATCTACAAATCTAGAGGAGAGCGATGGCAGCCATACTAGTGTAAACTGTGTCACAGCTGCCAGCGTCTTTGCCCCTTAACAAATAATACTGGTACTTTTATACATTACAGTGATTCAGTGAAAATTAGTATAAAATAAAAACATTTTGCTCTGCGAATACAATTTAAATACAATTAAAACATTTAAAACGCCTACCAATGCAAACATTAATGAGTGTGTATGTGTCTAAGAGAGTGCGCGTCTTGTATGTATGTGTGTGTGTGTGCGTGTGCGTTTGAGTGTGTTCAGTAGACAATACTCTCTGTTTCAATGTAGGACAACTTTTGAATCCAATCTTTGATAATTTTTTTACAATTAAATGATGTCAGTGGATAAATATTGATTTTTTTATTAATTTTATTGTACAAGTGACCGCTAATTACATAAAACTGGCTGCAGGCTAACCTTGTTCTTGACGGAACGGTTGTACAAACTCTGGATTTATTGCGTTTGGAAGTGGGTCTGAACAATATACTTTTATGCCTACGAAGTATAACTTGCACAATGTAAAGTTTTCTAACAGATAAGATGGAAGTCTCACGGAAAAGAAGATCTGTGCTATATCGTCTAGGTTTTCCCAGCATAACTTTTAATATAGCCCTTTGAGCACGTTCCAAAACAAGCAATGTATTGCTGCTGGTACCTCCCCATACTATGATGCAGTAGTTTAAAATACTTCTTACGAGGGCATAATAAATTGTAAGTAGTGTATCAGGGTCAGCTAAATTTTGAAGTTTTCTAAATACGGGAATTAGTTTACGTATACAAGACGATACGTTATTGATGTGTTAAGGTTAAAATCAACAGTAACACCCAAGTATTTAATATTACAAGTACGAGGAAGTTGAGGACAATTGCAGAAGTTCTGAGTGGTACAAGTGTGCGCTGTGATAGAAAAATCAAGTGGGGGCTGAGAGCTGGGCCGATGAGAGAATGCGATATATTTAGTTTTATCAATATTGAGCGTAAGAAAATTGTTGTTATACCAACGTGTCACCCATCCTATAGCATTCTCTGCATGCTGTTTAGCCTCAATCCAATCACGTCCGTTGACTACTAGTACGGTGTCATCTGCATATGCAATAATTTTGCAATTAGGTAATGACGTATTGCATAGGCTATTAACATATAATAGGAACAGCGTAGGACCCAGTACACTTCCCTGTGGAACACCAAAAGGGACGTATGCCTTGTCACTCACAAACTTATCTATTTTGACACACTGAGAGCGGTTTGTTAAATAAGAGCGAAAAATTTCCAGTACAATACCTCGTATTCCTAAATTATACATTTTCTCAAGCAAAATTGGTATACGTATACGTCTGTATTTGGTGCTGTAGTCAATAAGTTCCAATAAATGAAATAAACTATAACATATATTATATATATGGTGATGCTTTTTTTCCAGGCAGAACAATGTATACCGGAACCGCCAGTATAGTAGTACTATAGAGTCTAATTTGTCTAACTAGTCGGTGACATATTTATAGCTCCTCTGGTGTTACAGAATATATCGGTAATTTTAAAATCAAATAACCTGAACGCTCCTATGTCTCGCCTTGTTTTTGCACCTATGTCTTTTTTTTAGACTCTGGCGGATTTTATTTTCTTTTAACCTGCCGAAAACTTTCTACAGGTGATAGCGCCATATAATAATGCAATATATAGATATTGCATTATTTTATGAAGTTTAATGGAATCAGAGCTTTCAAACGCATCAATATTAAACATATGTATATATATATATATATATATATATATATATATATATATATATATATATATATATATATATATATATATATATATATATATATATATATATATATATATATATATATATATATATATATATGTGTGTACATACATAAGATAAGTGTTTTCTGATAAATTACAATTTTTGTACAATTTAAAATTAAAGATTAAACGTTATCTTTCACGTCTCAATGCTATTATAATATATATATAAGAGTACACTGACTAATGTATTTTTAAACTAAATCTCAAAAATATCTCGTGTTAGAGTATCAAAGATATCCTTTAATTTGTTGTGAATAGAATAAATTAAGCAGCGGCGGGTGCGTGTTGTACTAAATCACTTATGGTTGATTAAAAAGTGATAAATTTTAGAAATATTCAGATTTTTAGGATTAATTAGTTTTGTGTGGTTTAATCTTTGCTTGTATAAGGTTTTTTTTATATTTTTTTAGCTTTACAGAGAGAACCTAGTGTTGAGACACTCCACTCCTCGTTTACTGCCCAATTTTTAGATACATTGCTTGTTGAGTGGCGGAAGTCGACGCCGCGGCATGTCTTGTTAGCAGAGCAAGGAAATTAAAATACTTCAGCCACGAATGGGAATCGAACCCTCTTGAGTTGTTCCGACTTGTTTCGGTTGTAGTTTAGGAATTGAGTTCTGCTACAAAACCCACAAACTTTTGCTCTAATATACCTAATATTTACAAGTTCTCAATAGGTGAAAACTGGACGTACGGCCCCCGACCCCAATAGTGTTCACATATGTCCAAAAACTCATATGTGTTCTAAAAAAGCTTGGGCTATATGAAATTAAAAATGTTTAAAAAATAATTAAATTATTTAATTATCATACAAATTAATTCATAACTAAAACAATTTATTACATACTTAGAACTATGTAAGCATATCAGCTTTTCGTATATATTCTTTGTGGGCAGCAAGCTGGATACGGTTCGGATACGTTGCCGACTCTAAAGAATCCGGGTTCAGTAGTTATTTCTTTATCGCATCTGGAAATTAAAAATCAAAATAAATAAATAATTTATTTCAGCTATGTTTACGCGTATTTTATTTTTTGACAAGGCAGAAAGAAACTGACAGCAGGTCAATCTAACTCATATATACATTACAAGGTGAGCATTGAGATTTAACAAGGGTTAGGAAATGTCCGTATTAAAGAGGGACTTTTTCCTTCTCGAAATATATAATTTTGATTTGAACAAAAACTAAATAATGTGATCACCTGTCGCATACTAAGATACCACTGTTCCTTAAGAGAGAAATTATTTACTTTTTTTATAATTCAAAAAAGCAATGATAAAGCATTCACAACATCTGTCGAGACAAAGGGTCGGCATTCCAATGTTTTTTGCTGCTAATTTGTCAACTTTTTCGAGCCAAGTATTATAATGCCAGGCCTTGATATTTGTCACGTTAAAAAGATTTATATTTTTGGGATAAATTTAAAAGGATAGTTGGGAATAATGCACATGTATGATATTTAGTTTTGTAAAGTACATTTTCAATCTGTCTTCACGCTTCACGCTATTTTCCGCATAGTGTGGTAGACAGAGGGAACCTAGTGTTAAGTTACTCCGTTTTCCACTATCTATTTCTTTTTTTTTATTAATTTGTAAAACACGCCACGGACATGAGTCTTCCGTGTTTTTGGTACTCTTTTCTTTTCCATCTGTGTTTGTAGTGATCTTGCAATTTTAATTATTGATGAGTATAATCAAGTAGATCACTGTGTTTCTTCTCTTTTGTTACAACACTTTTGTTGTAACAAAAGATTATACACACACTATTATCTATTTATATATCTTAGGTTACATTTTTAAGTAAATGTAAAGGTTGGCTCTAGAAGTTGCAGAATAATATAAATGTAAGAATAATTTTAACGTACTTTGATAACATTTCGTTACCAATTCAGCCAACAGAACGTTGTCTGGTGCAAACCTAAAGACTAACATAATTGGCCTTTCTATCGAAAAAAGGTATGACATCTTGTAACCAAAAAGCATTTAAGATTTTATTGCACCGTGTTTTAATTTATCTAAAGCTGGCTTCACGTCTTTATCCAACAAATATAGAGATTGTACATGAATTATTTCTTTTCTATGTTAAGAACTCCGACACCAGTGACACCAGCTTTAACTTGGCTCAGCATCTAACGCATTACACAGTAATAATAAAAAATTCTTTATGATAATAAGTATTGTAATATTAGACTCTATGATAACATATCGATTGCTTATAATATTATACAATAAAAAAAATACTTTATTTGGCATCACTGTGAGTAGAAGTACTAAAATACTTACGTAGTTTTTTCAACGTAAGTTTCGTATTTTTTTTCTTCTATATCTTTATCGCTTATAATGTGCCTCTTCTTTCTTATCAAATCATCTAATTTAATAACCTTTCCAACTTTCTCCAGTTTAATGTTCTTTCTTAAAGACAAAGGTTTTAACAATTTCGATTTTTCTACAATATTTGCCTTAACTTCTTCTAACACGTTTTTTGGCAATTCATTTGTCTGCCATTCAGGTATATTTGATGCTTCGTCGTCTGTATTATTCTCTTTTATCAGTTCTGTTTCTTCTTTTTCTTTAATTTCTTTTACTTCAGGTATTCCCTCAGGGTCAATAGTTGGTAGTGGATCTCGCAAGTATGTACTATACGTCTGCGGATAGTTTCTATTACGATTGTATACATCTAATTGTGCCCATGGAAAGCTATTATAGTAATAACTTGCAGGATACGATAAATTATGGTGATGTATATATGAAAATGGATATGGAAGCAATTGCATAGAGCGTTTAGGAGCAGGTAGTTTTGGTGGGTACCAAGGAGGGTAATTTTGATTTTTGCATGGTCTTGGAGGCTCATGTGCAGGCATGTTGTATGGAGTATGCATATATGATGACATTCTTTGGAAATTGGACATTGGATAGTAATATGGTGACTTCAGAATCTCAGGATCGGGAAAAGGTCTATTAAAGTACGGAACTGGATGCGGAAAGCCATGTGGCGTGGGCAACATATTTGTCGCTTCAATATTTAGGTCTTTAACTTTCTTTTTGTTGTACTGTAAAGGTTCGTACCAGTTTGAAATTGAATCTTTGTGTTTAGTTTTCTTCAATTCATTATCATTTATCTGTAAAATGTTTACTTTATTTCTGTCTGTTTTCTCATTAGCACTATCCATTTCATCGTATATCTCTTGAGCTAAGTTGTATATTTCTATTATTGCTTCTAAATCACTTTTCTTAATGGTGCGAAGAATTTCAGTTATAGTATTTATTTCAGCTTCTGTCAAATATCTATCTGTTGTTTCACCGTCCATTTGGTATTCTTGTTTTATATCGTTGTTATTATATAAATCTTTAACAAACACGGGTTGTTTGCCTAAATCCAGTTTTTTTATCAGAGCAAAAGAATTTTCACTCGGGCTTGTAGACATGTCATCTTGAGATATATTTTTTGTAATATTTACTTTTGTTATTGGCTTAAATTCAGTCTCGGTAATATTCTTCATTCTAAGCCTACACGTGTAGTTACCACAAAAGCTTTCGGATTGCCATGTGGAGTTTATTGGGTAAAGTTTACCAGTGTCTGGATCTTGACAAAATAAGCCTGAAACGACAAAATTACTTTTATTTTATTTGTAATACATACATTGTTGAAATAGCTTATATTTTATTCGATATATTTATTTCCCCTAAAAGTAAATCACTTATTATAATGAGATTTGCCGACAAATGATTTTTTACTCTGTGTTATCTATTTTGGGATAGTTTAACAGGATGTTATATTTATAATTAGTATTATTTTTACTATACCATATTAAGATGACCCTAGTGGCGTGTAGGCATAGCCTCTGCCTGTAAAAGCGACGGTTTGTTGGTTCGATTACCATTCGAGGAGAATGAATGATTTTCATTTTCTTCGCTCTAGTAACAAGGCAAAGCGCGGCGTTGAATTCCGCCACTCAAAACGCAATGCCTAGAAATGCGGAAAGTGGAGAACGGAGTGCTTTAACGCAAGGTTTCTACTGTTCCTACGGTTCCCTCTTACCTATCTAACCCGCCGTTTGCGGGATACAGCGTGAAATTAACAATATTTTTTATTATATATATACAAAATATGTAATATATTATATATATATATATATATATATATATATATATATATATATATATATATATATATATATATATATATATATATATATATATATATATATATATATATATATATATATATATATATATATATATATATATATATATATATATATATATATATATATTACATTGAAACACCATTTTTGACATAATATTTTTATTTAGAAAAATATTATCATTGTTCTTAAGTGATAATTACGTTTGTTTCAATGTAATAGTGTTATTATACGTGCCAGGACGATGACATTGTATTAATAGAAGTATTGTTCTTGACTGTAACAAATGATAAGCTGTAATACAACCTAAGTTGATATTATATTGAATTTACGTTTCTTATGATAAAGATATTACTTATTTTATATTACTTATTTTATTTAGCTTCAACCTGTATCCCACATATATCTAATAGACAGGTAGGCGGAGGGACAGCTTTCTGACTATTTTCTCGACATTGCGTGTTGCATGGCTGAACTCAAGGTCTCGCTTTGTCTTGTTGCCGAGTCGAGTCGAACTTAAAATCAAATTGTCTCAAACAACAAAAACCTTATTTTTTATTATATTTGGGCTTTTTGCTCTAAAATATGCAGAGAAAGTAGTGATTTATCGGCCCATAGTGTTGTACTTCATGCAGAATAATCGGAAGCAGAAATAAAATGCTAACATTTCATTCGAAACAAAACAATCGTCTTGCCCAGTCAACACAAAAACAAAATATATATAAGAAGTGTTATTTTTATGAAATTTTCTTAAGTACAATAATACAATTTATAAAAAGCGTAGCGAACTCGTAGCCGAAATAGTAGTGGCGTTAAGTTTCGCCACTGAACGTGTTATATCTCGTAAATTGGGCGGAAGTGAAAGGAACGTAGGGAACTTAATACTAGGCTCCCATTATCCTACCCTGCTATGTTATAATATATATATATAATATACTTAATGAAATAAGCAAACATTATTCTAAATATCATAGTGTACTATACTATATTATGAATACACTCAATCTTATAAATCAAACGAATTCTGTCAAACTATGACACGATTACTTAAACTCGTCACTTTACAGAAGTCCTAGCTTACATTGGACAATACACTAAGCAAATCATACGCTATAAAATAATATACGTACGCTCCTAGCTCTTAAACTAGATTAGATATATAGAGAGGCATTTTTCATATATTTACCAACCTTTAATAGGTGTTCCGTATACAATATTTAAATACACTAACACTGCTGTATATAGAAGAACGTGCTTAAACATTTTGTCACTAGCTATTGTTATAACCGATGACTGAACACTGACGGTGTGTCATATGCGAGTATTGTTATGATTATACCGATGCTTGCTTATTTACAGTGTTTCTCAAGCTGTTCATTGTTGTTTTCTCAATATGGAAAAGTAGTATTTACCTGCGGTTTTGCTCCTGTTGAATGACCCTGTCCTGGGAATGACTAAGCGTTTACTATGATACATTAGAGTACGTAGCTCTAAGAGTATGTAGCTCAAATAAGAAAAACCTAAGAAGCGTTACGTAAAGTAACTCCATTCTCCGTTTTCCACCTTTTCAGACATTGCGTGTTGAGTGGTCGAGGACCGTCGTGGCGCAGAGACACAGTCAGACACGTCTGCCTGTAAACGCGACGGTTTGTGGGTTCGATTCTCACTCTGGGAGAATTCATAATTTTCTTCGGTCTGGTAAGGCGAAGGGCAGCATTGAGTTCTGCCACTCAACTGCCTGTTGAGTGCCTCAAAAAGTGACGATCGGGGAATGGCGTGTCCTAACACACACTACTAAACTTCTTACAGTTCCCTCTGCATACCCTGCTATGTGCGGGATATAGCGTGAAGGTATTATCACTATTATATTGAATGGTGGAACTCAACGCCGCGTTTTGTCTTGTTAGCAGAGCAAGCTGAATGAAAATAATCCACTTCTCCGAGTGGACATCACATTCAAAACAATTTCCTTTACAGTAATAATAAATACAAAATACTAATAACTTAACTCAGATAAAATACTTGCCTTAATTGGAACTTAAACTTAAATTTCATTTCATTTTTTTCGTAAAAAATAAATTGAAACGATGATATAAAACTAAACACTTACTTTGAGAATCACTGCATTCGTGAATTCGCGAACGTGCCTTAATTCGATACTTGCAATCGCCGTGAATTCCGCTGACCGGTCTAAACGATAAATTATTTTATCTAAGTCGATCTACTGGTCTAACACATATATATGCATGCATGCTTTTTTCTATATCCATACATTATCCACATTTTACAAGACTGATGAAAAGATTGAAGTGATAAATCACTCCATTTTTTTACCATTTGTTGTTGGATATAGCGTCCAAAGAATATTTAAAACCTCCTTATATAGGCCTCCCCATCCCCTCCTCCACGATGATCGGTCCTACGCTACCCGCACACATTACCGTTCGTCTGACCAGATTCTCAAAATAAATAACCATTTAAATATAAACATTCAAACGAGTAAGAAGGAAGACCAAAAATATTATTGTATATAAAACCTTTTTTTAAGTCTCTCCTTAAATGCACACTTTGGTTATGGTTATGCACACTAAAGGTGGAAATTGAACCTGTTACTATAAAATTAAATGAATCTGTTCCATGATACTGCTTAAAGTGTTAATGCTTAAAGCGAAATAAAATATAATAAAACTATACTGATAATTAAAAATATTAACAATGATTCCACGCGAGGCGTCCAAAGGATATTTAAAACAGCGGGTGGTGTACAGTCGACCCAATACATTGATACCATGTATTATATAATAAACTATTTGGAATAAATCCCTTTATGTCTTAAATTTCGAGTACTTTTATTTATATTTTTATTTTCTATACAATTTAGGTAAAACATTAATCGTAAAGTTAGGAAAGGGGTCATTATAGTAATAAAATTAAAAGGAAGTGGCGTAGGAGCACACGTCTGCCTGTAAACGCGACGGTTTGTGGGTTCGATTCTCACTCGGGGAGAATGTATTATTTTCATTTTCTTCGCTCTGAGCTCTTTGAATTCCGCCACTCACCACGCAATACTCAAAAGGCGGAACGAGAAATACCTCAAAAGGCGGAAAGAAAGGAGAGTCTAACACTAGGTTCCTCCCTGCCTACGATTCCCTCTGGCATGTTAGGTGTGGAATACAGCGTGAAGATAAAATGATTAAATAAATACATAAGAAAGTGAACCCATTTCCATCGTGAGCTATACTTATAAAACCTATTCTTCTATTTGGCTGATGGAAAACACTGGGTTTCCTCTGCCTACCCTACTATTTGCAGTATACAGAGTGACGTAATTTATGTATTTTATTTTATTCACTTTTCACCATAGACTTAAAGTTCAAATATATGAATATTTATGAAATTCTAGGTAAATCTAGATGTATGGACTTGTACAAATAATTTTTAATATATACTTAATTCTTGTGGTGTGCTCATGTATGTGTTGCTTAACAAAGTTGGTTTTAATTTAATAAAAAAGTTATTTGTACAAAAATTTATATTACGAGAAAGGTATTTACGAAACTCGTTTCATTCTTGTTCTATAAATAACTTTAGTACTTTACATTCTTTATATATATATATATATATATATATATATATATATATCTATATATATATATATATATATATATATATATATATATATATATTATATATATATATATATATAATATATATATATATATATATATATATATATATATATATATATATATATATATATATATATATATATATATATATATATATATATATATATATATCAATGGACCAAGAGGCACGAATTTGAATTCTGCTACGTCTCCTAAATTTCATCAGACGCTGTTCCACTGTCCACTGTCTTTAATTTTTAGGTCAGTTAAGACTCTAGTCTGGTCAGTAATAATCTATAAAGATTATACTCCATTCTCCACTTCCTGGGGTTCTTGTTTTTTGGGGCATAAAAATTTACAATTGTACTGGGCTCGATTCTTATCCGAATAAATGAATTATTTTCATACATTCTGGAAGAGAAAGTGCAGCGTTGAATTACTACTGTTTTACTATTTTAAAACTAGGCTTTTAAATTATAAAGCGTAAATGTAAATGAAAATTATGCCGACGTAGAAATATGATATTTCATAGATTGAAGTGCTAATATTATATATACATACATACATACATATCTTCACGTTTTATCCCTAGCAGGGTAGTCAGATAGAATGTCCTCGCATACCTCTTTCACCTAGTCCACTGTCATTAACATCTTCATACATGCTCTCCGGGACGTGGTCTTGCTTTTTACGTGACCTTCCTTCAGTATCGATTGTACTTATATTAGACTCGTATTAAAGCCAATAGTAAAATTGAATTTTTATTTTTTTGTATGAAAACGTATCGTTAGTAAAATTTTACTGCATCTGTTTTTTTCAGCTGTCTTTTATCCCGTTTCAAGCAGTATAGACAAGTGGTTCTATGCGGAATATGGCTGGAAGTTGAAAAAACGCAATATATATATATATATATATATATATATATATATATATATATATATATATATATATATATAATATATATATATATATATATATATATATATAGGTCTGGCCTGGTCTGAGGTCTACTCTTACCACTCTTACCACTCACTTTTGCTTCATATATCCTTTTTACCATTATTTCATCACTCATTCTCTCGACGTGCCCAAACCACCTGAGCACGTTCTTCCTCATTCTTACTATAACATCCTCGCTGATACCTACCATTCTGTGTATGTTTTTGTTGCGGGTTCGGTCAGTTAAGCTGACTCTGCATATCCTCCGAAGAGATCGCATCTCCACAGCATTTTCCTGCATATATGTTATATTTCTCCCACTGTGATATTTTTCCTGCATATATATTCACCAGAACTGCATTGTGTATGGCCAAACGTGCATCTCAACAATCCAGCAAAGGTACGGTTAATTCTGCTACCGGCAGCAATTTCCCTTTCCACATCCGATTCATATATTCTATCTCTTCTTAATATACTTCTCAGATATACTACTTTATTCTCTTGTTCTATTAAGTATCCCTTCACAAAAATCTTGCAATCCGTCCTTTTTTCTTCTCTTTCAAATACGAGAATTCAGGCTTACACCATTACTTTCACATCCGTCTTACATATTTTTATAATATTATATGTATTATATATCTTTTTAAATACTTATTAAGCGTTAAGACATTCCATTTAATAATTACTGTTACGTCATTTATAATTCTAATCATGATATCCATTTCCTTTCATACAAAGAAATATATTATCTTTAATATATACAAAGTATATTAAAGATAAAAAATAACTAATATGTTTGGCCAACTGTACTTCACTCCGGGGGTTCACACTTGAAGGTGTAAAAAAGCAAATTAGATGTTAGCGAGCCAAAGCTTCCCATCCCGAGATAAAAGTATTAATGGTTGAATTATACAACAGTATTGAGTTAAAATTAAACTCGGTAATAAGAGAATCATTACAGTGGGGTCTTTTTTTTAAGTAAAGTTCGATTTTATAGTAGAGCCGATTGTACTTATATTAGACTCGTATTAAAGCCAATAGTAAAATTTGATTTTTATTTTTTGTATAAAAACGTATCGTTAGTAAAATTTTACTGCAGCTGTTTTTTTTTTCAGCTTTCTTTTATCCCGTTTCAAGCAGTATAGACAAGTTGTTCTATGCGGGATAGGACTGGAAGTTGAAAAAACGTCATGTTTATATATATATATATATATATATATATATATATATATATATATATATATATATATATATATATATATATATATATATATATATATATATATATATATATATATATATATATATATATATATATATATATATATATATATATATAGCAAAAAAATTTTTACTTTGAATTGAAATTGAAGTATCCTGCATATAATTAAACATTAAATAAACTAGATGGAAGAACTTAAAAATAAATCCAAACAACATTCCTCGTATAAAAAAAATTATCTCGCATCTCGCAGCATTTGTCGCAAAACACGACGTCAATTCCCGCCTACAGTACTGATAAGGTTAATCTCTTAGGAATATCAAAATGCAAGAAGGTCCTTTAAATGCATTTAAATATACGTGTATGTGTATGTCTGTGTGCTTGTGTTATTTAATATATCAATATCTAAAAAAAAAAGAAAAAGAGGAGAGTGGTCCTCGTGGTGCAGTGAGACAGCGTCTGACTGTAAACGCGACGGTCGTTCGTTCGGCATTTACTTCGGGATACCATGTTCACCGTAGCAGGATTTGAACCCGCGGCTCGTGGAACCGTCCAAGCGTTCTGACCGCTAAGCCATACGTTCTTATCAAGTATCGAACGTTTTATATGCATATAATAATTTATTTATATAGTTAGCAACTCTAATAATAACGTTATCTAAAAAATAAATATTTTATGTTATTTTAATTTTAAAGATTACTTGTGGTAAGACTGGTGTTTAACGCGTAATAACGGATTTAGGCAGAAAGTTGTAAACAGATTGTCATATGTGAAATGTGAAACTGTTTAAAAATAAACATAAAATAACAAGTATACTTGCTATCAAGGTGAAGATGAATAGAACTCGATTTAATCAACTCGATAGTTGCAGGTTCCATTCCATTATATCTATTTTATTATGTAAAGAATAGTGCTAAGATTAAAGAAGTTAACTTGTAATATTCACACAAGTTCTTTTTTGTCTATCTAAATATTTTTTTTTATAGATTTCTTAAAAAAAAGTTGCAAAATTGCAAAAAAAAAAAATGGACACATCCATGTACCCATTGACACGCCATTATCGTTACATAATAAATGTATATAGTCGATATAAATCAGAGCTCGCATGAAAATACAACATAAAATCGAAAATGATAACTTTTACGAATATATGTATGAGAACATACCTAGTATTATGCAAATTGTTATGCCTTTTGTTTAAGTTATAAATAGCTATTTGCAAATGTATGTATGTATTTGTGGCACGATCGCATTATGTTCGATGAAATACTGAAAAATATTGCTTTTGGAACTTTAAATTGTGATGCTATTACATTAAAGAGCAATAATTATATACATATTTACAGCTTCACGCCTTATCTCGCATAGAAGGATCCAACCTTCTATGCGAGATAAGGCGGAGACAAAATACCTAGTTCTCCTCTCTCCGTTCAAATTTTAAACATAAAGCTGCAGCTTATTTACAATCTATCTTGTCGATAGAGATTGAATGTATAACCATCGTATTTAAAGTCAAAACCTGTCCCACTGCGCCACGATGGCTTGAAACTAATTTTTAAGTAGTAATTTAGTCATAACCTGTAAATCATATAAAATCAACACTAAGCGTGCCTTTAAGAGCTGCTTAAGACACAATAGACTAGTTCACATAGTTCAGCTCTAACGTGCCGTGTTCCAACCGGCTAATGTGCCGAGAACACGCAATACAAGCATTTTCGACCTCAATACGTTTATGTGCCGATTTGGATTCCATTTTTGTGTGGATTTAGATTGTTTTTTTTCGGAAAGGTCATGTTAGTGGGGTTGTTTTATAAAATTGAGTTTTACTATAAAATCGAAAGACGCGATGGCACAGCGTCTGACTATAAGTGACGTAAGTAGGTTCGATTTTCACGTTTCGGGTCAAACAATTAAATAATTTCCTCGCTCTAGTAAAAGCAAAGCGCAGCGTTGAGTTACGCTACATGATAAAAAAACTTGACCAAAAAGTGGGCATACAGCGTGAATACTATAGAGTGAGAAAGACTGTAAATTATATAGGTTTATTGTAAATCAATATCATTTAGCTTAAATTCTTCTCATTTCATCAAAAAAAACTCTAATAATAATCGTAATACCATTTCTTGTATTCGTGTCGCATCTGAAGGTTCTTCCGAACAATTTACAGTTTCTCGATTAAGTGAGTCGCTTCAATAAATAATGATTTATCGACTGTGAATCGGTTATTCCTTGCTGATAGTACAATTTCCTGATCTTTGATCTTTGGAATACAAAATAAAACTTTTTTTATCTATGTATAAAAATAATAAATACTATTGTTTTTGTCAATATTACACATAAGCGCAATAAAGGAAGCGCATAGTTTGGTTGCTTTCTGAGTTACTTGCGAATTTAATTCTATTTATCCGCCCTTCCTAAATACTATACAAAATTAATATTTAGAGCCTTCCTCATGAATGTGGCATAAATAAAAAAAAATACTTTTTATTTCTTGCCAAGCAGTACTGATTATCAATGTGACATGGCTATCATACACAAAAAAATTGATAATCCTATTGATAGTTCCAGAGATTAGTACGTACAAATCAACAAACTGTTCAAATTTATTGTATTAAAAATATAAAAATAGAGATATATTTTTCCACTCATTAAGTTTAACAATAATATCAATCAACGAGGAGCGAGCTAAAGGTCCGTTGATGCATTGTCATTACATTTTTACTTTCTGGCAAGCTAACATTAAATATACAAGAAAATTAAAAAAAAAAACAATAGTGTAATACGTTGCTTGTTGTTGAAATTCTGTAAAAAATAAAATTAAGGCAGAGCCGGTACACTTAAATTACAATACCAATATACCGCATACACACAACTCATTTATCATTAGCTCGAAACAAAAGTAACCAAGAAGTCTGACAAGTAATCCCTTAAAATTTACGACTCAAGTCGTAAAAACATTGCAAATGACATATTTATTTAACCCTTCCTCATTATTTTAATTAAATCGTTAAGGAAATTGTTCCATTTCACATAAAATCGATTTTTTTACAATCCAATTAGAAGTTACAATGGGTGGTCTGAGTAATTTGTCTTCGCGCCCATCGCTTTTTTTTAATATGTTTAAAGTCTGTCGTGTGTAAGAAAAAAACAAAATTTCAAACACCTTGTGCATACATCTCGTTTCATAGAAAACAAAATTAGAAATTGTTTTATTTCATTTTAGTTACAACATAGATTATAAGTAAATTTTAAACTTTATGTATATAATAGTTTAGCAAGAATCTAAAATAGCATATAGGTACATAATTTATATCAAATAGAATCGAATAATATCTACAAAAAAATCCAAACATCCATAAATATATAGGTACCATAGATAATTATTTAAAAAAAAAAACTAAAAACAAATTTGTACAATTTTTAATTAAAGTGAACGTATTTCAAAATGGCGGCGTTAAATATGGCGTGAACGTTTTGACATTTGACGTGACGCGCGGGAGAGCTTGTTCAATTTTATTTTGAAATATCAAAGAAGGCCTGTAATTATACCGAAACCCATGGGAAAAGTATGGATATGATCAAAATTATTAATTTATTATGAGATAATGATAATAGCTTAACATAAAATTTTACCTTAAATACGTGGAACAATCAAGCGCTATTGTGTAGTGTTGATGCAGTAAATTAATTGTACATATAGTTATAGTTAGTTATAGTATATACGTTGTATAATTATTTTTATCGTTTTTGCATTTTTTTTACCGATTTACCTCCTTCATATTTTTTCGATATAATATGACAGCAACGATCTAGAAATAACTAAACGTAATACTTGTGAAAATAATCATTAGTAAATATTTTCGTTTTTAATGTGTAAAATTTCAAAATAGTGACGTTGAGTTTCCCTACATAATTTATACACTTATTGTATATAGCCTGAAAACTTATTGTATATAGCCTGGTAAAAGTCGCGTGAAGACCCTGCCGCACTGAGCCACAATAGTTGAAATGCCTCTAATATAAATAAATAAATGCAAAACAGTTTAAACTGTAGAATATTTATTAAAGTTAAAAAAATCTAAAAGTGATACATTTTAAACACTATCAATACTGAAATTTCAAAATAAATTGAGACGAAAATCAAATCGACTACCTCCTAGAAACATTAAATACCATATGCATACCACTACAGTACTCGACACGTATAACAATGTATAAAAATGCCGTGGTGACGCAGCGGCACAGAGTGACTGTAAACGCGACAGTTGTCGGTTCGAAAAGGACAAAGCCCAACATTGAGTTTAGCCACTCAATACGCAAATATAAAAGCTGGTAGCAGAGTGTCTTAACACTAGTTATCTCTACCTGTCCTGCTATATATGAGATACAGCGTAAAGCTATAAAAAAAATAAAAGTCTAAAAAAATATATGTATAAATTATATTCATCAAGATAATTTAACTGTCCAACACAATTCGTTATCCCAAACGAAATAAACGGTATCCTTTGTGGTTAACGATTTTAATTAATAGCTCCATCCTCCTGTCAACCTCGAGAAAAAGTTGCTATCAATAATATTCGAGTAAAAAAACAGTGTATGGGCCAAGTCACAGGTTTAAGCGTATAATAAAAAAAAAAAACTTTCTCGGCCTGTCTTGAACTATCACTTAATAATACCATACCAAAGAATTTTCTAGAACGTTACTCGAAGGCGGTACTTGTAGAATTGTTTAGAATTTGGTTAGGGAGGGAAAGAAGCTCGTACTATAGATATAAGCGTTAATGCGCATTTCAATGGCCCTTGGCCCAAAAACCTATTCTTGGGTCACAAGTCCCAGGCATTGCTCTGAGCTCCTGTCCCCATAAGAAGACCACACTTTAAGCATTTAAAAAAAATATTGCATACTCATTTATGTGATTTGTTTATTAATTTACAACATTAATACACATAAATATGTATTCGTTAATGACTGACTGACTGACTTGATACACTGACTGACAAATAACTAACACTAACTAGTAGTCTAGGACATAAAAGGGGAATTTTAACAGACAATTTCTTGAAATTCGTACGCCAAAGGCATAGAATGAGAAAATTTGACATTCATAGTCCACACAAACGGTGTCGCGGGCTACACTTTACACTATATAAATTTGCAAGTAGTGGACGTTAGAATTACAGCTGTTAAACATCAATAAAATGTTGACAATGACATTTTATCTTTATTTAGTCCAAATTATATTCATAAATTTACGAAAGCACTTAAAGATTAGAAAAGAAAGTAAATTAAAAAAATATATATATAATTTCTTCGTTACAAATGATTCCTGTATTGAGAATATACTTTTTTCGTATTTAATTAATTATTTCGCAACGCGTTAATTATTTTCTCGTTTGTCGAAAGATTTTATGTAGATTTTTAAATATAATGCCTTATATTTTTATCCTCATACCGAAAATTGGTATTTCATAGGATAGAAAAAAAAATAACATTTATTACAGCATACTGTCATTTAAGAAACCCATCTTGGTTGGCGGAACTTTACGCCGCATATTATATAAGAAAAATGAGAATAGTAATCTGACTTAATTAAACTCATTACTAACCTTATCAAGGTATTCATGTCCAAATGTTGTCAGTTGAGAAATTTGTTAATATTGATTTTATTAATTTTTTTGCTATAATATACTTAATTGGCCGTAAAAAATTAGTGATATTTAAATAAACTACCTTCTACCTCACGTCACGTCTACCTACCTCCATCTTAAAGGCCGTCAACGTACCTGGAGCACATCTGTTGTTACACGAGGTCGTGGGCGACTTTGATCACTTACCATCAGGTGACCCAAACACCCGTTTACCTTGTTTTTACTACAAAAAATACTTCTTCCCCTTAAATAGATTTTATATCGTTTATGACTCTTTTATTTTTTTAAACTCGTGTGCTAGATCACGACTTCTTGCTGCCTGCCTACTGCTTCAAACAATCACCTACAATTAATATACAAAGTTACTTCTAGTATTTCAGCCTAGTAGCTTCACACTGTACAACCGTCATTCTGTTTATATATAAGATAGCATTTTAGAATCATAACAGTGACACTCTCTATGTTCTAAATCTCAGTAAATACGTAAATGGGTCATTTATTTTAATTACAACGGTCGATTGCATCTCCTTTGATATATATCGATGAAGAACTTAGTCGTTTTAGAAATGGCATATAATAATATATACACCTACCAAATACTACCTTAAACATAAATTCCTTCAATTTAAAACGTATGCCAATTGAATTCTTATATGTATCAATTTATTTCAACTATCAAAGAGAAACATTCTTAAAGTGTAAAAAGGAAATTTAAGCAGTACCTGATTTAAATAAAAACTTATATATTTATTTTATTCTTCATTTTATAATTGAGCTTTATGTATATTTTCATATAAAATACAAACGTACGTTACCGAGTATATCACGCGGAGTGGTCTGATGAACTATTTGGGTTAATACCGGCTGCGGACTTCCATCATCACAATACTCGCCAAATAGTAAAATTCCATCCTCACCAGCTGGATGATTGGCGGAGTACCATCGTGTGTTTCAAAAGAAACTGCCCATAACGTGCGACCCCACTGTGGAACGAACTCCCTGCAGAGGATCCTATCCGATACGATATTGGGTCCTTCAAGAAGCGGGCGTACACCTTCTTAAAAGGCCGGCGACGCACTCTCGAACCTTCGGGCATCATGAGTGTCTATGGGCGGCGGTGATCACTCAACATCTGGTGACCCACTTGCTCGTTTGCTTCCCTCTAATATATAAAAAAAATATAAATTATTACAATTTCTTCATTTACAACCAAGTATTAAAAAAAACAATTGCTTCCTAATAATATATATATATATATATATATATATATATATATATATATATATATATATATATATATATATATATATATATATATATATATATATATATATATATATATATATATATATATATATATATATATATATAAATTTCTTTTTCTATATATAAACTTCTTTAATTATATAATTAATTAACACATATGTTTATAATGCGATCTTAAATATTATTAGCTCTGTGGAATCTCGTTATTCCATTCAATTTAATTGGTAGATTCTTCGAGTGATATCGATGTGACACCTCCGGGCCTATATCTGTTGTGTTCATTTGTGGAATATTTTTACTTTTTATCTCATCTTTATGGTTGTTTACTTTATAGTTATTATTTTTTTTTTTATTTTGTGTTAATTTTTTTTATTTTAGAAGTGTTTTTTTATTATTATACCTTATTGAGGCTGTGGTAGAAATTTTGCGTATTTCTGTGTCTCACTGAAATCGCCACGGTTGTGGGTTCGATTAACACTTGAAGGAAGGAATTATTTTTAAGTTGCTCATTCTGAGAATTCAACGAAAGCGGAAAACAGTGAATGGAATGTCTGTCTACGTACCTAAAAAAAAAGCATCTATATCTATCATCTATACTAAATCTTAAGTATTAAAGTATCCAAAATATCAATACTAAAGTCTTAAATATCTCAACATACCTATATAGATGTAAATGGAAATTATTGCTTACCCGCGACAGAACGGAAGCGAGAAGTGAGAGGATGTTTGTTTGTGTCAACCAATGTTACCATTTATCTCCAAAACTACTGGTCCAATTTGAATGCGGGCTTTCAGTGATATGCGGGCTTTCAGGTACTACGCTAAAAACTAATAAGGGGGCGCTACAGTAAATATTTATTTATACGATGATAAATATTTAGAAAACCCAACTATAACAGTGCAATGTTTAGATATATATATATATATATATATATTATATATATATATATATATATATTATATATATATATATATATATATATATATATATATATATATATATATATATATATATATATATATAATATATATATATATATATATATGTATATATATATATATATATATATATATATATATATATATATATATATATATATATATATATATATATATATAAAACCTAAAATGGCAATAAGTTAAAAGAAATATCACCTTATTTTCTATCACCTCTTAATATACCCCATGATAGCTGATTAATTATAATTTTTTTCAAGGACTTTAGTGCATACTTTATGTAAATTTTATACATAAGGCTGCTTTAGTCAAGTATCTTGTTACATACATGATGTAATTATTATCCCTCTATATGGTATAACTTAAAAAACTAGTAAGTAATTTGAACACGCTTCTGTTAGTATCAACGAGTCAAAACGAGTTTCATATAAATCTCATATATATATATATATATATATCTATATATATATATATATATATATATATATATATATATATATATATATATATATATATATATATATATATATATATAATATATATATATATATATATATATAAATGAATCAAACAGATATTCGATTTAAAACGGACGCAATTCAGCGTACTTAATAAATATTCGTGTGTAGTTCAAACGAGCAAAGCCACTGGCAGGCAGGTCACTAGGTATAGAATAAGAGTATTGAACTTACGAACCTACGTGTACAAAAAATTGAATTAAAAGGTTATTTTATATAAAATTATAAAAAAATAAACGGAGCTTACGTTCTTCAAGCTTTTTAGTTTCTGAGACTAAGCTTTTTAAATAGAAGTTCTATTAAAAGTCTACTCTTAAGACTTAAATAGTGCTCGACGTTCAGTAGTTTCTTAGAAATCGTTGTTTTTCATAAAGTTTGTTTTCTAAAACAGAAACTGAATATATTTTTCCTTTATTTCTTTTCTATATATATAAAAAGATTTTTAATATATTTTCTTCATAGCAAACTGGTTTTTATTAAACAAATTGTATAACTTATATATGGTCATGGCGCAGAAGAAGAGAAGTACAGAAGGCATCCTGTAAAAATGACCAATTTAGGTTCAATCACCACCCAGTGGAATTAATTATTACTATTTTTTCTGTCACTCTCGCACTCTATACGTTAGGTACAGAAAATGGATATTTGGAATATCCTGACACTATGTGACAGCCTGTGTGTGTGTGTGTGTGTGTGTGTGTGTGTTTGCTATATGGAATAGTGCTTCAATGTGAAAAAAAATTCTAAAAAGAAATAATCAACGTATTAAATTCAGTTCAAGTTGACTCTTATGGTTATTTATAAAGAAGCATTTCTAGTAGGATCTTGTTGCCTGCCTCGTTAAAATCACAAAAAAGGTTCTTCTTCTTCTTCTTCTCTTTATTTATGGCGTTTAGTTTTCTTTTTTCTCTTCGCCAATGTTAAATGGAATACACGTAAAAAAAGATCTAAATACAAGTAGTATTTAAGTATGATGACTTTTAAAAATTCTTTTTACTATGCTTTACTATGGTATAAATCAACCATAGCGTATAAATTACATTAGTCACATCTAATTCGAGTTGGGTTGAACATCGGGAACGGATGTGTGGAGCTTCGGTGACCATTGTCAACGGATACTCCGTATTTCCATTGGCGGAAATTTCCAAAGGATACCATCTCTTGGTGGCCCTTGTTTTATTACAGTGTGCTTAAATTAACTTTGTACACACATATGTGTGAGGGGAAGGGTATGATTCGGAATTTAGTTTTTCGCTTTTAACGCTTTTACCAAGAAAAATCCTCTAAGTGTTCTTTATCTGTTATAGTTTTAGATATATTTGGTTAATCTACTGATTGTTTTGTATGAACTATGATTTAATTTTATGTTATTCTTTTTGTTATGTATGAACTATGCTTTAGTATTATTGTCAATTTGATTATTTATAATAAATCTATATAAAAGTTGAACTTACTTTTAATGATTACGTTCTAGGTCGGTTTTGTATATACGGTACTATAGCTTATTAGATGATTGACGTCACGTTGGCGTGACATGTGACTTTAAACGTCGTGGGTTCGATTCCCACTTGGGGGAGAGAATTACATTAATTTTCTCGTTCTGATAGACAAAATGTAGTGTTGAGTTACGTCACTTAACTCGTATTACTTTCGGCCTATCATTCAAAGTAAAGTAAAAACAAATATTAAAAATATAAAATACTTGTTGCTTTAGCTCAGTCACAAAAAATGCTACTTTAGATTTATAACTCAGCGGGAAATGTGAAATGGAGTGTCTTGTCACTGGGTACCCTCTATCTATTCCACTATATGCGTGAAACAGCGTGAAGCTCTAAATAAATATACAAAAAGATATTTTCTATATTCAATAACTTTCAAAATGTACAATATATGTAATATAAAATGAAGAACTATTTATATGAGATACAATATTTTCTCCCTAACAAGCTTTAACAATAGTTTTGCTAGTCATTTACAATAATGGCGTGACCTTCACGATATGACCCTTGACACCTGCTACAGTAACTAAATTAGGAATTTCAAGGGGTATTTAATATAATATTTTTGTATAGGTAAAATATTTGGCGTTACTCAGCTATTTATAATTACACTAGTGTTACGCTCATGGCTTTCGCCGCTTGGTCTATACATCTCTAACACAATATATTATATAATGCATTTATAAACTTTCCTGTTAAACTCTATCTTTTAGTGAAAACTCCATTAAAATTATTATTTTCGAACTTTATTTTTATTCCATGTAAACACATTAGTTGACATACAGACAGACATGTATGTCATTACACTTTATCATGTATTATGGCAAAAAATGTACTAAAAAAACTGTTTAAATCCAGCCAGCCGAATTTTATTATAGCTATTTTAAGCTAAATATATAACTTCTTGCATACTATATACTGATATATTAGATGGCATATTTTACTTGGCATATTTTAATTTTTAGTCTTTCTATAGTCTATTGTTTCTAATACACTCCAATATACTTTTTATTTTAATAACTATCTCAGTATACTCTAATGGTATCAAGAATAAGATTCACGCTTTATTCCGTACAGTGCAGTATATGCAGAGAGACAGGCGACTGAACTGCGTTTTAAATAAATTATGGACATAAAAAAAAGTCCCCCGATTGGGAATCAAACCCAGAACGCGCTTAAAATCAGACAGATAGTGTAAAAAAATAATCCAAATAACAATATGATATTTATATTGTACATACAAAATTCCTGGGTTAGCCAAAATAAAGACGTAAATAATGAGGTGCATGATTGATGTGGCTCAGGACAATTTGTTTTACCTACGGGCGTAGAACATGTTGTGAAGCGCTAGCGGGGCACATAGCGGATTTTACTATAAACATATTGTTTTTGTAAATAATAGTTTTACAAACTTAGCAAAATGGTAATAAATGCTATTGCAGCTTTGCGAGGTGAAGCGTGAAATTAAAAAAAAAGTATCTCGCGTGATAAAAAGAATTGATAGACACGAAGATAATTAGTTTCATGACATTAGATAAATAAAATATTTAATAAATATTAAGTCGCTCTCTTGCTGTTGGGTCGGGTCCCGCCGCCAACCGCTGCTCAGACGCCGAGTCACGATCCCATCATAAAGTATACTGTACTGCATTTTGACACATATAGGCACTACGCGTATATTCTACGTAAGTTATGTAAAATAATACATTAGGGATATGAAATCTAAGTAATAAGTAAGGTGAATTTACGAAAAGTGATAGGTGAAAAAAAATATAGATATACGTAAGAAATATAGAGGAATTGGTGCAAACTTTTTTGTTAGCTTTGAGGTCGAGCTATGTGGGTTCGATGATGGCTGGTGGAATTGTTTTTATTTAGGACCTCGCTCTGATTGACGAAGTACAGCGTTGAGTTCCACTATTCAAAAAGCAATGTTTCGAAAATTTATTGATACAGCGGAAAGCAAAAAAAATGTATAAGATCCTAACTTCCCAGCTTTATAATATAAGTACAGATTATTTTTAATAGGATTATTTAATGAAAATTATATAATTTCCTTAAAAACAAAGTGAAATATCTTGTTATTACAGACACAAAGAAGCTCAGCACTTTCTATTTATTAAACTTAATAGATTCTTAATTAGAAAATCGCGTGCTCTCTTTGCTATAGTGTTTAGATTTTAAGTGCCGTATATTTAACAATGTTTGTATGAACGGTTATAATTTGTTGATTGCTGCCTTGGTTTCGTATATACATTGGATGAAACAAATCCTGATGTGATGATGACGGGTTCAATTCCCAAGCCTCCTTTATATATTACTTTTTGGCCTTGTATGGGAATTCGCCACGGATATTTGTGAACGTAGTCTTTATGTAGCTATCTTATATAATAGTTTTGTTTATTAATGTATATAAAGGTTTATTTCAATTATTTCATGGATTTGTAAAAGCGAAATATTATTTCAAAATATATGATGTTTAAATAAATGACAAAAAATTGTATTTTATTGATCAGTTACGTCATTGCGGAAGGTTCACTTTTTTATATGCCTTGGTGGCGGAGCTGATTAGCTCATTTCATGACACCCTGTCTTCTTTTATAATAGCCTTGGTTACTGATACCTACGATCTCGTAAATGTAAAAATAATCGATTTATCCAAGCAATGCTGTCGACATTCTCCATGCTATATGTGTATTTTTAAAATACCTATATAATAATGACTAACAAACCCCAAATACATAAGGACGAAAAATAAAAAATAAGCTCATGGTCGAAAACAGTGCCTTCTATCCCTAACTTCTAATAATTATGAATCTATTCCTAACCAAAAACTCTACCAAAACATGTACAGCCAAATATAAACACAATAAACAATATACGATAGTATTGTTACAAATCACTAGGACAATATATTGAATGACCAATCGGAGAGCTGGCTTTATGCCAACAGTGCCATCTGCTAGTGAGGATCGTGATTGATATAGCTAATATGCTGGGATGTCACACGAAATCATTAGGGTACAGTAGTAGGCTGATGAATTGATAATAAGCGTTTACGAATTGTTAAATGTGAATGTGTTACTAATATAAATAAGTGGCCACTATCTCCGCTCTCCGCCGTCTCTCCGCGAAATTGTCTAAGATATACGCATATATTTTTTAATTCAAGATTTTCTACTGAGTTGGAAACTGCCGCCGCATTTGGTCTACCAGAAGGAGGAAAGGAATATAATAGTACGTAGTATCGAGTTGGATTTGAACTGCAACTGTCGTATTTGCAGTTAAATATTAACCCAATACGCCATAATGATATCTCTTCCTCATATTTCATGTTAAATGAACTTGTGACCTCCTCTTCACAATTTAACTTCAAAATAATACATTCTTAATTCAAATTCATCAGTGTTAATATCTTTGTTAACACTCCAGCCAGGGGAAGTCGGGCTAAAGCGAGGTAATTACGTTAATGAATTTGAATACTTTTCTTTTGAATGGGAGAACTTAATATTGACTTAATTTCGATTCGTTAAAGCTCCTCCAATTTTAAGTTTAAGAAAAGCTACATTTAATTACTAGAAAACTTTAAAAAGCTCTACAGCTTCAAGGTTTTAGTTTTGGTTAGCATATGTCATATGTCCATATATAATGGAGTAATTCATTATTTTTGCTATGCCGTAGTTGGTTATAACACGTGGGCTGCCTCAAACAACTTAAATTTAATAAAGTACTATATAACTACTTACTATACATACTGAAGTATAAACCAGACGAGCTGTCTGGTCAGCTGTTTTGTATTTAAAAATAAGTGTTTAAGAATATTTTTCTTTTTTTTCAATTCTCTAGTCTCTGAAATTATTAATTAGATTTGTATTAGAAAATTTATATTTGTATATGTTAGTTATATACACGAGGAATGGTACGGGTCTTCTAAAATTACATCACGTAAAGTTAAGATAGTCTTAAATATTTTTATTTTATACTAACTTTAGTAGACTTTATCTTGCTTATTAATTAATTAGTCTTTATGTGTTTGCAATATTTTTGAATTTTCACTTTTCGAGATAACGTTAATTGAGTAGCGGAACTCAACACCGTGCTTTGTCTAGTTATCAGAGCGAGGAAAATGAAAATAGTTTAATCTCCCAAAGTAGGAATCGAACCCATAACCGTCGCGTTTACACCCAGACTCTGCGCCGCTACACCACGACGACCTCACAAGGTATTATATAGTTGATAAATATTTAAAAATATATAGAAACATAAATGAATAAAAATCGATTTCAAGAAAAACAAATCGATTTTATACTAAAGTACCGATTCACAATGATACCATATAATATATATGTAAATAGTATTGTACAATATCTCATTTACTCTTTGAAATCTACTAAATTGCTTTAAAACCTAGTCTCACTTAACAATATTATTTAGATCCGATCCACCCATTGACACAGTTGGCTACAAAACTAGCAATAAAACGATTGGAAATCCCAACTATCGGTTATGGCCATATAACCGTTACCATACATTTGCATTAAGTACAATTTATATGTATGCATATGCCATTTCTAATTACTTCTACTTCTGTGAAAGCAGAAATTGGAAAGTATGTTTTGTATGGTAGTTTTTCATACATTTTTATAGTCAAAAGGCTAAGCAGGTATTTCTTAAGCAAGATTTCTTATCATCATAGATAAAAGCCCAATGTTTGAAGAGTAATTTATTCCTTAAACGGAAATCGAACCCTAAACCGTCGAAAAGACAGAGACACTGTTGATATATAAATTAGTTAGCAAATTATGTAAGTTATATTGATTAATTTTATTAATTTAAGAGATTATATGTAATTTATATATAATAACAATAATAATGAAATATTTATACCAGAGAGATTTAACTTCTATGCCTTAGTTTATATAAAACATGAAATCATATGTCACTTCACTAAGGTTATTTTGACCATTCTTAAAAAAAGTACAAGGGTATATTCTTAGATAACTTGCTACTTTACATATGTATACAACAGAAGTACATTCTATTTTGCCTTAAAAGTAAGATTGATCACCGTTACATTACATATATCTTTATACGAGTATGCATTCGTGCTCTTTGAGAAAATGTATACAGTTTTCAGTAAAGCTCTTTTTCACTTTGCATTTTTTTTGCAAATTACGTATTTATTGGCGTAACTCAACGCCGCGCTTTATTTACCAAGCGGGAAAATAAAATAGTATAAATATATTTATATATATTTATATATAAATATATATATTCCTTAAGAACTAAAATAATTGCGATTAAAATCAATTACTGACCCTCTGTGTCACGACGGCCTCAAATAACTTAAGTAGGTATAACATACAATGTTGGTTGTAGTGACAAAATCTTAGGTAATTTAAGTTAAGTTATTAAATTGAAAAGTTTGTTGGTTTAGCGCCTTAGTCTCAGGAACTTAGAATCGAAAATATATTTTTACGGTGAATAGTCCATTTATAGAGATAGGCTATAGGCTATGTACCACAGCCATCTTGTCATGTCGATCTTTTCGATGTAACCCACTATATCGATAGTCAGAACTACCTTACACTTAGAATGTATAATTTGTCACAAGTATTATTGTCATCTAATCACATGGGTGAAGTCACACGTAAAAGCTTGTTATCAAAAAGCTATTTTACAAGTTAATTTAATACTTTTCGCGTTAATGCAAAATGTATATAGTCGTATAGCTTATCTTATACAAACATACTTAATTCATCTATTATCAGAATGATATAACAATCTCCCCTTTAGAGTCTATTTGCAGTGTAAACCATTTTTAGTGCACTTTTATGTACCTATATAGATATGAAATAGGTACTTTGTTTGATAATAAAACATAACATATTATGTATATACCTTATAAAGTATAGAGTAAATAACGTAACGTAATTGCACTATAGTTGTTTAGTGAATGCGAATAGCTATAGCGATTTCCACTTGACGTAATATATATATATATATATATATATATATATATATATATATATATATATATATATATATATATATATATATATATATATATATATATATATATATATATATATATATATATATATATATATAGAATTTGTGGTATTAAATGTGTTAACACTAGGTTCCCTCTGCCTATCCCATTATAAACAGGATACAGTGCAGAAGTAAAAAATATATTAAAGTCAAAAAGCGGAGACTTTGTTCATTTTATCACAAATAATGTACATGTACCAAAGAAAAGAAGAGAGAAGTAAATCAATTCTTTATATGTTATCCGCTGCATACTTAAGAAAAGAAAAGTATTCCTTTATTCCTTTTTGGAATGTAATTTATATATATATTATATATATATATAATATATATATATATATATATATATATATATATATATATATATATATATATATATATATATATATATATATATATAATGTATAAAGCTATACATGTAAATCTACATTGATACTTTTGTATGTGAAGGCAATAAAAGCTCCCAGCTTCCTCTAGTTTGTTGGTTCTTAAGCTTGAAGTTTTCTCGTATAGAGCGATTGCATACTTCAACAATTGATTTGGGATACAAGATTTATATATGTAGTTTCTGAGCGCTTCTTCTGCTGTTCTGATAAAATATACTGTACCATTCTGAGGAAATAAATTTATTTTATATAAAAACTTACTTATATGATTCTTCTTCTTCTTCTTCTTCCTGGCATTAGTCCCGGCTTTTTGCCAGGGTCTGCCTTCCGACTAAGACCAATCGGTCCATATGAGTGGCGAAGTGGTTTTTTTGTGGAGCGATTGCCATCTGACCTCCAAACCCATTACTGGGAGGAACCAGGAAAGGAAAGGGAATAAGAGGCAGAAAGACTTGGAATATAGGGGAGGGATACCACTTACATGGATTGGATCGGGTTATGAAAGTGGTGGCTCGAGGTCCCGGGGTCGCGTACCCGTATGCCGGAAACCAAATATCGGACAGATAATTGGCTAGACACCCTCTGATAATTGGCTAGACCCTTATATGATTACCAAACGGAAAAATGGCCTTTTGGTGTACCCTGGGGGAGGTCTACGTCCAGCAGTGTACTGCTATAGGCTGTTGTGTGTGATGTGTGTATATCACATAACTCAATAAAAAAAAATGTGTGTTTAAAATAATGTATATTGATAGGGGTTGATATGTACATAGCGTTCAGGTATATAAAGAGGTGTAGCGTCAGAAGCAAAAATTTATTAATTTTATTTGTTAACGGAAATAACTAAGAGCGGTAAATGACATATAAAATATACTAAGTGGCCGGTAATGATTATATATTATCACTGCATTAACCTAGTACATAGTCCCGTATATAGCAGAGTGGACAGAGGAGATGTATTGCTAAAACACTCCGCCCTAAATTTTCGATCAATATTCGAGATATTGTGTATTGATTGGCAGAAGAATTTAACGCCTCAATTTGTCTTCTTACTAAAGCAAGTAAGTAAAATATATAATTCCTCCAAGTGGGAATCGAACTCACAACCGTCGCGTCAACAAAGGCGAAAGGTTCAAAAGAAATTTGGAGAAACATAGATGCCGGAACTAAACCTGAGTTAAGGAAGTACATTGCCACGTATACATAAACACGCTAATGTGCTCTAAAAGACATAAAAGAGTATGTAATTTATATATATGAACGCATAAGTATATTTTTTAATTATTGTACTCATCTCCCACTTTTAGCTGGTGTGAAGATAATTTGCGTCAAATATTCAATATTATTATTATTATATTATATTATTCAAATATGAGCCTGCAATGGAATTAAAATTATAACTCTAAAAAAAATGTATGTAGAGGGCTTACTGATTTATTCAGTTTTCTATCTAAAAGATCTATCTATAAATTATAATATATGGATAACACTTGTGCTAATTCTAAAACTAAAATTCATTCACTTTTGTAACTGGTGATAAGTGCTGGTGATCAGATGCTGTTTCTTTGCACCATCATCACCTCTCCTTCTCTTCTTTCTCTTAGACCTTAGATATTATACTACTCCTTGAATGGAAAATTTAATCCTCCTTGAATGTTATATTTAATTTTGATTTTATAAACATTTTCCATTTACTTCTATACAATTTAGAAATACGAAAATATATAATGTATATAAATAAACAGTCGATTTTCGATAACTTCGACTGCGAGCCAACGAAATTGTACATGAAGGGCGAATCTAACTCGGCCTGATTTACTTCTGAGAGGAAAGAACGAAACGTTCGTCACGCGAAAATCTCACGCTATGTGGAATACGGTCGTATTGATCTTGGAATTTGATTTAAACATCATTCTGGTGTAGTTGGAAATATGGGCATTTCATAATACTTAACACAGATTATAATTATGATTCTCTTATTTATTTACAAAAAATATTATATACACAGTCGTGGCGCAGTGGTACAGCGTCTGAATGTAAGCATGACGGTGACAGGTTCCATTCCCACTCAGGGAAATGGATTATTACAATTTCCTCGGTCTAGTATGAAAGCGCGGCGTTGAGATCCGCCACTCACAACGTAATGCCTCGAGACTTGGGCGGAAAATAGGAAACTGTTTAACCTGCAATATACGTGATAATGTGTGAAACTATTATTATTACAAGTAAACGATCTTTTGTTTTATATCCGACCAATACGATCCTATTGGTATAAAAAAACCGAATTAATTGAATTACACTTTAGTGAAATTTTATTTTATACTGCTCTGACTGATTGACATCTGACTAAACGCGACGGTTGTAGGATCAATTTCCACACAGGGAGAATCAACTAATTTTTTTTCTGACTCTGGCAACAAGACAAAGCGTGGCGTCGTGTTCCGCCACTCAACACGCACTGTCTCAGAATTGGGCGGTAAACTGGGGAAAGCAATGTTTTAGTACTAAGTTGCCTCTCACTACCTTGCCATTTGTAATTTTTTATTTTTTATATTTTAGTAATTATTTAGATTTTTTTACTGCCTTTTTGGAGTTATTATGAAAATTATCGTTTATATTGTGATTCTATATAAAAGACCTCAAATTTATTATGTATGCCATCTATAAAATAATTAAATGGTAGTTTTTCGTTTCATTACATCGTATAATTAAATATGCTTTAAATAATATGATTTGCTCAAATTATTGGCTTTTTAAATTATGTTAATAGGACGAAATATATATATATATATATATATATATATATATATATATATATATATATATATATATATATATATATATATATATATAATTCCTATTTAAAATTATATTATCCTTGGTTTTCTAACACAACGTGTGACGAAAAAGACATTTTTAAATTATTTTTGTAAAAAACATTTTTTTTACCTTCAGGATAGACAGAGGGAGAGAGTGTTAAGATACTCCGTTCCTTACTATCCAATCTTGAGACATTGGTGCATAAGTGTTACCTGCCATGAACTGTAGTACTACGTATAAGTATGTAATATTATTATAATATATTTAAAAGTGTACGCAATTTACAAAATGTATAATAAAATAGTATATTATTAATATTGTATTTGAAATCTTGAACAGCATTTGGAATCGATTTCAAGAGAAAAATTAACATAAGTTCGTACTTTATTTTATTATTATGTATATATATATATATATATATATATATATATATATATATATATATATATATATATATATATATATATATATATATATATATATATATATATATATATATATATATATATATATATATATATATATATATATTATTTTAAACATATATAACTTAGTTACATATTGTGTACTGGATATAGGACAAGTAACAAGAATCAAATAGCCCGCTCTGCTTTTCTCTTGAATTCCTGACATAGCGAAACTCAACGCCTCATGATATGTATGTTTTGCAAGAGCTATGAAATTATTTTATTGCTTCAAAGGTGTATTGAACACACTACTGTCGCGTTAATATTTAGAAACTGTTCCACTGGTACTTTCTATCCATATTACACATTTCTAAAATCAACTAAACGCCTAATATCATATATTACTAAATATTGTATATTAAATAATCCCTTCGATACACGAGCGGGTGGCAAACGATAACAACATATTGACAGCTCGCTAACGACCTGTTTTGTTATACAATTTAATGGGATATGTCATAGGAAATATATTTCATAGTTAAGTTAAAATCTGGTCGGAATCAATTTAGGTTGAACGCCTGAAAGCAGGTGATTTATTAGGTTTCTTTTTTAGCTTCACTATTTGTCCCAAATATAGTGGATTTTCCGCTGGATTTAATTTTTCAGAAATACTTTACTGAATTTTTTTTCATAATCTTCCACTAGTACTATTTTTTCAATGATTTGTAGATATATTATCGTTAATAATTGATCGATTGTTAATAATTAATAAATTATATAATGTGTAAGCGCGACGGTTGTGGGTTCAATTCCCACAAGCGGCAATGAATTATTTTTATTTCCCCGCATTGGCAAGATATATTGGCGGTGGTCAATTCCATCACCAGCTCATAATGAGTCGGGTGGAAAGAGAGTGTAGAATAGAGTATCTTGACACTAAATTCTCTCTTTCTATATACATCCAGCTCTGACTATACATGCAAGATGCGACGTGAAGTTAAACAAACGTTTGCGTAAACGTACTGTTTTATATCTTAAATCTTATATTTCATTTGATAACCGAAATAAAACTGGTATTTGGCAACATAAACTTTGAACTTTGGTTGTGTATTTTATCCTAACCGAAGAACAGAATGGATCCCGCGGGATAGCCTTGTACGTTTGGCTTAAGTTAATAATACACAGTATAAATATATTAAAATTTTATAATTTCCATCAATAGCTACTGAAACTGTAAAGTAAAACTTATCAATTTCTTTGCAATATAGCTTACACATACATATATATATATATATATATATATATATATATATATATATATATATATATATATATATATATATATATATATATATATATATATATATATATATATATATATATATAAATTAAAATAATTTAACCTAGATTTTACGGTCTTCCAAAAAGTTTTTCTATCGTAAAATATTTGTTTCTATTTCTATTAATACCAGAAATACAAAAAAAAATAAAAAAAGAAAAAATCCATCAAAATCAAAATATATTTGAAACATTTAACTTTCGGCTATTTGTATGAGTTTTTGATATTTAAAATGGAACGGCTGCATTGCCTTGATAGCGTTTGCGTGTTCCGCATGATGAATTGTTGTTTTGTAAATGTTGTATTATCATAAACCTACATAGACATATATAAATAATATATACAATGATATAAATATATTATATCTGCGTCTGGCTGTTATCTCAATAACTGCGGGTTCGATACCCACTCTTTTATCTTGCAGTCTCATAGAGTGGCTAGAAAGGGTGGAACAGAATGTCTGAACACTAGGCTCTCTGCTTATCCTGCTATGTGCAGGATACAGCGTGAAGTTGCACTAAGAGGTTCTTTCTGTTCATATTTCAAAGTACACGCAAACAGAGTCACGAGCTAGAATATGATAGTTATAATACTAATTTGAAGTTAGTTATTTATATGATGTACTTTCCAAATTATCGTTAAATATGCTAGATATATTTTTTAAATTCTTTTTTTTCTTTGTTTCAGACGAAAATGCCCTGAAATAACATGACTCAAATCGACATTTGACAACATGGCGACGTGGGCTATACTTCTCCTCTCGGTGTTCCTCGCAACTGCGGTAAGTTTAGCTATTAATATTGTAAATACATACTTTAATGTCATGACTTGGCTTCTCACTAATAATATACAATATAATAAGCATACACTATACACGTAGACATTCGTCTTGAATCACTGTGTCTATAGCGAAATCCGCATTAAAATCCGCAACGTAGTTTCAAAGTTACGTAAATCGATTTAAAGTGACGTTTTTTATTATTTATTAAAGATTTTTAATATAGTTGACGTTGATTATAATGGAATAAGTCAAAGAAATATTTTCTTTTGAAGATATTTCAAAGGTTATACCCGAAAAATTGTGTAAAATAAAAACATGTAATTAATAAACAATCTTGCTTATGCTCATGATAGATAGCTAGACTAGAATAAATTTAGACTTGAAACAAAAAAGAAGCTGGTAACTTAACGCTGGATCCCCCAGGAGAAAGAACCCACTGTCCAAAAACTCTACGTTCCACCTAAATTCGCGATATTGAGTTCAATTAACACTGTATTTTGCCTTACCTTACCTTAAAATAATTTACCTAAATGAGTATCGAATACACATTAACCGTTTATATCAAAACATCGTACCACTGTACCGCGGCGGCTTCAAAATAAAATTTATTTTACGTAAAGAGCCAATCGCTTAAGACAAGAGCAATCGTTCTGTTAGCACAAATCTCACATGTTTTAGCCAAACACGGCCCGAGCCCTGATTTTAAAAGATCAAAAGAATTTTGCATGGAAAAATGAAATCGTTCAAACAAACTCCACGACTGATTGCAGTAAAATATTCTTATTGACTAAATAGTAGTGATGTGCTGTGAATTGTTGTGTCGATATTTTTTTTTTACTCAGTTCTTAATAAAGTTTTTAGTTTAGTTTGGTATTAAGCTGAATGTGTTGTCTGTGTGTGTGTAAAAATTCTTTCGTTAAGGTTTTTTTTTAATCATACAGCTACGTCCCCAGTATGATTGTATCTCGGAGAATGAAGTGAGAGCAAAATGCGGAAATTTAGAAATAGCCCCAGACACAAAGAAAATCAACTATTAAAAGTCAATATATACAATACAATACACGAACACAGTATTCTAATTTATATATTGTGTATTTAAAACTAATCTATAAATATAAATACCTTAAATGTTTACATATATATCATTTTTAAGTAAATATTTTTATCAAAAACTATTTAAATTTTATATATATTTTTTAATTTATCAATAGAAAAGTAAGAGGTTTTTTTTTATAGAAATATGTAGAAATCCTTGTAATGGTACACAAGTAATTATGTTACGTACAAATTGCAGTATACAAGTTAAGTAAATTTCGGTTAAAGTTTCAAATGAACTTTCCTAAAAGCTATGTAGTGGTTTTTGTCTAATGAGTCACTACAGTATATGGAACAGTTCCTTCCAATTAGTTTAAAAGGCCGATTCCTTTAGGACTTGGCAAGATTATATAAGTAATACTAATATATTTTAAACTTCACGCCGTATACCGGTATAGTAGGGTAGGCAGAGGGGACCTAGTGTTAAGGCAATCCGTTCCCCGCTTTCCATTGAATTTTGAATGAATGAATCACCAGAACGAAAACTTTTTTTACCCCGAATGGAAATCGAACTTACAACTGAAGCGTTTATAATAACTACTAAGTCAACAACCATATAAATGATATTAAAAAACGCCTATAAAAAGACCTCAATCACATTTAAAGTCTCTTTAACTAAATATATTCACTGAAACCGTAAGGAAATAATTAATTTATACAAAAAAAAATCACAACAAATTTATCGACGTTTATTACATCATAGCGCGAGCTTCACCAAAGAATATTGATTCGATGCACAAACTTCGCCCAACGTTTCTATAAAGGCTACGAGTAGATGATTTGGCTTTTATTGCCCTCCTTTGAAATGGCCTGTTTTTGACAACGCTTTAAAATCCTTTGAGACGTGATCGTGGATCTTTGGGAATTCCATTATTTTCGGTAATTCCCCTATAATAGATCATTTTGTGATATAATGAATAAATTATGATATTTAATTATAATATGTTCTTATTAATAATTATTTTGTATTATTTCTTAATTTTCTTTTCTAGGAAATCTAACTATGACTTAAGTCAATGTCAATTTGCTCCTCTTGGTATAGAAATTAGAAATTAGAAGGTTGAGAAATAGCTTAAGTCTCGGGTTCTCGTTCATGACTTTCCACTCAATTTTAAAGATATTGGTGAGTGTTGGGACATACTACGTGCTTTTGTAGTCATAATAATTTAAAATTGTATTATTGGCAGGCTATGAGCTATTCAGGTAACTTCGTATAAGTAGCAGGTATACGAAGTAGAGGTTATAATATTTATTTATTTATCCTTTATTGTACACTTTTTAAAAAAGTTGCACAACACTTTCTACCAGCCAATCCCGTTATGTGAAAAAGTAGTAGGTGTACAAAAAAATAAAAAAACCATAACGACATATATTCATATCAATATATATGAGAAATTTTGAAAATATATATTATACTATACTTAAATAAACTATCAATGTAAGTATGTACATACAAAGAATTAATACTATATTATACTATACTATATACCAAAAGACTACAATACATAAAATAATAAGTACTAAATTGATAGACATTGTGTGTTAGAAGACAGGGTTTAACGCCGTACTTTGTGTAAAAAAAACAATGAAAATTATAATATTCAAAATATAGATCCCCTTACCTAGATTGATCCCTTCCATACCAACATTACGTCGCTCTATTCCACATCTTGGATAACTGGTAGTGGACTGGGTTTTGGCAAAATGCCTGCGACTGAAACTTCTTTGAAACTTCATAAATTTTATTGTAACTCTCTTTCGCTACGTTTATAAAAATCATCGAATATTTTACAAGTTCTCGTACACTTTGTGTTCTTATTGGGCGAGTTATGGCGATCGTTCTATTTGAAATTGTAATAAAGCAAGACTTGTGAATGGACTATATTGTATGTATATATATATATATATATATATATATATATATATATATATATATATATATATATATATATATATATATATATATATATATATATATATATATATATATATATATATATATATATATATATATATATATATATATATATATATATATATATATATATCTATATATATATATATATATATATATATATATATATATATATATATATATATATATACTTGTATAACTTTTTTTTATATATTTGTAACTAGTGGCCCGTTCGTGGCTTCGCTCAAGTGATCAGTTGACTGTAATATGCATATATTGTACTTTTTATATTTTTTTGATTCGAGTCACTTTGTCTATGAAAATAACCTATATGTTACTCCACAGCCTCCAGTGAAAGTCTATAAAAAACTATTCTGCTGTTCCGAAATTAGTCTGGACAAACCAAAGGACAGACAGACATCAATTTTAATTCTTTTTTTCTTTTTTTTGTGTTTTAGTAATGTATAACAAACAAAGCAACAAATAAAACTATATGCATTTGATAAAACACAGTTATATTGAAAGCACAAACAAACACTCCAATTTTTTTATATAGATATATAGATAGTTTTCATACTCTATTCAATAAATTTCTTTTATACTATTATACACATTTTCCCTATAGAAAATGTTTTGATATACGTGGCGTAGCGGTATAGCTTCTTACTGTGAACGCGACGGTTGTGGGTTCTTATACCACTCGGGGGAATGAATTATTTCTATTTCCTTTTTCAATGAACAACGCCTCTAATTAGGACGGAAAACGGAGAGTAGAGTACTTTGACACGAGACTCTCTTTACTTATTCAGCTAAATGTGAGATATAACATGAAAAAAAGTATATCCAACTATGTATTGGTTTACTACTAGTTTAGATATTCAGTATATATATTCGTATAATATATATTAATGAATTAAATATGAAAATATAGTAATTTCTAGAAAGAATTCTATACAAATATTTATACAAATCTATAAATATTTAATACTTTATATTAAAAACATATATATAAAAATCAGTTTCCAAGCATTGGTTTCTCGAATGAAAAACTACTAGTTGAAACCGTGGTGTGTTAATTAAAAGTTTTACCCGCTACGCTTTTTTCTACGTTTATTTTTCAATAGCGAAAGTCAAAAGCGAATTTTGACGCGAAAACAATGCTCTACGCGAACAAAGTTATAATATGTTTCGCGTTTGTTTCCAATATACTTTTTTTTAATATTAATATGTTTAAATATTCGAAGTTGTCGGTTATTTTCCATTGTATCATAGATACGATTCCTACTCGGAGTAATGAAATATTTTCATTTTTTTGCTCATATATGTTATGTTTAGAAAATTGGGGGAAAAGTGTCCTGTCTTACGCGGGATACAGCGTGAAGATAAATAAGTAAAAAAAAATCCTTTTAATCGGTGACTATTATATAAAAAAATAATAAACTTAAAATACTATTATATATTTCAAATACAATGTCATTAATATTGAGTATAGGGGAATTAACTCTATTACTTCTTGTTGTATCTGTTTATGTTATACGTAGAAGCCATGAGAATAAATGTTGACAGCTTTTTTTTTCATAACAAAACGCTAATTAGAGGTCATCGTGGCGAAGTGGGACTATGACTAACTGACTGACAGATTATAAACCATATCCTCAATTCATTCGTTTAAGGTAGGACCGCACCTATATCCATTGAGTTTACATTTAAATTCTATCCCACTACGGCCTAAAACATATAATAAAACGACATATGTAGTGACGAAACGGTAACCGGAGTGATTCAACATATTACTCCCTCTATCCAAACATATACGCAATATATAACACCATCAAAGCTTATCGAGGCAATTTTCATTGCACATATAATTCTCACCCCAAATTCTAGTAAGGCAATAACACTTAATGTTATGTTCCGAGTAGATTGCTCGCCGTCTATATAATATTTACGCGGATCTTTATTTATGGGGCAAGGGATATTGTTATAGCCAAGGAATCGTTTAAGCTTATCATATTAGGGTCAATGGAAACGGCTTTACGTATTTTGTGGTATATATGTTGTTTTAACTTCATCAATGAGGTTGTCGAAATTCTGCAAACTTTCAGTTCAGCATTTAAAAATTACGTCCTTAGGTTCTAAAGTAATGTTCTAATCTAACTAACATGTGTGAGATTAATAAATGTAAAAAATATAGGAACTTTTTCAGTAACTTAGAATTTTGGTGTTCTTCAAATGAAATTCGTCAAAATATAATTATATGTAGTATGTACCTCTATAATGATTGATTTGTCAATGCCCTCTCTAAGGAATATACAATATAAATTTTAAAAAGAAGTCATTTATTCAGTTGCAATTACTTGTCATATAAATATTTAAGCTTCAAAATTTTGTTATTAGTTTTTTTTTTTTTCAAATATACAATAATTTTAAGCAGATTTCTATTCGACATTTAAAAATGGTGAAAACGATTTTTTTTCATATACTTATAAAAAATATTTTAAAAGAAATTCTTATCGGATTAATCGGATATTTTGGTACTGCACATTTTTGGAAGCCCAAACTTTCGCAATCTCTGACTGCGAAACGTATCGTCTGGTATGACTGGTAAAAAAATTATCTTAAAAGTGTAAAAAACGCACAAGTCAAAGAACTTATTAAATAAAGTATAATTATGTTTATAAGTGAACTAATATTATGCCTAGTTCTTAACATCTCTTTATTAGCTTTTTATGTAAACTATTGACACCATGCTCTTATATATTTCAATACATTTTTTTGATTTAATGCAAATTTAAATAATATATTTTTGTTCATTTTCATATTAAAGATTTTTTTAGTTTTTTTAACTATTATATTTTAACGAAGTTCTAAAAAAAACATTTCTAACACTGCCACATAAGCATTAACGCTAGCTTTCACAATCCGAGCTCCTCTAGAAAGTAGGATGATAAGTAAATAAGTAGTATAAAGCATATAAGAATTTCGACGCAGCGTGAGGAAGAACACATGGCTTAATGGTCAGAGCGCTTGGACGGTGTCCATGAGGCGCGGGTTCGATTTCCGCTGCGTTCAAATTTTTATATGTTTTCTTTAAGTATTTTCAGGGTGATAAACTTTGGTTGGTTTGGTTGGTCTCTACGTAAACAAATTCATATAACAATTGTAATTTTTAGAGAAAAATCAAACTTCTTCATTTATAGAGTCAAATTTGGAATACCTAAATAATCGACGAAATTTTTTTTCATACAAACCTACTTCGAGTCCTTATGCATTTAAATTCAAAATCATCATAATAAACAAATTTGTCCTGAATTTCAGATCGAATTTATAATGCGAAATATAGACATTTCCAAAATTAGAATATTTAATAGGCGCAATTTAACCTGCATTTTGTCCAAGGCCAAGGCCAACATACAAAACTATTTTATTCTTCCTTCCAATTATGTCAGGGTACGCAGAAAAAACTTAGTGTCAAGACATTATGTTCTTTACTTTCCCCCTGAATGAGGTATTGTATTTTGAGTTTCCTGTCATTAGTCCATTTCACCACAACGGCCTCCAATAACTCTTATTAATAGTATAAAATTGTCAATTTGAATTCGGGAGAAAATTGCGAAAATTTATAAGACGATCCATTATAATTGGTGTTGGTATTGGTAACTTATACAAAAATAATAATGAAATATCCTTAAATATTTAGATCAATCTTAAATAAGTACTGGGTCCTCCAATTTTCGTCCATTTTAAATACATTGTATATAGTGGTATTGTGTCTAATGTTGGAATCAACGTCACCGGTCACACTCTGTATGGCTAGACCAGTGGAAATATTGCTGTTAGAAATTTGAACCTACATCATCAGGTCCAGTGATGTCCCAAATATGAATCAGAATATGATTGATGATGACTTCGATAAGTTGCTTAAGCTACAGTTAAAACAAAATAAATCACTATTTCATATATTCTTTTCACAGAAGTTATTATTTATAAGCATCACATTTCACGTTACCAATTTTTACGCTTCGAAAATATGTTTTTTTTTTTATTTGTATGAAAAACCACAAATGGGAATTAATATGGAGCTCGAGTTTATTTTTAATTAAAACGAGCTCTTTGTACTCGCGCAGAATTGACGAGACGAAAACTTCTTGTGGGATCATGAAAATATTGCCGGTAGGTTAATTGATAGTGAAATCTACCGATATACGTTTGATTTGTTGTAAAAAGAATCGATTTTTTCATATAGCAAAGATAAGTTAGTGCGAAAATATTCTGCTCTCCGCTTTTTGCCTGATTTCGAGTCATTGTGAGTGAACAAGCTATAGCCCGTAAGTTGGTTTGCGTGGACGTGAAAATTCATGCTGTTCCTTCACTCCCTTAGTGCTCCACTACCTAGGTCAAAATAATTTATTAATTATTTTCCACTCAATATTGAGATATATAAATTATATATAATGCGTGTTGAATAACAGAATAAAACGCCACGTTTTTTATTTAACAATAAAAATAATTATAAATTATAAATATTTTTCGTTTTTACAATGATTTTTTTTTCATATTTTATATATCCAAGTAAAGCCATAGCACAGTCCGCAAACTAAGCAATTCAAAATATTACATCTTGAATTCTGTCGGAAAATATTGAAATTAGGAAAACAGAGCTTGAAATTGAAAATGAAAATATGAAAATGAAAACACTTGTGATTATAATGCAGTTTATTTCATTGAATAATATTAATATAATACTCGTAGCTGAAGCTCATACAGTAAAACTAATATAAAAACTGAAGCATATGTTCTGAATTAAGAAGATCGATCGAAAGTCGTACATATTACGAGTATATAGTATTCACAAGATATTGCGACAATATTACATATTGAAATACATTATCATTCACAATTTTGTTATCAGCGACCTATGGAGATGTTATCATTGGGAGTATCTAATGAGAGGTCTATCTAATGAGAGAGAATCTACATAGAACAATGGTAGTCAACTGGTCCGATTTGTCGTAGAATAGATTACATTTGGTTTGAACGCGTCCTGGAGTTAAGACTACGATTCAGTTAGCATATTGTGTGACGTTCTTGAACTAGTCGGCGTAATGTCACAAACAAAGCGGCTGGAGATGATTGGAAGTGAAGTACCGAGCTTGGTAGTCCGGCAGGTAGTCAAAATTATACATACATACAATCAAATGTTTTACCATATATTTTGAATATTCTTAAATCTTGTTAAGGAAAGGAGCAATCGACGAAAAATCTTCACAGTCAGGCATCATTTTCCCTCTAAGGCTTATACAGGATTCAGCACATAGTGGACCTTACGAACCAGGATCCCAACATCTTCTTGCATTGAGCACAATTTTCAAAACAAATCTCCATAGGATTATATCCAGCTATAGCTGGACTTGTATTTATAAAGGCGATGAAACATAGAAATATCAAGATTGTAATTTTTCCAGACATCTTACAAAAGCAGTGTTAGGATAACTTGGATTAACTTGGAGAAGGATTCAGATGATGTGTGCTCATTTTGAGTGTCTCTGAAGCTTTTATACTAAGATTTGAAATGGTATTAATGAACCGTGCCTCAGACTCGATGGGGGTTGTCATTTTCCTATTACTTTAATGTATTTGTTATAATTAGATTTTTAGCTCTAAGTATCGACTTTAAGTAGGTGTAACTTAGGCTAGAGCTATCTACTACATGTAAATAATATTTTTGCTGTAGAAAATATATATTTTATATAATTTTAAACGTGCTCCAACTTTTGAAAGCCTTTAAAATTGCAAAGCAAGAACATGCAAGAACATACTAATATTCTAAATTTTTGAAGTACTTGGAGAAAGATCTGTTCGTAATAAGTAGAGAATAAAAAGTTCTTAAAAGAATCTTATCTTCTCTTATTCTCCATAAGCACATAAACACATAAAAAAATTAAATCCAAAACCTTTCAAGCATATCATCATAACACAATTCAAAAACTTTTCATTCGAGAAGTTTCTTGTTTTAATTGTTCGTATACTACAAGGGAATGCTTGTTGTTTGTCACGTGGTTTTGACATTGATTTAGCGTCGCCAGTACAATGGATTGTCGTACAGTACAAGTTTATTCGTTTAATATAAAGCTATTATATATTATACAGTGGACGACACTGTAAAAGAAACGACCACTTTTCTCATATATAACTTTTTATTTAGGATTTAAATTTTCTTTCAAATGTATAGAATTTACGGGTTATCATGAGTCCTCTTAGTGTCTTTACTGAGGATGTTTTACATGACTGTTGTAGGTTTTGTAAAATGTTTGAGTGAATATTAATATAAAAATTATTTTTATTTTGCCCAGCTCTTGTAACATGCGTCGTTAAGTTCTAGTGCTCAAATCGCATTATTTAGATATTGATTTGAAAGTAAGATTTTCCGAATATCGCAATAACAGAAATTCAGGTCAGTAGAAAAAAAATTAAGCGTCTCTAGTTTTTACTTTCATAATTCCAAAAATATTGTACGCCGAGTGACGTATTAAATTATGCGTTTTCCCTTACAAGACATAAGCGTGGATATATTACTGATATATAAATAAATAAAGAATATAAATTTCTATGTAAAACGTACATAAATATCACTCACATCCTATGTTGGATTTTGGGTGTCAAATAGCAATTGCTCCAAAAGCGCTATTTGCTACATATATATGGAGAGACGACAGAGGATTCTGGTTACGGCTAGGGTGTCGCGGCAAAACGATATGCAGGCTCAGTCGTCCTATACCTGTGTCAAATGGGCAAGGGCAATCGTGCCAAATATAGACACGGCTGATGACGATAGTAGCTAGAAGGAAATTCCGCTTTGCAACGTAGAATACTAATACGTAGCAGACATCTCCAGTTTGCCTTCTTACAGGAAATCCTCTGGAAGGACAATAAGTCCGCTAACATCTGACAGGACTATCAGCTTATATACACTGGCTCCTCAGCATATATACATAGCTTATATACACTTATCTAATCCTCTAAATCTAGCTTATATAACCTTCCGTTACATTAAGTATAGCAGTAGTTATACCTGAAGAGCTTCGAAATGGTCTCCTCGATGTTGACTGACGCTGGGATCGCCTGATGTAGGTAAAGGTACTATGTGAGAGGGCTGCAGTGGGGACGAAAATAAGTAATTCTGCTAGCAGTGTGAAGAGGTTCTACTCGCTATACCGTCTATCGAGGTAATCGTAGTCTGAGGGGTACATAAATGGCCACGTAGATAAGGCTGCAGAGGTGTATCAACGTGTATACGATAGTTTTGATCACGGTCACCGCAATACAGAGGAGAAAATATTCGTACAATTAAACAATACTATAATATAAACTGTAATGCGTCTGATCTGGCTACCGTGAAATGTTCTTCTAAAAAGTAGTAGCATCTTATTATGTATGTGTACAGTAAGTCTCAGCTCTTAGTCTGCTTTTGTTTAATGTATTGCATGATACTATCTCGCCTCAAATCCAGGACCAACCTCCATGGCGGATGATGTATGCTGATGACATAGCACTTATTAACGACAGTCTACTGACGCTGGATCGTAAAATGAACGTCTTTAAGCGTGAACGGAAGGACAGGCTTGAGAATGGTGGTCATAAACTAAACAAATTAAAGTTCGAAAATATGGCTTGCGGGAGCCCGGAATTTAATACTATCCACATAGGCCCTGAACCAGCCGTTAAAAAGGAAAAGTTCAGGTACCTTAGATGGTGTGATCTGCGAGCGCATAATACAGCCCAATCCTTGTGCTTGATATACAAAACTTGATCTGACCGGTTCTAATATATGGCTGTGAATGCTGGCCAGCACTATCTTGGCACACTTAGGAGCGTCGCGTTACGAAAATGAAGATTCTTAGGTGGATGTGTGTCGTAATTCGATCTGACCGCATACGCCACACATTCATTCGAGGTTGTCTTTGACTTGGAGCCTATCTATTATGCCATGGATTCCAGTCCATGGCATAATCGATAAGCTCCAAGTGCGTCACCTGAGATGGCATGGCCACAATATGCGCCAACTTAGGAAATACGTTGGAATAATGTGCCTTGATGTATCTGTCCCTGAAGTATGACACCGCATGTCGGCATCGTCTTTTTTTATTTATCTAATTTTATCAATGTACTGTTACATCGATATGTTGTAAAATAGATAATACAATAGAAAATATTTTGAGAACTGACTGATCTTTCATTAAAGTTTATCTTTCCACCTGACAAAATACGTAAAAAAAACAAAAATAACATTAAAATCCTTTATTTATTTTTATTTAACCTTTTGTTCACTACGGAAAGAAAATTACGAAGAATATTATTTCAAATAAGCATAGGTTCTACATTAAGAAGTATTATATAAGTTTGTACATATTCAATAGTAGACTGAAGATAATGCGACAATATTACATATAGAAATACATTATCATTCACAATTTTGCCATCAGGGACCTATGTAGTTATCTTTGGAGTATAGTAGTAAGCTCAACATAGTCCAAAAGTTTAGCAAGATGACATTTAGCAGCAGGCTGGTCCCATTTGTCACAGAACAGATGACCATTGATTAAACGCGTTCTGAAGTTAAGATCAGGACTCTGCTAGCTTTGTAATATGTGCCGTAATAGCACACGCAAAGCAGCTAGAGATTGTTGAGAGCAAAGTGCCGAGCTCAGTGGGCGCCATTGAAGTGTCCAGCAGTGTTGTTGATGATTATGATATATATATATATATATACAGTGAAATATTTCGCTATATATCTTAAGGTCTTCTTAAATCTTGTTAAGGAATGGAGCAATCGACGAAAAATCTTCACAGTCAGGCATCAATTTGCCTCTAAGACTTATACAAGATTCAGCACAGAGTGGACCTTCGAACCAGGATCCCAACATCTTCTTGCATTGAGCACAATTTTCAAAACAAATCTCCATAGGATTATATCCAGCTATAGCTGGACTTGTATTTATAAAGGCGACGAAATATAGAAATATCAAGATTGTAATTTTTCCAGACATCTTACAAAAGTAGTGTTAGGATAACTTGGATTAACTCGGAGAAGGATTTAGATGATGTGTGCTCATTTTGAGTGTCTCTGAAGCTTTTATACTAAGATTTGAAATGGTATTAATGAACCGTGCCTCAGACTCGATGGGGGTTGTCGATTTCCTATTATGTATTTGTTATAATTAGGTTTTAAGCTCTAAATATCGACTTTATGTAGGTGTTACTTATGCTAGAGCTTAGTGTAGTAAATAAGGTATATTATGTAGAAGAGAATTATTTTATATAATTATAAAAGCGATTAGTATTTTATATAATTTTAAATGTGCTCCAACTTTTAAAAGCCTTTAAAACTGCAAAGCAAACATACATATATATTTTTTTTAATAGTCTTTTTCTTACATATGAAATCTTTTTTAAAACGCGTCAGTTGTGGATATTGTCACCATTTGGAGGAATGGTAATATTACTTTGTCTTCATGTTAATTATTTTTATTTTGTCCAGGTCTTGTCGCATTCGCTCATTGTCGTGTCGTTAAGTTCTAATTAGGCAATATTAAGATATTGAATGGAAAGTTTATATGTCACGACTATCGTAATAACAGAAATTCGAGTCACTAGTTTTTTTTTCTATAGAAAAATAATGCTGAGTGTATTGGTTATTTCTATAATGTGTTTTCTCTGACTTGATAGATGCATGGATATATAATTAATATATAAAAAAGTACAACATATAACTTTATTTCTATGCAAAACGTACATATATGAATGTAGATATATATCATTATCTCATTAAAAAAGAAAATTATTATTTTTTAATTTAAATAACACTACGGACTTGTCCGTACCATTCTTACCTATAACTGAGGGGATCTAATCATCTAAGTAGATTAAGAGAATATATGAAAAATACTACTAATACATCATTAAAAGTGGAAGAGATTTAAGATAATATAAAAAAAGTAAATTATGCAACATTAAAAAGAAAAAAAAAACAACTCCAGCGTACATTTTATTTGCTTTTTAAAATTTCAAACTTTGTTGGCACAATCGTTCATAAAAAAGTTGAACAAACACTTTTTTATGAACTGTAGACATGTGACGTTGTTTAAATTGAAATTTTGTTACTAAAATAACGTTATGGTGAAGTGGAATCCACATCATAATAACTCCCTCGATGAAATATTAAAATAGCTAAAACTATTGTTCTTTATACATAATAACAAAACGAATTAATTAAAAACAAAAATAGTATTATTAATAACAAAAGAAAATGATTTAGAATTTTTTTTTCCTGATATGTAAAAAAATGTTATTTGTATAAATCTCTCTACAAAGATATTAGCAACATAAATAACTTGTAATTTTATTAACAGTAATTTTATCGTAGCTCGATAACATATGGCTTAGTTAGCTAGAGCATTTTGTTATATATCCAAGAGGCGGGAGTTCGAATCCCGCTAGTCATTATTTTTGTAAATTCCAGTAATATATTGATCTATATGTAATATTAAAAAGTTATTTCTATTAAGAAAGCTATCTGTAAAGTTGGCAAGCTTTAATATCGGCTCATCAGTGTAACAAGTGTACGGTGATTAAAACTTCGGTTCAACAACTAAAGTTTAAACTTTTATGATACAAATAACCCAGCGTCTTGGAAAAGCGAAAGCTTTTCTTATTAATTTTTATGCCTAAGATTTTATTTTTGTAAGTGAATTTTTATTAATATCCTCTATATCTGTGCTATTCTTTAGTTATAGTTCTTTCTAGACATGTTGAGACATATTGTTTGCCTATACGTGTCATATACAATGTAATTCACTTTTTCAGTTTTATATACCTGTATATTTCTTGAATAAGTCACATTGTATGTTACATTGGCTTTCCTAATAAATAAATTATTATATAAGACAATATAATAAGAGGCCGTGATGACGCAATGGGACGGTATCTGACTACAAAAGCTACAACTGACAGTTGGATCCATTTGATTATTTATATTTCTCGCTTCAGTTAAAACAAAGCGCGGCGTTGTGTTCCGCCACTTAACATACAATTTCAAATAAATTAAATTAAATTAGCTTCACGCTGTATCCCGCAGATGGCAGAGTAGGCAGGAGGAATTTTCATTTTCTTCGCTCTGGTAACAAGGCCGTGCTTTCAGCCTTGTTGCCAGAGCGAAGAAATTGAAAATATTTCATTCTCCTCAAGTGGGAATCGAACCCACAAACCGTCGCGTTTACAGGCAAAGGTCCTCAATTTAATACAATTTCAAATTTGGGTGGAAAAAATGAAAACCGAGTGTTTTGACACTGAGCAACACTAACTGTTCAAATATTGATACTATACTTTTATTAACGCTACGCAACTCTACGCTATTCGTTACGATACATACGAAAACAAGGAATGAATTTTAATTTGTTTGTTTATATACGGAGCATACTCGATGACGTGAAATTAATAAATTATGTAGTTTATTCTCTCTTTAATAATATATGGAGAACATTCCTCAATTTAAAATATCAGTGTGTAGTTTACACGAAATTTTAATTACAAGTAGCTGGTATATTACTTTGGACATGTTGTAATTTATAGAGACTTTGATAAAACTCCACACCTCTCCACCCTCCGCTTTCTCTGAAGGATTAGTGAACTTATCTACTACTGAAGATGTTGTCGTGATGAATCCCAAACGTGTTCTTTTTTTTTTTTTTTTTTTTTTTTAATTAGTAAAACACATTACGGACATGAGTTTTTTGTGCTTTTGGTTCTCTTTTCTTTTCCATCTTGTGTTTGTTCTGATTTTGCAATTTTAATTATTGATGAGCATAATCATGTACATCACTGTGTACAACAAAAGATTTTACACACTACTATTGGGGCTTAAAGAGCTATTACTAGACTGGAAGAGTCACTTTCAGTCACAGTTTTGTGTGGTCGCAAACGCGGCGTGTTCAGCGGCAGTGATTTATTTTACACGTGTCTATTTTAAAACGTTTTTTCAAAAAGTTATATAAAGTACAACTTTTTAAAAAAATTATAAAAAATTTATTTCAAAGTAAAATCAAATTTTAACCGAAATAGCCCATCTATTACAATATCAATTTAAATGCTTAACCAAAATCCTATAGTTATTAGACAAGAACACACTCGCAATATTTTCATGTCAACGGTGTGTATCAAAATTTATCGACGCCGAGTCGATTTATTAGAGCCAATCATACCGATATGGGGCCAGTTTCATGCGATACAAGATTACAGTAAATAAAGTGGGATATATGCATTATTCATATTTTAAATCTATCGATTTGGTGCCACCGGCGTAGATTGATAAGCGACAGTTGTGAATTCGATTCCCGATCAAAATTTATTTTCATTTACTATTTCCTTTTTATTATTTGTATTATATTTGTTACCTCTCACTGAAAACAAGATAAAACGCGGCCTTGAGTTTCGCCGCCTAACACGCAGTCTCTCGAAACTTGGGCGGGCGGTCTCTGTTTGCCTTTCTATATACTTCTATATACTGCTTGCTATACTGCTGAAGCTATTTAATATACATTTACAGACAGAATTTTGGAACTCTATATTTGCTTTCACGTACATAGATTCATTATGATAAATATTTAGGTTATTTTATCAATATTATCAGTACAAATTGCATATAATATTTATCAGAAGCCATAGATCACAATACTCATGTGATTTCGTCTGCTTGTTTGCTTTGTTTGGTACGTGTTCGAATTTCAATTAAAAAACATTGTCACATAATTGCTTTTATTTATCCCTTTTTTCACAAAAAGACATGGTGACTTAATAAGCAATGTCTTAAATTCCAGCGCTAAGCATCGTTAATGTTTAGTTGGCTAGTAAGTCTTGAATACGAGCGGAAAGTGGAAACAAGAGTGATAAATTATAGCTATCTCTGCTCATTAGGCTATAAGTAAAAAAGGCAAAATAAAAATCATAACTTTAAACATACCAGCTACTAGCGCCAGCGATATGGTATGTTAAAACACAGCATTTCAACTTGGCACGTCTCAACATCACGTAGCCTCACTTAGAGTAATATAATTATTCGTTGCCGAACTTGCAACCCTGATATTCAATTTTGAATCCATCCTGAATAAATGAAATTGTTAATGCGAGGTTTTTGGCTGAAAAATGATAAGAATTGGAGATATGTACGCTCAGTTTCCTAATGAAATACTTTTAGTGTAATATATAGGTATACTTGTTTTAATACAAATATTTGGTATGTTTTGGTATGTGTTCAATAAACATATAATAAACTGTGAAGTTTCCACCTTATAGGAAATAAAAAAATCTAAGTAATTTATGACTTCTACACTAGCCAACTAGCCAAATACATGGCAAATTTTAGATTTCTACACCAATACTATCAATTATACCTGCGAAATTAATTACTAGAACGTGTTTTGAAGGCGGTGCTAGTAGAACCATTTTGAATTTATTAAGGCAGAAATAAAAGCTTGTATAGTTGAGGCGAGCGTTAATCACTGCTTCGACCTCTTCACCGAATCTGTAAAATGATAAGATTTTTTTAGAGTATTACGTAATCAATGAGTAAGGGCAGTTTTTAATATATACAAAGGTGGGCAGAGGAAATTTAACTAAAGTTTAGACCCTCCGTTCTCAGCTAGCTGAGATATAAAACAGATAAGTAATTAATACTTATATTTATCCGCTGAGATATAAAACAGATAAGTAATTAATACTTATATTTATTATTTATTTTATATTTATATATATTAAAATTGTCATTAACTTGTTTACTTCGGTACACAAACATAGCATTCATAATATTGGTATTTAAGTATTTTGTAATATCCCTTAGCGAAATCATTAAAACTTTACGCTTGGAGACTTCAAACTTGACAAGTTACAGTACTTAAGTTTTCGTCCTACAAAAACTAGCGAGCGTTTTTAGTTTTGGATACATTTAATACTCTTATTTTTACTTTGGTCTTACTGAATTTTAATGGTATAGCTGAAATAGAGAACTTAGAAAATCACTTCAATTTTATAAAATAATAAAACAAAAAATCTGATTAAAAATTTTAAATAGTTAAAAAGAAAATTTAGTCACAGAGACGTTACTGACATTTAATTGACATTAAATTAGAACGAATAGCAAAATTATGATTCTATTAATACCACATCGAGCACTTCGCTACAAGAAACTTATCCTATATTCTGAAATTTCAAAAATATAATTTTTCCATATTTTAAAATTACGAAGCGGTTATATTCTTATTACATAACCTTACACAAATAACACCTTACAATTACTTACGTTTCTACGAGAAGCGAATATTATCTTACACGCTACTATGTTTATTATAATTTTGTGGCTCAGAATTTCGTGGTGCATATTTGGAACAAGAATTCCACCGGAGCTTGTAATATTTATTTTTAGTCTATTATTAACATGTACAGTAGAAAGTGTTAAAGAACAATTGCGAGGAGTGTATTCTTTTGATAGTGACAGGTTCTCGCTAGGGATATTCTATAGCAATATATTTTCAGAATAAGCTTTCTAATCATAATTGAATAAAAAGCATCAGCTTAGTTTTTTTTTTTATAAGGCTTTTCGGTCGTACCAGTTGAGCACAAATTACTTCGCCTATGTTGTATGGAGAACTCATGAAGGAGATTGTAAGAAGGATATACTTTCATAGGAGAAGAAAATTAAAAAAAAAAAAAGTAATAAAGTAACTAAAGAAAGTAAACGTAAATTAAAAACAATATTATTCTCACATATATACGCATTTGTGACAAATTGCGCATATATGTTGTTGAAGGTCACTATCGTAATATTATTATAAACAAATAGCACAAAATCTAAAAACATATTATATATTAAGTTACGCTTATAGGCTCATTATGAAGACGCTATCGTTGCGCAACGGCTCAATGTATGTATTTCAAGCATAAGCTTGAATTAATTGTTTAATTTCTTCACTCTGGTAAGAAAGCAAATCGAAAATCTCGAAAATTGGTTAAGTTTAAACACTAGATCTCCTCTGTCTACTCTGCCATATGCAGGAAAAATCGTGAAGCTGTATACATATTGAGATAAAAAAAACAAAGCATTAATTATTATTCTGTTAATAAACAAAGACAATATTTGCCCAAAGCTTATTTCACCAACTTTCTGAATTAAGCCATCTGACCCAATTTTCACTTGAAATTCATTCAGTACAAAACGTCTCATGTCATCTCCATACGAGTATTATGCAACGCTGTTCATCACACCGGAACCACGTGTAATACCTGTAAGCAGCCGCATCCGGCTACCGACCGGATGTAGCCGCTAATGAGAACCGTAATTATGAAATACTCTATATAATACCGTTCATACTTTCCCTGAATAAGACATTGTGGATGAATTGAACCTAACAGTTATTGAAATAATAATTAATTTGTATATCAAAAATTATTGCTTTGTAGTGGTAGTTCATTTTTTTTTCAGTAATGGAATACGTATTGGATTGTTGGACCTTCATTCTGCCTCATGTTTTGAAGTGAGTATTGAAACATTATTAACATCTATATAATGTATGTATTTAGAAATTTCAATAAATATAGTAATAATGCCGTCTGATTGTTATTGGCGTTAAACGCCGCTTTTTTTTTTCTTTTTTTTTTTTTCGCTGGGAAATGCTTTTACGCAGACCATCGCTGAGTAGGACACTTGTGTCCTACAGAGGAATGGTACTGTGGGACTCATCAAACCCGACACTACCCACTAAAACCCAGCGGAAACCCTCTCCACCTATATGAGAGTGTTTTAACACTTGCTTAACTGTTTACCCCGCTATATGCGGGAAAAGGTGTGAAGATCTTTTTTTTAGTTAATATTTACCACATCTAGATGCCATTAGTCCTTGTTTTATAATGATGATGTAAAACTGGAAGCTTATGAAAATGTTATTAATGTTGAAATTGGGGTTAACTCGTAAATATTGTGGTGTAAATATGTTGCTCTTGCTGTAGGGAAATTGATTGCCTTCATCTTATATGAAAATATGATATACTAGCGACGAGCCCGCGGCTTTCCCCGCTTAAATCACACGATTATGTTTTCAGCAAGATGAATTCCATTAGTTAGTATGCTGCTAGTGCTAAAATTAATACTTAATTACATATTTAAATATTTAATTATACCTATATAAAAAACATATAATTTTTCACTACACAATAACAGTATTACTAAATATTTATTAATTAAGCTATTATCATGATAAATGATAAAATTCGCTAACCTTTATTCAGTAGTTAACAATGTTTAATTACATTTTTTTTTTACCAAAACCATAATCATTTAATATATTTTCCAGGCTATAAGCCTAATAAGCTTTAATTAATTTAGTTGTGTCATCAGTTTTTGAGTGATTGACGTACAAACCAACATATAGACAGATACAAAAGTTTGCCTAGTAGAACATAATATAATATTAAATTTTAAATATATAATATTTTTTAATTCAATTTATTTAAAATTGACCAACATTAATTTCGCTTATAAATGACATGCAATGGAGTGCGAGGTACGTAATAGTGTCGATACATCAGATATTTTATCCATTTATATTGAAAATTAAGTTTTAAAGCTGAAATTTTCACTGGAAATAATATAATAAAATATTATAAATTTAAATACATTTACATACTTATAATATTATATAATTGGCTTTTGTTGTTTTAGTTTTTCATTTTTGAAAGATAAATTTGTACATTTTCATTTTCATTGAATTGACTGAACTAAATTCAACAGTTTTTTTATTGGACACATTTTATTTTGTGGCTCTTTTGTTCAATGAACTGAATCTTACTTCTGAATCTTACTTCGGAACCAAGATACTAACATTACAAGTATCTTTTAAATATTATTTAGGTATATATTTGTAAATCTAAAGTAAACAGTGTTAATATTAAAAGCACGAAAAAGGAAGACGTTACATCAATTTTTTTTAAATCTTCATTATTACCTGTCCAAATCCTTTCTCACATTTCATGATCGATGGTTTCAAATAAATGGCGGAGACGTATGGCTTTGCGGTTGTAATGACAGTGACATTAGAGAAAAATGAACAATAATATAAGATTACTTTATTAATATATCTTATATGCTTGAGCTCATGTTTTATTTCATTATTGGATATTCAATGATGGAATGGAGTCGACGAAATATATACTCAACAAAAATAATTAAATTACAAAAATAAACTATAATAATACAAAAATACGTATTTTTAATTTTTTTTATTATCATTTGCACACATGATTTTTTTTTTAAGTTAACTAAAAAAAAATAAACAAATGTAAAGCTATGGTCTTATATAACCTGCATAATTCAAGTTAGGCAAATAGTATCAAGTGATATAATACTCCAGTCTCCACTTTACCAACATATTAACATAATTACTTAAATACAGATTAAATTAAAATAAAATATAATCGGAAACAAGCTACTTGCTAAGACTTGGTTTCCAGGATATATTATTTAAACCATGGAATTGTCTCTTCAAATTTTGTCCATCTGCCCATTTCGAATCCAAGTAACTGTCATCATCATCTGTTTCCAACTTCTTCCACTCTTCCTGTTTCCTATAAGCTTGTAACATCAACTGCTTTCTCTCATCTTCTGTTAGGATTGGTTCTCGACCCGGTGCGCCTTCAGAAGCAGAACAGAGTTTCACTGTTACTTTTGTTTTATCATTTTTACCTGAAATTACCAATAAACATAAAATAAATTATAATCTATGATATATTTTTGTCAATGATTTGCTTAAGAATAAAATAAGTTATTCAATTCAATCAACATGTGCGACAATCTAATTTAGATTTAACCAATTTTGTAACTCAGGTGATATAATATTATTATATCACCTGAAGTGCAAACTTGGACAATAGTTTAACGAAAGATTTTTACTTATTTGAAAATAAAAACTAAAAACTATTTTGAGTATATAATGACCACCTCAAATATGAATATACAATTTACCCATGAACAAATAAAATCCCATAACATCTTACCCAAATGTTCGCTCAACAGATTACCAGAAAGTAATTTCTTGCCACACGCCCAAAGGCATGCTCGGGACGGATCAATAACTTCATTTGAAGCCTGAGTTCCAGATAGATCCTCAACATTGTCTAGTTCCATTCGGACAGGGTCATGGGGTGGAAGGCCAGCTGGAAATACTATCTTGGTTGCTCCTCGAATCTCATCAAGCGCCTTGGCAACATCTTTTTGGGTCAAACACTTACGTAGATCAACCTGTAAATCGTTTTTTTTGTGTTTTTGTTATATTTTATAAGTCTACAATAATATTTTTATATATTGTAGTATTTGGAATTATGTTTATATTAAGTATTTACGTACGTAATTTTATTGATTGCCATTATTCATCATTACCGTATTGGCCCTAGTTAATTAAATGGGAAACTACCCACATTGAGAATGCTAATATTTGTCTTTTAAGACGTATAAAATTTAATTGCCTTCCCATGTAACATTTTATACTTTACAATTTAGGTTTTGGGCCAAACAAACTTAACAAGATTTATAAGGTGAATTGCGGTACGAGCGCAACTGAGCCAAATACATTACACTTTTGGCAAGAAAGTTGCAAGATAAAAAATTGCCGATGATAAGTTTTATTAAATAGAGCAAATTTGTCAGATGTTTGGCAAGCGTTTGGAACATCTTTTAAGATAATTGCAACGTCAAAACGACTGTAGCAAAACGAAAACCTAGGATGCAACCGTTTTATACTAGTCATCAATTTTATGCACTTTGTGCATTGGCTTATGTAGTTGTATCTCATATCTGTTTTATTGTCAGGTATCTCTCAGACTTGCAGAAAGGCAGAGAATCTATAATTTAGTCCATCGATAATATTTAATATGTACTATAATAAAGACAATAATCCATATTAATGATATTTTATATTATTCTGTTGAAATATGCCTACAATTCAATTGCACCTTAATATCTTCTTATGTTACCAATTCTATTTACATAAAGATCATTCAATGCCAAATATTTTAGATCAGTACTAAAAAAGAAAAACTTGAAACATATTGTTTTTAGACTTCATTAAATAAAATTGTATAAGAATTAAAAATATGCCTAGAAATATTTTCTCGTGGCTTTCTGGAAAGGATATAAGATGTATGCTATACTATGCGTTTGTGAATTATTTAATAAATCGAAAGGCAAGAAATTGAATAAAATAGTAATATAACATTTTATCATATCGATTCATAGAATAATAGACTATGCTATCGTGGACCAAAAGAATCGAATCTGACAGTAAACCATATGGCGTGAGTTAGATCCACACTTAGAGAAATTATATATTTATATTACTTTAGTTTATTGCTGTAGTAGTTAGAGTGCGGCGTTGCTTCCTCCACTTAACATGCACAATCTTAACTTAGAAGGATTGATAAATGGTTATGAAACTGTTCATCTATAAAGACAAGAATAAAAATATATAAACTCACATGTTTCTTACTAATATACTCTTTGGCGGTTTCAGCAGCTTTCTTTAATACCTCTTGAAGGTTGGGTGGGGGAGCTAGACCACAGCGACGAATCATCTCATCCTTGGCTATAATATATCCTGCTGGAGCACAGCGTAGCGCCCAAGGGTCTTCTAATTTTAGTTCCTTAATCTAAATATTGAAACATATCAAATATTTCATCAAATATTTTACACTTAAACGATTTAATTAAAAAGATAACATAATAATATTATGCATTATGGAAATGAGACCATGACCACGAAGCAGCGCAGCTTCTGACTGTAAACAATGGTTGTAGGTGCGATACCCAAGTCTGAACAGAGTGATGTCTCTGCTCTGGCAGGAACATGTATTCCGTCATAGTCTTGACACGAGGTTCCCACTACCTTCCCTGCTATATGCGAGATAAAGCGTGAAGTCACAAAAATATACTGAAAACTAATAAATAGGTTCCCGATACCAGTTATTGCACTGCTCTTATCATCAGTATGCCCGACATTTTTCAGATGGATCAGATTAAAATGGAATCGTGGAGCGCGTTAATTCCTATAATATACAGTAAATCGCTCGTATGCTTGGAATGCATATGAGTATTTTCACTATTAAATTTTTCGAATTTTTTTTTACATTTTTATTTTAGATTTTTTATTACGTTTTTATTGCTCTTGTAATAAGTGTCTATTAGTAATGTCTATGTAATAATAAAGGCAATCTCAATACGTTGCGATATCGATTTATTGTAATGATTTATTTTATTTCCTCGCATTTCCTATTGCACAACATAAATATATATATATATATATATATATATATATATATATATATATATTATATATATATATATATATATATATATATATATATATATATATATATATATATATATATATATATATGTATATATATATACATTACATAAGAGCTAAAAAAGGACAGAAGTACAATAAGGCGGCCTTATCGCTAAAAGCGATCTCTTCCAGACAACCTTTGGATGTTGGAGTTGTACAAACATGGGCAAGTACGGAGTGCCTCAACACTAGTTTATCTTTGCCTATGCTGCTATTTTCGGGATACAGCGTGAGGCTAACAATAATTGAATAATATATCTTATTTTGTTAGGTGTAAAATCCTATAAAAAAATTTCCTCTTTTATTCGCATACGGTCTTGCCCGATCAAGAATATCCATAAGTATAGAAACATTAAGCTAACCTGATCTTCAGTCAATCCCTGCATTTCTGGTGGCAAGAATGTACCATATTTCTGCAGTTCTTCGAGTTCATAGCAAATTCTAGTAACTTTCAATCTTCCATTAAAAATGGCCACAATATCATTTACGACTTCATCAACTGTCATATTTATATTAGTTTCATATAAGAATTGACTTTCATCACCTCTTTTTACGTGAATGATCACCATTTTAATTAGTAAAAAGTGTTTTTTAGTTTCTATACCCGTTGCTAACAATGAATTTATTATCGAACAAACGCGTTGCTATTGATTCGGTTTCCATGGCAACATAGATTTAAGTTTTCTCCATGGAAATGATAATAACTTGAGTATAATATAGATAGCATATCTATAATGAATATTTGACTTTTCATAGAACTTCCTATTATGAAACGAATCAAGTGTATATATCAAGAGTATATATTTATTTTGCAAGTTGCAATTTTAAATTCACAAGACACTATAAAACTCCTAAATGCGCAGTATTAACAGAGAGAACATAGTGTCAAAATACTTCATTCTCCGAAGTTATCTATTGAAATGATAATAATATTTTTGTTTACATTTAAAAAAGCTTGAAGCTGTCCTCGGTGATGCACTCACGCATGCCTAGAAAAGCCTATGCACCCTTCATTCCCACGAATGGAAATCGAATCCACAACCTTCGCTTTTACAGTACAGACGCTGTCACACTATGATATGAAGGCCTCGGCGAATGTATTGTTACTATGTAATGGTATATTAAAATAAAAAGTCTCTATTCAACATTTTATTATATATTGATTTTTTACGAAAGTTTTATTTCACACTAAAGATAGAAAAATATTCTTGTCTCTTTGAAATCACCCCAGACTGTTTAATAATTATATTAAGATTTTTTTTTATATACCGTGCCTAAAAGGTAAGATGAGATCCTATTACTGAGCCTCCGCTGTCTGTCTGTCTATCTGTCTGTCACCAGGCTATCAGGTTGTATCTCATAAACTGTGATAGATAGAAAGCTGAAATTTTCACAAATTATATATATATATATATATATATATATATATATATATATATATATATATATATATATATATATATATATATATATATATATATATATATATATATATATATATATATATATATGTATATATATATATATATATATATATATATATATATATATATATATATATATATATATATATATATATATATATATATATATATATATATATATATATAATATATATATATATCAGTTGCCGTTATAACAACAAATACTAACTATACCAACAAATCATGAAATAGGTATGGAGCCCTCGGTGCGCGAGTACTACTCGCACTTGACCGACTTTGTTTTTTAAAATATTTCAGTACTCGATCATATTTCACATTAAACTACACGTTTCTTTCTCATATATACAATATAACTAACGATGCTATTTACCTTATGTATAGGAAAGATTCAAATGCTGAAATAACAAAACTCGGAAATAGATCGAACCACCTGCAGTGCTCTCAGATACAGGTGTAGAATATAGATCCAAACTTAAACTTAGGAACGGTCCAAGTACTATAGACTTTGCAAATAATCTCACGTGCAAACTCGATGTAAGAGATTTTCTTATTCAAATGCTTATATTGTTATTTTATTACGTTTTCCATCTCACTGTAAACTCAATCGCGGTGGGTTTAGATATAGTAGTGTTGCCTTCGATTCCGTCACTCAATAAGGTATTTCTTTGAAAGGGATGAAGATATGAACAACTCTATATCCCTTTGTATTCTGCTTTATGTGAGAGAAATGATAAAAAAAAATTATAATGAAAACAAAAAATATCGTGTCTCTAATATATTATAGTAAATTTGGTGATAAATAGACATACATTGAAACGATTATAGATACAAATTCAATTTCTAATTTATTTATCTGTTCCCCTAGAGAAAACAATGACTTTCTAGGCCCTAAAAATAAATCACCTATTTTAGAATAAGAATCACCTTTTCAAAATAAATAAAAAAAATTATATATTCTAGTAAGGTAATATCATCGATCCTTTACAAAAAAAAATCAAATTCATATTACTCATTTTTTATCCATATTCATATTATTTGAGTTATGATTTTTATACGCATCCCTTATTTTATCTTTTTAAGCGAGACTTTAGTGATTTAAAAAATATATATACGTACAGTAATATTGAAAATCTTTTAGATTGCGTTTGGATTATTCTTTCATTTATTTTGTTAAGCACTATATTGAATACGATGGCTGGTCCAAAACATATGATGAAATTTAAAATTTATTCATAGCTATTAAGCTAGCTGTTACGTTGTGTGATGTCGGACATACTAATTTAATAGAAAATGAACGTTTTATTTTATACTATAAATTTAGTAACAAGTTATATTTTATATATATCTATCCTTAGTCACATTATCCAATTAAAATTAATTTAGTTTAGAATCAATTCAATTTAGTTCAACCAAGTTCAATTCCATTCATATCATAATTTACAAATTGTTTCAACTAATCTATATCCTGTTCAGAAACTGATAGGTGGCGTTCTAATTTTCAATCTAATATTAGTCAAGACCAATTCATTATTCAAAATGCTTCATTGGCTGTATTTTAAGGTAAGCCTGACACTTTCTAAGTTAATTATTTTAACAAAGTTATTATGTTCAAGATATATATTTAAAAAAAATCGTACACACATTTAAAGAGCACAATTTATAAATAAAAAGGAAATTTAATTCCATATTAAGTTCATAAGAATCGGTAATCACTTGTGCCTCGACCTCGAGCCACATCATACGGACCACTGAGCAGTTGCGGTAAATTAGACAAAGGTTCTACGAGGACGGCAATTTATAATATATTGTATAGTATTGATGAACTTGAGAATCCGTAGAGAGATAAAAATATAATGTTAAATTGAAAAAACTCTCATATAATAATAATTTAAGAAAAAAAAATTAAATAGGTAAAATGTAATAATAGGTAACTCGCTCATTCTTAACCTGAGGTCTAGGTAACATTGAATAAAAAATTATGTAAACATAGAGATAATTGTTTGTTAAAATTAATAGATATAACTAATATTGAATATATAAAATAAGCATGACAATATTAATTATTTGTCATCATCAATATTATCAATATTAGTTATATCTGTTAAAAATTAAATAAATTTTTATTTATTATAAATTAAGCAAGTATCTCATGGTAAGAATGTAGAGGATGCTCAGGCATGCTCAGGTGGATTGGGCACGCGGCGAGATAAAAGGATGGTAAAAAAAAATATATGAAGCAAAAGTGAATGGTAAGAGAGGTAAGGGGAGACCTCGGTTGACCTTCAAAAAAGGTCACGTAAATAACATAAGGACGCCCCGGAGAGCATGTATGAACAGGTTAATGACAATGGACGAGGCGAAAAGTATGCAGGGACCGAAGTGTTTCGCGCTCCATTCTTTCTGACTACCCCGCTAAAGCGGATAAAGCCGGATAAAGCGTGAAGATATGGTACGGTATGGTAAAATGACGAACTTTGTGAAGGAATATTGGAGAGGCCTATGCGTTGCAGTGGGCGCATTTATGCCGAAGAAGAGAGAGAGAGAAGAGAAGAGAATTATAAAATTATGAAGATATGGTACGGTATGGTAAAATGACGAACTTTGTGAAGGAATATTGGAGAGGCCTATGCGTTGCAGTGGGCGCATTTATGCCGAAGAAGAGAGAGAGAGAAGAGAAGAGAATTATAAAATTATGAAGATATGGTACGGTATGGTAAAATGACGAACTTTGTGAAGGAATATTGGAGAGGCCTATGTGTTGCAGTGGGCGCATTTATGCCGAAGAAGAGAGAGAGAGAAGAGAAGAGAATTATAAAATTATGAAGATATGGTACGGTATGGTAAAATGACGAACTTTGTGAAGGAATATTGGAGAGGCCTATGCGTTGCAGTGGGCGCATTTATGCCGAAGAAGAGAGAGAGAGAAGAGAAGAGAATTATAAAATTATGAAGATATGGTACGGTATGGTAAAATAATTTAACTTATATTTGTAGTTCGTTTCACACAACATAAATAGTTTAAAAGTAACAAATTTAATTTTAAGTTGTATTTTCTCAGTAGAATACCTATAATTAAATATTTATGTACGGAACCTTCGGTGTGCAAGTATTACTCGCACTTGATCGATATTTTATGTTTGCTTATATATTATTCTACACCATAGACTTTTGTTCTACGTGTTTTTCTTTTCTTATCGCGATTCTTCTTGGTAATAATTTAAGTTTAATCGGTCATAGTAAAATTGCCCCAAATGGTTTATCAATACCTCGCCCACGATAAGTCTGGTGGGCTTTTCAGCGACACTATTTACTAGAGTTGAGGCAATAGTACGAACTCTGATGTTAGCGTCCCTTTTGCAAGTTAAAGTTGCGCCTGAGATCTCTGCAGCTCTGTAGTTGTTGTCATGGGATAAAGTTTTTGACCACCCAGGTAAATTTCCCACATCCGGAAATGCCGTTACTATTATTATATACTATTGTATGTTTGATAGCCATCAAACAGAGAACATTGGATGCTCCCAATATATTTGTAGAGCTGATGGCCTCTTGAATAGAGTACGCCTTGTTGAGTATTTTTTGTTCCAACACAGCCTCCTGGCAGCGAGCTACAGTGAGTATTGTGTTGTCAAGAAATGTCATATACATTTCTTCTGTTTGTTCCTATATACGAAGCCATGTTTGCTATTATAGGCCGCCATAAAGGACAATTTAGGTGCTTTCCCACGTAAGGTTTTCACGTCTGGTACTGTCGTAAGCCGCGGCTTTCCCTACCTCAAGTATCACATTTAACAGATCTTCATTTCTAAGGTCTCCATGACGTCAAAGTAAGACTTGAGAGAAGTCAAGTCGCAAGGCTTACTTTGATACTTTCTATTACGATTGCCATAGCCTGTAGTGTAATAATATATTTCATATAAAAAGGAAACTACGTTAAATAAAATTGGAAATAAGATTTAATTGAGAATGGTGTAAATAAGATATAAGACGAAGTTTAACTTTCTTAAACAAAATGTCGAAAAATGAAGAGGTTAATGAGAGTGGACGAGGTGAAAGAGGTACGAGGCCGCAGCGTACAGAGCTCCGTTCTCCCTGGCTACTAGCTAGCTACTACTCCCGCTAGGTGAATAAAGCGTGAAGCTAAACTTCTTTATTTAATTCTTATGCAAACCTTTGATATTAATACAATATAACTATTGGTATTTGATAACTACTAATAGGCTTGAAATCTGTGCCAAGCCCTAAATGAAAGTAATATTAATTATTATTATAAGTAGCTCATATTGATACTGTTTACTGTTTAAGTTTTCATTTGTATTCATTGATTCACATTGTTCTTTAGGTTTATTTACGTAGGTATTAACTTTATGGCTTTTTTATTATCTTACTCAACGACGCCTATAGTCACGTTATTATATTATTTTACACTTGTTAAGTGTAAAATATTTACTTAATAAATATGTGTAAATAAATAATTAATTAACGAACTTTGTGAAGGAATATTAGAGAGGCCTATACGTTGCTGTGGGCGCATTTATGCTGAAGAAGAGTAAGAAAGAGAGAGAGAGAGAGAGAGAAGAGAGAAGAGAATTATACAATTAATATTTACCTACAACTTTGCAAGTTTCGTGTGATGTATATCGTTCTTGCTGTCGTTTATTATATCCTGAAAAAATACTATATAAAGACAAACATAAATTTAGTTTACAACGGTGTACCTATCTCTAGAAGAGATTTCTTCCAGTCAAGAGGTAAATCGGTACACAAAATTATATATTTTATTAATTAAAAGGAAATAGTCGGTAGAGTTATAGCGCACCTTGAATTAAAATATATTATTTATTTACTTAATATTTAGTTATAGCCATGACTTAGCAATTTACGCCAAGATTTACTATAGACAATTTGTACTAAATAATGTTTTATATATTCTAAATATTGCATTAATCCAGATAAAAAATATCGTCTACATTAATGGCTCGAAAAGTGAAAAACGGGGAACGGAGTGTCATTAGGTTTCTTGAGTCTATGGTTCCCTCTGCCTACCCTGCCATGAGCGGGATGCAGCGTGAAGCTAATTTAATTTAATTTAGTGATGGATACGCCGGAATAATGCTATAAACTATAGATTATATGACACATTTTATTTGCATGGACTGTAAAACTTAGAACGTTTATTCACGTTACCGATGGAATTTCGGGAAATCGTCTTTTTGTGCTCCCGTCCTCACATTCCCCTACTTTGTAAAATTTCAGATGTCTACGTTACGTAGATTCGTCTGTGCGTGTCTGTCAGTCACTTAGTAACAGAATAACTTTATATAACTATAGCGACCGCCCGTGACTTCGAACTCTTAGGAGTGGATTTAACGAAATCCTATCTTCATACACCATTACGTACTAAGACAATTGTACTCTCCAATTTTGTTTAAAATTAAATGCCTGTGATAGATAACTTATTCATTTGCATAAGGATTAATATCATGTTTATTAAAACAACTTCGCAAATAATATATTATTTCAGAACTATTTTGATTACCATAAAATGGTTAGAGTGATAAAACCTTTAAAGCTAGATATATTTGTCACGGCCTCTTTTTTAGAACTTCTAGAGGGGAATAATTTTGTCATACTTGATTTTTTCCATAACTTTCCCCGCTGACTCAGCGCATACAAATAATATTTAGACAAATATAAATTTTGCCGTTTTCACACCATTTTTTATTACTTCTATACAGGAGTATAGTATTAGTCATAACGTGATGTTAAATAGCCCATAGCCTTCCCCAATAAGACGACTATTCAACACAAACATATTTTTTTTCAAATCGAACCAGTAGTTCCTGAGATTAATGCATTCAACCAAACAAACTCTTTACCTTTATATTAATAACTCTTTACCTTTATACATATATTGATAATGTGGTATATTTATATTATGATTCACTATATTTTATTCAAAAGTGCACTATTCCAAGCTGTCAACAACATTTGCCTATAAATTTGAAACGCGTGTATCTCGCGTTAAAGCTATACATTTTGCAACCATGAAAACATTAAGCTGGTAACGACAGCTTTATAGATATATTCTTTAGCTCCAATAGTGCATATAGGAAAATGTGTATACTGAATTTGTAGTGCATTTTGTTTGTAATCTATTTTTAATAGCTTACGGCTTATCATTTGCCGTTCGTGTAATGGTTACAGCTAACAATGTGACTTTTAAAAAAGTATCTATATTTTTGGATGACAAATGAAAAAAGAAATTAGTTCGGTGATTGCCAGGGGTGCATTATTCGTTTAAAAAACATTAAATTTTAGCTACATATTACTTGTATTTAACTGACTAAATGTAACTCTTCCATTACTGACTGACTGACCGAACCTACATTTGCTATGTATGTGCCTTGGGTATCCTAGGTAACGCAAAAGAAGCTGTGGACTCCAATTAGTTAAAATATAAAAATATAAGATTTTAAACCCAAAAATTTAATATATTTAAATAAACGTAAAACAATGAACAGAATTTTGTCTATTGTCATTCTCATTAATTGTCATTCTCATTAATTCATCAAGTTTGATACATACATACAGATATAATTTATTTATATAGAGATATATAAAAAAAACATATTAATTGAATATTCTTGACAAATTCAATCCTTGTTCCAGATCCCAGGACGGTGCGCGCACAGACATGGCCACGACATATCTACGGAGCTACCACAGCTGTTAGACGCTCATCACGATAACAGCACGCATCATGGAAAAGTAAGCAATTTTTTGGATAAATATATACATATATGACGTTGACGTTTACTTGTTCTCCACTGTTTGAAAAATTAAGAGATATATTATCACTCGCTTGGGGCATCGAAGGCATAACTATATCTTTTGTACTACAGTTAAGCACGGTTTTTGAAAGCAAGCTCAACGATAATATAAAAAAATGTTTTTTTTTTTATTATTATGTTATGCTATACCAATTCTGTATTTTCAATTTTGGGAAAAAAATCCCTGTTTCTTAGTGTTATACGCACAGTAGTTTAGGGTGTACGTCTCAATACGGGTCAATCATTTATTACGGAAGATTTTTGTTTATATTTTTGCATTTGTCGTAACTTCATCGAATTAAGTCGTTCCATAACTTATCTAGCTGATAATTTATTTTGTTCATATGTGTTTAATATATATTTATTATACTTCATATAAATGAAGAAATCTTAGAGACTAATCACTCTTATCCAAACGACCTACTACATTGGAACTTGCAACATCTTTCATATATATTCAGAATAGAAAACAGAATGTTCATGCCAAATCGAGAACTATATAACGATATTATGCTAATACCGCTATTTATTCAACCCAATATAGGCATATTTGCTTAGAATAAGTAGACTATTAAATCCAAATATTACATAACTTAACCATATCTGTATGATGTCAAGTGTCGAAGTAAAACAAATGTACAGATCAAATTATTATTATAGAATCTACTATAATGATAATGATTTCAAACTAAATAACTTGAAAAGTTTTTAAGTCACTATTACTGAACTACATGGTTAAGCTTAAGCAGGTAAAATGCGGTGTTGAGTTCCGCCACTCAACACGCAATGCTTAAAAAATTGAGCGGAAACTGGAAAACAAAGTGTTTTTGAAAACTAAGTTCCTTCTGTATATTCTGATATATGCGGGAAAGAGCCTTATGCTATTTATTTATTTAAAGACTCAGTAGATAATTAATTTAACATAAGTTGACGTACCAACTAAATTGTAACAACAAAATTTTTTCACATAATTATAATTTATTTGGTATGATATTTTTGTCGTCTGGAAAGTTGTGTCTTTTGTAAAGGGAAGCTTTCAAATTATAAGCTTCAGTATAGTAAGTAACTTAAGTTTTCAAGTTTATAAGCTCTAAATGAAGGAAATTTCAATATTTTATATTTCATTCGTTGTTGTGGCACAATTAAAAAGTACTTAAAGTTAGTACTAACTTTTATTTTTATAGAAATTATTATTTGTTAAAAAAAAATCGTTATATCTTTATATATATATAAGGAAACACTTTTCCCCCACTCCCACTTCCAAAAAACTCTATGGAATACTGTATTCTTTTTAAAACAGAACACTCACAATAAAGTTCATAATTGCTTACAATAGTATACAAAAATGAAACAAAACTTTTTTGTTGCAATAAAAAATAAGAAATAGTTATAGAGAATTCGTTACTAGAACATCGTTAGTAGTCACTTTTTATATTTTTATTTTCACGTATATTCTTTATTGACTACGGGACATAACGAGTAACTTTTTTATTCATATGAAAAAATTCTTTTTTCAAATCCACAATGTATCCCACAAATAATAGAATTGGCAGAAAGAAACTATAGTTAGGATACACTCACTGCTCATTTTTTCCATCTGTGTTTGGACCATTGGATGAATTAATTCCCGAGCGGGAATCGAACTCACAATCTCCGCATTTACAGTCTGATGCCGTCCCACTGCACCACGGAGACTATCAAGTAATCTATACAAATACAATTTAAAAAAAAAAATATGAGACTAAAACAAAATATATAAAAGATAAAATTTTCTATCTTTTATATACCTATCGTAGTTTCATTTAACATGATATATTTCATAGCGTGAATAAAGTTTCACAAAACTCTAGCAAAAACAGCAGTGGATTGACAAATTGAAGTCGTCGGCTCTTGGAGTTAAAATTTGCATATGCCACTGTTGTTTCGAATCATGTCGTATAGTTTTGGTCTAATATCATAAAATGTAGCGGTTAAAGGTAAATAAAGCTAACTACTAATAAAGAAAAAATAGGCGTAGTTAGCTTTTTTTACTATGTCTATCTAGCTTTATATCTATGACCGTTGATATTTCTTTAGGAAACTTCAATTAAATAATTTTTACGTCATGTGTGTTTTTAAGGCTATTTTGAATTTTTAGTAATTGCTTTTATATTTTTACATTTTCACAACTTTAATTAAACTTATATATCTAATTCGTCGCTTATGTAAAAGAAAAAAGGCAACAAATATAAATTTCAAAAATATTATTGAATTCTCCATGTGTCAATGTGACAGACACTACATAAATAAAACTTTTCATTCCATTGCAATTCGAATGAGGCTGCAAATATTAGGAAAAATATTAAATATCATAATAGAAGAACGTGCTTGGGTGATTTGGGCACACTAGAGAATGAGTGACGGAAGAATGCAAAAAAAATGCTGTGAAGTAAGTAAAGACGTCGGTCGACCTTCGAAAATAGTGTCAAAGATACTGGAGCAAGGTGATGTGTATGAAGAGGTAAATGACAGTGGACGAGGCGAAAGAGGTATGTAGGAACCATAACGCGCCCAATTCGCGCATCTTTTCTCTCTGGATAGAGATATAAATATAAATATAGAGATAAAGATAAACCGTAAAGCTATGTATGTATGTATGTATAATATGACATATCTCTCAATCCTATAACTTGTCCCATCACCAACCCTTTGATACCGTACACTGATTGTAAATTCCAACCCAGTTTGTTTTTATTAGAGCCTTGTTTAGCGCCTGCGATGATAATGCGGGGAGACAGGTTGTTTGCGTTGGCTTAATTCTGGATAACGTCTCTTCACACGAAATTGAGTATCTTCATTAGTTTCGCTCGGCTTAATGCGGTGTAGGGGATTTGGTTCGTCTGAAGTGCCTTTTATATTGGAAGTTTCTTTTTACTATATATTTTCTTTTTTTTTTTAAGTTTAAGTTGTAATAGATGTTTGGATTTTAGAGGAAATGTTATTTAGTAGAAAGAATGAGAAGGTTTTATTTATAGTTTAAATATTCAATTTTGATTTGTATTTTGTTTAAAATTAAATTTTATTAAAATTTTGTACTTGAGCAATTATTGCCTGAAGCTGTGATACTGTAACATGCTTTCTAATTAGCAGCCATATCCTATCAATCGTTAGTACATTATGTATTCAATTTCGTAGAACTCGCAATCTTTAATCAATTGATATGAACAAAGTGACATTCTATATATAAAAACAAAAACTTGTTCTTGTTAATTTACTACTTTGTAGTAAAAATGTAATATTAATTATAATTTGTTTATTTATTTATTTAGCCTCACACTGTATCACGCATTCAGCAGGATAAGCAGAGATAATCGTAGGTTGAAGGAATTTTGTGTTAAGACACTCCGTTCTCCACTTTCTGCTATTCGAGACATTGCGTGTTGAGTGGCAGCACTCAAGGCCGCGCTTTGTCTTGTTAACAGAGTGAAGAAAGTAAAAATAATTCATTCTCCCTAAGTGGGAATCGAACCCACAAACCGTCGCATTTGCAGGCAGACGATGTGCCTCTGCGCCACGACGATCCTCATACCAATAACGACGACTCATAACAACGATAATAATAATTGTAATTAAATTATATATCATTTCCCTCTTACAGATAATAAATGCAAAATCCGAAAACAAACAAGTCAACAAGAATTAATTCACTAAAAATATTAAAAGCACTTATACCGAAAACAAAAGCACACGACAATTTAAGCACTGAGCTTCGGTTAGTCGAATTGTAGCGGGCGCTTTGTGGTCGCTGTTCCACTGTAGTGTAGGAAATTTGTATTTCTACGTAAAGCCAGAATGGAATAGAGATGTTTTGTTTTAAATTGGATAGTTATAATTTTAAGAATATTTGCATCTCTATAGTTAAGCTTAGTAAGTACACGTGAAACACGTTTGTATGAGCTTTTATGTTGTGAAAATTAAATATATGTATAAATTTTTGTTTAAGTTTCTTTATATACTTGTTGTTCATCGTTTTCCCTCGGCCAGGTATCATTTTTATATCATTTATATTTATATCCACGATGTAAGTTTTAAAAAATATATTTAAGATAAACTTTATTCAAAATTTGTGCTCTAAATACTGCTTTTTAATCACTAAGAGCTTGCATTCGCTAACTTGAAAACCATTCGCAGCCATCATTTGGCATTCCTGGTGGTTCGCGCACCACATTTCTCATCACCGCCACGTGTTAAATCATTTAATCACATCATGGGTAACAATTGTTTTTCAAGCTATTGTGAGCTGTAAGCTATTTTATTGTAAATATGCCGTTAAAAATACTTTAAGTAATTTAAAAATAATTAGAACAACTAGGTAAAGTATCACTATTATAAATGATATAAATGTATGAAATTAATTTTAAATTGAATCTAATCTAAGCAAGATAAAATTGTAAGATTGATATGAATTTGTTGCCGGTTCTTCTCAACAGAACTGCCCTTTCCGAGCTGGTAGATGCTTCGAACTTATTTGACGCTTATTAAAATATATTTCGAATTTAAATTTGAAAATTCTGTGCTAGCAACACAGAATTTTCAAATTTAAATTAAGTCAATGTCCCAGAATAATATAGTGCATACACCAGAACCCACCTCAAAATGAAATAAAAAACCTTTACACAAGAAGCTTTCTTTAAGCTTAAGTTAGCTAAAATATATAACTTGTATGCTACGAGTATAAGTACAATAAAAATAAAACACACAATTAAAATATAAGTCCCACTGATAACAAGAAAATATATTTTTTTTTATTTGAACTTCGATAAAGCTCGCTCCTCTTCAGTTGCAAGGCGAACAAAATGCACAATATAATTGGATTATATTTGATTCAAGAGCTCTCACAGGACTTACCTATGCAAATTGTCTTTTGTATATTCTCTTTTAGTTAACGTATTTTTTTCTAATAATAGGCCACTGTACTTACGTTACTTATAATATGTGTTTCTGAAAGCTTAAAAATCTTAAAATCTTTAAATTAGTTAAAAAGCTTTAGATATGAGATTCGGTAGTCTGTCTCTGTCTGTCTCTAATACGGTATAACACACTAACGTAGAAAGATGACACTTTAACGTAATATTACATTGAAAATATAAAGATAAATAAAATATAAATTATCACGAAGGTTTTTCATATATATATATATATATATATATATATATATATATATATATAATATATATATATATATATATATATATATATATATATATAGTATATATATAGATATATATATATATATATATATATATATATATATATATATATATATATAGATATATATATATATATATATATATATATATATATATATATATATATATATATATATATATAGATATACGTATATATATATATATATATATATATATATTATAAGATATATATATATATATATTATATATACGTATATATATATATATATATATATATATATATATATATATATATATATAGATATATATATATATATATATATATATATATATATATATATATATATTCTTTACTAAAATATCAATAGGTTTACTTACCTTACTATTAGGGTTAAAACGGTATTCCCCTGAGCAACCCTCCTTTGCAATTATTATTCCGGTCGGCGGTATGTAAAAACGGCGCGTGATCAAAATCTCATACCCTAAGCTGGTATATATAAATATGGGAAACTGAAGGAATGGATGGATATATGATACGTTTATAATTTAAATATGTTTGCATACAAAATGTATAGATGAAGAAGTATGTACTTAAACGGTCGCGAGCGACCGTGTAATTTTAGTTTTTATATTTTTGTAGGTTTATAAAGTCAGCTAAATTACTAATTCTCTGAGATATAAATTATTCTATCTATGAATTATTTACTGCACAGTGAGGTGTTGAGTTCCACTATCCAATGCATAATGCTTTGAATTTGGGTGGAGAATGTTCACCGTGTTTCTCGCTTTCTGGAGTGTCTTTACACTAGGATCTCTCTGGTAACCTATCTTTATTTGGCATAAATCGAGAAGGAAAAACATCTTCTAATTCCACAAGATGATTTGAGTTTAGTCTGTTCTATAATTTTTTAAAACCTGCGGACCCTTTGAGTGCATTGCTACCTTATTGTTCTATTGTTATCAAGACTGAAGAAATACCTACTAAAATAAAAGAAAGAATGCATAAAATTTCCTGAAAAGTATTGAACCTATAACCATTATTAAATTGGACAGGCCTCAACTACACAACTTTATAGAATATAAAAATTAAATAAGTTACACAACTATTCTAATCAGTACAATATACCTATTGATGCTAACATTAGGACAAGTTAAAGAAATTTTTCTTTAACTTGTCCTAATGTTAGCTTCAAATTTTACTTCAATCATATTTTCACACATACAGACTGTAGATATTACCTTCATTTTACTCTATCTTGAATTTATTTGAATAGAGGAAAATGACAAATAAATTAGCAAAATATATGATTACAAGAGGTTATGTACCTCGTTTAAAACTCACTCGTCATCATATATTTTTCTGAAGAGCACAATATCGATGACACTGGAGGAATGTCATGTTAAAATCATGGAAATTCTCGTAGGCGCATATGAAGAGGCTGATTATAGTTGATGAGGCATAAGAGGTATGCAGAATCTGTCACATTTCATGCTCCATACTTTTTGATTACCTCGAAGAGTAAAAGCTTGCAGCTGGAAAGCTGAAATAATGTTAAGACACTCCGTTGTCCACATTCCACCAGAACACCTTACGTGGCAGAACTCAACGATGGCTTATTATAAGAGCGAAAAAAATTAAAATAATTCATTCTCTCCTAATGGGAATCGAACCCACAAATTATCGTATTTACAGGTAGACGCTGAACGACGACGGTATACTTTTATTTATTATTTTTGTGATCCACCCGTTTTATAAACGGCATTTTGCTTAACAAACTTATTGAACTATATTTTTTTTAAATATTTACCAGGCTATGATCACACCCAATGGCGTCAAACTCTACTAAGCTGTAGAAGAAAATAATCTCCTTTGCTAATCTCTCCTGGGTGCCCGCCAAGCTCTTAACTTACATCGAGTTCGTTTATCTGAACTATTTTATTCAGAACGTTTTTAATTTCAACATTTATGCTTGTGGAATATAAATGCTTAATATTTGGTAAAGTGATCATATTTTATTTTTAAAGTCTTGTAGTATACACGAGATAATTTTTTTGACTTGGATATATTTAATGAGTCCGTCGTGGCGCAGCGGCACCGCATCTGACTGTGAATTAGGAGGAAATTAAGCATTTCCACCCCGGTTTCTCTCTAGTACTTTTGCTTTGTACAGGATACAGCTGAAGCTAAAAAATGTATTTGATAACAATAGCTTTACGCTATAAGAAAGTATATATCATGGTAGGCAGCGAGAACATAGTGTTAAGATACTCCGTTCCTGAATTTCTGCCCAATTTTCGTGATATTATGGCAATAAGTGGTGGTACTCAACGTCACGCAATGAAATATATACATAACAATATAATTCTGAGACTATATTTTAAACCAATAATTAATATGGCTTAGAAAACAGCACAATATGTACTGTTAGGCGGCCATTACGTTTGTAAATAATAACAGTTAATCTGTTCTGGGTGCTCGCCAAGCAGTGAATTGTGCGGCCTCCTTCCTCCAGTCGAAAGCGCTGCACTATCTCAAGTACTGGGCTATTCACGATTAGATCATTTTTCAGCTTAAAAGAAGTATAAAAGCTTGATCTGCTATATTTTTGACAAGACAAGTTTTTTCTTTAATTTAGAGCTTTTTTACGATTTTACAGTTATATCGTTCGCTGGTTAGGAATATGGAAAATATTAACATTTTGATATTTGAGCCAAATTTAATGACTATCAAGTATACAGTGTAAAATTTGCCAAGTCTAAAGTCAGAGCCATACTTTTATTGTATAAAACTATAATTTGGTAGATAAATAGATATGGTTGGAATGTCTAGTATCTAATAATGAATCAGACTTCCTTTAACTTAGACGTGTTTATACCAGAAACGTGAACAAGAAAATGTCGAACTTGTAAGTATAAAGATTTTTTTCAACTTCACGCTGTATCCCGCATGTAACAGAGTATGCAGAAAGAACCTAATATCAAGATATTCCAGGTCCAAATATTTCATGAGACGTTTTAGAAGAACAAATTCAATTAATTGAATTATATTTTCGGAAACAATAATTGAGTGTATCTATCTATGTAATCTATCTGCCAGATACTACATGACAGTGGCAAAGTATACGTATAGAGTTTCCATCGAGTTACCTTTTGTAAATCTTAATTAATAAATAAATTATTAGATGATACCATTCCATAATTAACTAGGCAAAATGTCACTAAACTTATAAACCAACACCACCCAATAAATTTCGTAGACTAACCAAAATTTTTATATTAACCTAATTTTATAATGTTTCTTAACTTTTTATTCGACGCTGACTTACCTTTGCAAAAATTACACTCTTCGCCACCACACTGCTACATTAAGATGGTTTCAAACATATTACAAAATAGTATTCAGATTATTTAGTAAAACTATTCCAGCAACACTCTACTATAGTCTGGAAAGTTTTTCTTTTAATTTACTTGACAGATGTCTCTGAAATCGTCTTCGTTTGTTTTTATTAAAATAATAAATATACTTTTGAGTTGGTAATCGTTAAATTTTGTTATGCTCTTATTTTTTTTCTTGATTCTTCTTTGTTATAGCATATTATATCATGGTTTATAGAGTGCCTAGTGTCAAGACACTCCGTTCTCTACTTTCTGCCCAACTATCAAGATTTTATGTATATATTGAGATTTTATGTATAGGTTGTATACGAAACTCAACGCCGCGTTTTATCCACCAAAGATGGAAAATTAAGTAATTTAAATATAATAATTTCCAGTGGGAATCGAACCCAAAAGTATTGTTTCTGTAAGCACGTGACTGCTCACAATCTGAGTGTGTGATAAAAAGTGGTTTTACTTGTAAACCGAGAAAAATTAATAAGTCAATTCATTTTCCTCTTATTTCCTTTGTCAGATGCAAAAACATTTCAAGTCATAAAATATTCTCAAATAAAATTTGACCCTTCACGCATAATTAGGCACCATACTAAGGTTAGATATAACGATATTGAGCAGTAATTTAATAAGGTTTTTTTTAGAATTTAAAAAAGTTTCTGCTGTCCTTGGTACAGTAGACAACATCAACTAGTATACATTATATTATATTCTTATTTCTGCTGCCTATACTCTGAGCGTTGTTCTTCGCACATAGCAGGGTAACCAGACAGAGCTTAGTGTTAAGACACTCCTTTTCCACTCTCCACACAATTTTGAGATATTGCGTATTAAGTGGCGGAACTCAACGCCGCGCTTTGTCTACTCACCAGAGTGAAAAAATGAAATAATTCATTCTCCTCTAGTGGTGATCAAACCTAGGGCCGCCGCGTTTACAGTCAGATGATGTGCTGCTACGACGGCATACGACGATTATTAACTTTAACTTCAATTCAAAAGTTAAACAAAAAATGTATAAAAGGTGAAAATATATATTATATTACTTTCTTAAGACTTAACGCGTTATTTTGCTAAAAGCAGAGTATGTAGAGAGAAATACAGAGAACCCTGTATCAAAATGTGCTGTTCTTTACTTTTCACGAGAATCCGAGCCATTGTGTGTTGAATTTATTGAAGACATCGTGTCAGATTGTGACAACATCCTCAATTAGGGTTCGATTCATATGAGTATACTTTACTAAGGCATAGAACGGTGTTAAGTTATGCTGTCCTGCACACAACAATATTTTTTAATTTATACATAAATTACAGGAAAGAGGAGGCTGGTCACAATGGAGCGAGTGGTCGCTTTGCTCCAGAACCTGTGACGGTGGTGTGTCGAGGCAGCTTAGGACTTGCTCCTCACCAGCGGGCTGTAGAGGCGAACCAGTCAGATACAAGATTTGTAATATGCAGGTAAGTTATTTGAAATATTGCTCAATATTTTTTTCTTTATAATATGCATATCTTAAAACAAAATAAAACATCGATTTAAAACGAGTATAATAATACTTTTCTATAGTATCGAGGTTTACCTTAAAATTGAAGTTAACGCCGCAATTTTCAAGAAAGAAATTGTGAAATAAATTTACTATATATATTATTATATATATTTTTAAATAAAAAAGCACATTCATTCTACTTTCCAAAACATTATTTAATATTATAAAAGCTTTTAACAAAATATATATGATTAGTAGCGGAAAGAAAACGTATTTTTAGATTTTCCACAAAAGTTTACGATCTCCAAACTAATTTCAGGTAACAGTAAGTGTTGGTATAAATCAAAGTTTTATAGGACCACACCGTCCAGTGTTCTGGAGGAAAGGAATTGCGTTTTGCTAGCTAATAACTTCTCTTGTTTATTTACGATAATTACGAACGTGATGAATGAGAAAATTAGTTCATGTTATCTTATATCCTAGGTTTACAAATAAAAGAGTTGCGGCTGGGTCATCTGGTTTCTTTTTGTTGTGAGTTTAATGATGTTAGCCCTATTGGCCTTGACAGCGACACCGGTTGGGGAGGGAAGAGGGTACTCTGACCCCGAGAAGTAGCAAGCAATATCGTGTCTGCTTGAGAGGAAAAAAGATTAAATCATCATCTGAGCTATATATGTCGCTTGAGAGCAATTATATTAATATATACTGATCTTAATATAAAATGACCTCCGTGATCAAATAGAAAGAGTATAGATTTTTGTATGACACATGAGCATGGTGGAAGTGCCCGAAGTAAGACGATTAGCGTCATACAATATAGCCTTGAGTTTGTAGAATAAGAACCACTAGTTCTTGAGATTCGTGCGAGCAATCGAGCTTACTCTGTTGGCTGTATAGTATTTTATTAATAACAAAAGTAATCAATTTAAAAAACAAACATAAATTTAAAAAATATAAGTTCAGTTCAGTTTTTGATTATAGCTTTTGAAATAAGTCAAAGTCATATTTAAAATTAGAATAAAATTTGAAACGTTATTTAGTGTAGCCCGTGCGATAAAGCGTGAGACAGTCATACTTTTTAACTTTAGTACACTGTCTGATATTTTAATTTATATTATATAGACATATGTTAATAATATATAAGAAAAAATTGGCTTAAAGCGGAAACTTCCCCGAATAAAATTTTAATTTAATTTTTTTTACATACAGTATTATATACTCATGTTTCAACGATAAAACCTTTACAGCTTATATTTACTTACTTACATTTACAGCTAGTTCTTTCAAGATTATTGACACCTCATTAAAAAACAAAATATGAATATATATCAAAATTTAAAGCATCGCTAACGATCTCGTGCAGTTTAATATTCAAGAGCTATAAAGTCTAGACTCTAGACTATAGCACGAGCCAGTCACTTGTCTACTGTAACGTCATTGTTCCGTCCAGGTACCTACTTCTATTATGTTTCATCAAAAAATCTTTTCATTTTACCTGTATTGTGTATAAAAAAGTGAAAAAAAAATGAATTAGTACTTCATTTTTTATAACATTGTGTAAAATAAACTTTATAGGTAGTTTTTTTGTAATAGAATCATTTCTAAGCGAAGCTAGTGGCTAAAAGCAATTCAATTTCATATTTTTTTAGATTCACGCTATATTAGATATATCAGTGAACCTAGTGCTTAGACTCTCCGTTTCCCGCTTTGACCCTATCAGAATGGGAAACATAATATAAATGAATTTCAATACATTATGTATTGAGTGACTCAAAGCCAAGTTTTGTATTCTTATCAGAGTAAGTAGGCCACTCGTAATTATATAGAAATAAAGACTAAAATACACTTTTTCATAGTTTGTATTAAAGTAAATATAAAATTGTCAGTCAGACATCCTGACGCTCGGCAGCGGCACACAGTAATGCTAGTTAATCCCGCTCCGGGACGCGGCTATAAGAACTGGCTTAAGTATCCACGATGATGTATTTTACTACAAAGCCTACTTGTTACGTTCTTATTGCTTATCCTTAGGTAATTTTGGCGTTATATGCGGGAAAAGTCTTAATTTTTGTGTCATTTTTGGCTAAAAGATTTCAGCCTGTCTGGAACTATTATCTATTAATTTCTAGAACATACCTCGATAGCGGCACTAGTACTATAATTTGGATTATGGTATGTTAGATGTTGTATGGTAAGGTGATTCATAGGGTGGAAGTCTCAGACACTGCTATGAGCTGATTGATATCTCTACAACGTGATGGGCCTGGCAACAGTACAGTGAATAAATGGAAGGCTAAGTGCTAATACAAATACGAATATGCACAAAACCAAAAATTATATAAAAAATAAAAATAAAATCAGAAAATACAACAAGGCGGCCGTGTCGCTTAAGTCGCTCTTAAATCTCTTTCAGGCAACCTTTGGATCTGCATTAAATATTATATATACATAAATGTACAAAAACAATATATAATTATTCATACATATATTATTTATTAGTTTATTCATAAACATTCATACATATAGTATACATAGTATATAATAATAATAAATTCAATATAATAAATATAAATATAATAAATTCAATTTATACTCACTTAGTTTTTACATATGCTTAAATAATATCTAATTTGTAAGTAGTTTCTTCTCTGGTTTATTGTAACGAAACCTAACAAAATCTTAAACGATGAATTTTTCTTTTTTAGAATTTGAATCTGCTAATATTGCCATTCAATAAACATTCTCTACTTTTTCTGTTTTGTACATATCACATTATTATTGTTCATAATTTTTAAGTCATTTGGCGTTTTGTATAGGAAATTTCTCAATTTTTGTGTCATACTAAAGCTTTATTCTTAATTTTAATATAATTTATACATATTTATATACATCTAAAGTAAAACCTTTTTTCAATAATTTTTATAATAAAGCGTGAATGTAGATATATAATATACATTTAGACAGAGTTTTATTCAAACAGACAAAAGAAACTAAAATATTTGTATATAATATTTTTGTCAAACAAGTATTGCATTGCCTACGATCAGCGTGTACAATACAACACTTCTCGATGAGTAAATTTTAGTAATAGATATTTATCTTGACTCGTACATTTACTTTTCCGTTTTCCTTTCTGTAGTCTAGACAATTCGTATCGAGTGGCAGAACTTAACGCCGCGCCTCGACTTGCCAGGACTTATTATTATATTTTCGCCTGAAGATCATACAACGTAACGCACAATTATTGTAAACTTAATTTCATCAAATTCCTCTAAATGATCCACATAAACTTTTAAAGCTCAAAAGCTCCTCTGTAAGCAGCCATTGATAGTTGTAAACAATTTTAAAGTGATATTGCCCAAACGAGGTGAAAACTTGGCTTTTAGCGCAGGAATATCCTGTGATTAATAGGAACCACTAGCTCAAGTTATTACACCGCAATAAATACCCGCAACTTCGGTAATGTGGACTTTATTTTTTTTTTCACGCTGTATCCCGTATATAGCACGTAAAGCAGTAACATAGTGTTAAAATACTCCATTCTCCACTGTTCTTGCATTATGGGATAATTTACGTTAAGTGGCGCAACTCAACGCCGCGCTTTGTCTTATTCGAGTCGTTCCACCGAGTAGGAGAAATCCACAACTGTCATGAATACAGTCAGAAGCCGCTGCCCTACGACTGTGTATGTGTGGACTATGATACTTTAACGTGGCATCCAGTTCCCGTAAGAATTTCAAGTATTTTATCTTAGTGATACAATACCCTACATGCCAAAATTATTTACATATATAAGCTAAATAGTTTTGGATTATGTCGTTTGTCTGTCAGTCACTTAGTAACAGAAGAGTTTTGCATAAGCTAGAGCAGCCGGTAATGTGTGAAAAATGTATAAATATAAAGTCCATGACGTTTTAAAAATTCATAAGCATATTTTATTTTTGTTTCGATGTAGTTATTGTTTTACTAACATAGTATTATGTATCGGAAACAAAAGAACACGCTCTATTTCGCGAAGTCAGCAAAACGAAAATTTTTTAGCTATATTTGAAACTGACATGATAAGAACCATCATGGTGTAGTGGTACTAAATTGGTGCCAATGTTGGGTTTGGTAAGGATTGTTGGGTTTGATCCCCATTCTTTCTTGATACTAGATCCTACCCTACTATCTATGTTTATATATAATAAAAATATAACTGATCGCTGTCTGTACGTGGAACATATATGACAAAAACTATTATTGGATGCATTTATCAATGTGATAGAAGCCAAATATTGCTTATTTTTATTTTTGTCTGTGTGTTTGTCTCACGCTAATCTCGGAAACAGCTTAACCAATATAAATGCAGGTTTCGCTAACACACTTTCCTTAACATTTAATGTTATTGTTTTATAAATAAAAAAGTTGTCTAAATATATGCATATTAAAAGAAAAACTGAGAACTTCGGTTAAGTGGGTAGGGCCGCAAACGGCTCGTTGTAAAGTATGAAATTAAAAAAACTAAAAATATTAAATCGGTGTAAATGAAGTCAATGTTATTATAACTTTACAAAGTTAATAACTTATTTCATATAGAATGGTATTGTTACGTTATTATGTAACTGATAGTTCCAGTTTCCGTGAATACAAATTAAAGTTAGGTGTAATGAAAATAAAAAATATTTGGTAGTACTTTAATAGATCCTTCATTTTTTTTTCAATATTGTTCACTTATGATTAAATTAATTATTAAAGTTAAATACTAACTACTACTAAAATGGCCATTTTAGGTGAGTGGGATGACGTCTGGCTTACTTCGCGTTGGTTGTAGGTTCGATTTCCAACTCTTGTGTGTCCACTCGAGTCATGTCGGTCCAGTCGAGTTCCACCATTTATGGCGCAATATATCGAATTCCAGAAAAAAACGCAGATCGGAGTGTTTTAACACTCAGTTCTCTTTGACAACTCATCTACATGCGGAACTCATCTAAGGCATGAAATTGTAAAAATAAAAACATTATAATATTAGGTCCTCCCTCCCTCCTCCATACTACGAAATCGCGAGAAAATTTAGAGCTAGTAACAAAAGCTTAGTAGAAATGCTACTTCAGTAAACAATTTCCATTGTTTTGCTTTGTTCCATTCCTGTTACATTTAACTGTAAATGTAAGCGTATGTATACGACTTGTATATTAAATATTGTAATATTAAATCGATGACCCAATTTCATGATTTTGATTCACCAAAATTCGTTGACGACATCCATTTGTAATAAGCATTCATGATATGAAGAATATTATGAGTCTAATAATAATTTAATTTTGATAAAGCCAAGTTATTGTGAATAGCGTTTGACTTCAAATTTAAATCTAGTTCTACTGATAAAGCGTAAAGCAAAAAAAAAAAGCTCTACATATATTTATTTGTACCAAAACATTTTACTTAAACATTTGTTAAAATAACAAATTCCCTCCCATTATGTGGTAAATCGAACCATGAGGCAACCGCTACGGCTTTCACCCGCCAGTTAAATTCACGATGGGCTGAGCTCCACTAACTCCCTCATTATGGGCCCTCCCAGAAATACTATATTACATCCTCATTCGAGTTAAACGAAGACTTTACGTGATTTTTAGCATATATATGTGATATTTAGCGTATATATTTGGACTGGAAATCTTTTTGAAAACACTTTTTTAATATCTTCTTTACGCCCTTAAGGTGCAAGATACACTGTCCGTGCTGTACGTGCTGTACGTGCTATAGGCTTGGGTTCGATTCTAAATCAGGTGGATGAAGTATTATCATTTTCAAATATACGTCATATTAAAACGAATTTTAAAATGTCAAAATTATTCTTTTATCTGGTAGAGTAAAAGGGATGCTGACCGGATTAGGTGCTCATGAATTCCAATCTTAACCTGAACCTTCTTAAGTGAAGTACTCTTATACTATTTTAAACTTATTCAGGCATTGGATTTCATCATCTAATGTTTCTCAAATTATAAAAATAAACGAGAAATATGTAAAGGCAATATACATAGCGATAGATCTTAATTTCTTGGCTAATTATATATATATATATATATATATATATATATATATATATATATATATATATATATATATATATATATATATATATATATATATATATATATATATATATATTATATATATATATATATATATATATATATATATATATATATATATATATATATATATGTTATACACCCAAACACTTATTCCTTGTTCTCAAGATAAACTTATTATATTGTTACACAAACTTCTTGTGCCACTAAAAACAGTATAAAAGTATTTTAAAACAATCACTACAGTCGTTACGATATATATATATATATATATATATATATATATATATATATATATATATATATATATATATATATATTAGAAGACACACATACATATGTATTCTAACTTATATGTTCTATTTCGTCTGTAAACTAAGATAAGCTGTTTGCAAATATGTTTAATTCGAATATTTAAAAAAAAGCACTTTAAAACCATATCGAAAATTACATTGAAATTGCTACTGCACTCATTTTTTTCCAAAAATATCCATCAATGGGCAAAAGCTATAGGCTATTATACGTTACGTTAATTTACGATATTTGTATATGACCATGTGGGTGAAACCGCAGCTAAAAACAAGTATTCAATGTGCACCCTTAAAATGACTGAGATTTTTTAGAGAAATTGTTCTAAATAATAACAAAACTCCCAACAAAATAACGTTGGCGAAACCTTGAGAAACAATCAAAGCGGAACAGTGATTAAAACTTGAAAAAATATAAATATTTATACAAAGATTAAAATTTCAAATGAAAATTACTTCGCAGAGTTTTTGATGTAATTTTTCCTTTTTAATTTAAATAATTTGATGATTATTATTAGAAATTTCACTAAAATGTAATAGTTGAAGTACAGAAACAGGCTAGTGACTTAGGTATTTTTCGGGTCAGTTATTAGGACAGCGTTTGGTTGTATTGGATTCAATTCCCACTCAACTGCATTTTTTTTAAAATTGACGAGCAAGGCGAGCATTGAGTTACACCACTCAACATTTCACTCTCAATTCCGGATGTAAAGCGACCGTCTTTGCATACCGTGCTATATGCGGGATAAAACGTGAGGTTAAATAAAGGTTTTGTTACCTTGAAAAGATTCTGGCACACGCATACATATTTGTAATAAAAATAAATTGGTTAAAGACGCCACTGTGGCGCAGTTGGCACGTATCTCACAAAAAATGACATATGTTCTCTTTTGTAATTTAAATATTCTCTCTGGCTGGTGATAAAGTACGATATGCAAGTAAATAGTGCCACCCAGCTTATAATATCATATAAATATTGATATGGATTTATAGGTGAAGAGTAAAAAACTCTACATTTCTTTACCTGGGGGAAGCGTGGGAATTAAAAAAAGCCAAAACTTGTTATTATCATAAAAAAGCACATAACACTTATACTCTCCTTTATAAGTTTATATAGAAGCTCAAAACTACCACTTATCATATTCAAAGAATAACGTGATAAGGACACGAGTTACCATGGTAACTAAAATATATTATATCAATATATAAACTTTGAATGAACTAGTCTTTCCTTTTTTAAATTTAAAATTTTAGTCAAATAATAAATTTTGATCATGAAAGGTACGTAAATTCACTATATACTCATTATACGTATAAAAAGTATAACATACCTGTGATACAAGCAGGTTGTAGTGTATTCATAAAAAATTACCTTCATTATCGGCTCTATTAACTATATTATATATAATAATATTCGTACTTAAAAAAAAATTTCTAAATAAAAGGTCTACCTTCGATGGCGTCAAGGAGCTCGTTGAAGAAACAAAACATGCCCCAATCAGATTTAAAAGCGCCAGCAGTCAATAAAGAGAAGGCAAATAACAATTCTTATTGTCATTCCGCGCGCTACCCACTTTGTGTAAGCGTTGGTTTACACCGGTCACTAAAGTTTTATTGAACTTTTCTGTGATAAAAAGTTTCATATAGTTTAAAATAAAGCTTTTGTGGCCTTATTGTTACTCTAGTACTGAATCTAACGATGTATTACTTGGAATGATATTTTAAATAAATATGCTAACTAAATATATATAGACAGACACAGAGTTTCTCAAAATAAGAGATTGAAGAAATTGGAATAACATCGTTGAGTTCTTTGCCCCTACATGCATACATGAAACATAAAAAAGAAATAAAAAAGAAATTAACCAACCAAACATCAAATTCCCATGTCATAATTTGTTCTTATTCAGAATAACTCATTTTTTAGTTATTTCAGCTCTACATTTTTATGTAACTTTCTGTGAAAATATCTATTACTTACATTGAAATATAATATGACAAGATAAAAAGTATTTTCTAATGTTTTATGTATTAATGCCAGTTGTGAGAATGAGATTGAGATGAGATGAAGATCACTCTACAGGTTCAGCCAGTCATATTGCCGTATATACCTTATCAAATTATAAAAAAAAGAATTAAAATGATCATATGGTTTTACGATAAACATTGAAAATGGAGTGACGGAGTTCAACGCCACTTTTTTCTTCTTACCATAGAGGACGTAACATAGTTCCGTCGCGTTTGTAGGCAAAATATAAAATAAAAATTTATATGCTACGAAAATTTAAAATTAATAAATTTTGTCGTCACACAAAAGCCGCCATGTAAGCGAACGCTAAATTCTAAAAGTCATTTCTCAAAGAGAATTCAGAGTGTCGATTAAATTCATAAGTGATTGGGCCTTTAATTCAAAATTTGCAGAGGAGAAAGTAGCGTCTCAAATAGAGGAGATAAATTTTAAATGTATTTTTATAATGTTATAACTTTTGGAATATTCATTATAATAATTTATTATTTTTAAATATATTCAACTATTATACACTTTGGCGTTGAGTTTTGCCACTGAACATGCAACATCTCGAAAATGGAGTGTTTTAACACTAGGTTCTCTCGCCTAGGTCCCTCTGCCTCCCTGCTATGTTCGGGATAAAGCATATAGGTACAATACATATATGTATGATACATATATATATTACACCTTACAAAGTTTGTTCAGAGATGCGTGCTGGTTAAAAAAATAACTTCATGTCTTTTCTTGTATAATATATATTATAAACTATTAATTTATTTATTATTTTCAGCCATGTCGCGGCAACGTGTCTCTCCTAGAAGAAGATATATGGAGAGAACAGCAGTGCAGTGCTCACGACAATACTCCCTACGGCGGAGAACTGTTCCATTGGAGAGCTCATAGAGATGATGATGAACCCTGTGCTTTGACTTGTCGCGGCACACCGCAGCATTCTGGGCAAAGCCCTGAGCCAGTAAGTGAGCAGATTCTTTAGGGCTAACAATTAATTTGTCTCATTTGGTTTTCGTGAATATTTTATTTCAGGAATAATTATGAGCTTTTGACGTGGATGATGGATTTCTTTATTGATATGAGGTGATGATGGATTTCTTTATTTTTAAGTCCTTATCAAGAAGACAAAGCCCTGGTTAGTGGATCGGCACAGCGTCTGACTGTACACCTGACGGTTGTGGGTTTGAATCCCACTTGAAGCAATGATTTTGAGCATTTCCTCGAACTGGTAATAAGACAAAGTGTTGATTTTTGCCACTCAACAGCCAATATCTCGATAACTGGAGAGATAACTTTTATTAAAAATAGATTCCTTCTAGATACAGAAAATGCGTGAGACTGTTAAATAGACTATTATTATTAAAATTAAAAATAGACTTAAAAAAAAAAGAGGCTATTATTATTAAAATTAATAATAATATACTACTCCTAGTTCAGGGATTTAATATATATTCCTTTGCCTGATTACACAAAAAGTACTTCAATAAGCGTGACTTGTATAAAGATAATGTAGAAATTTTGCCAATATCAATTTTCTTTGGTAGAGCTATTTATCTCCTTCCAATATAAGTGGTACTACTAGATAGATATTCGTACTTTCTAATACTCTAACGAAACACTATACTATACTGTACTATACTATACATAAAATAAGAACATTCACATTCTGTTAACGTCTCAGAGCTTTAGACGACGCGACGTGATCACGTCTAAAGCGATAGAAGATAACTTAGTATTGAAATTATAAAATTTAAAATAAATTATATAACTTGAACCAATTTGAAGTTTAAGTCAAACTTTCATATTAATTAAATTATTCTGAAAAAGCTTACTATAATATTTAGTGATAAGTCTCTATGCTTTTAATATTAAACTAAGCTTTTTTAACTCAACGCATTATACTAAGGGTATATACCTATGTGCTATAAACCTATTGTAAGAGAGAGAGAGAGAGAGAATCACTTTACCATACAAATGTAACACTATAATATTCACTTTTCTTTTTACTATTATAATTCCTTATCCAAATCCTTCAAAAGTGATTACTATTACTTTTGTTATAATTTTAGTCATACTTTTTTTTTACTCACGCACAACAAATATTCCAGATCTTTTAATAATAATAATATCTTTATTTCAATGTTGCCAACGCTTAAAATAATTATTTTATACTAGAAACTATTATTTGAACTTTCTCATGTGAAATTATTTAAACTAAATAGAAAGACAAATAATTGATAAGGATATATTTTGTGAAAACTATAAAGATGGATATGAAATCTCCATGAAAACAGAACTGTGTACTAAATCAAGCTATTCTATCTTTCGCTCGGGTCTTCAATTGGTGATCCTGGTGTTAAGACAATCCCTTACATATTGAGTGGTGGCAATAAACTGTCTTCTTACCAGAGCGAAGACTTGAAATAATTGATTCCCCCAATTGGGAATCGAACTCATATCCATTGTGTTTACAATAAACAGTCATGCCACTGCTCCAGAATGGTCTCTATATCAATAAAATATTAAATATATAAAAAAAGATTATTTTGTACCTGGTTTCAAATAATATATTTCTTTACGCAGACCGCTTCTTTAGATGAAGAGGACCGCGTGGTGGTGGCCGTACTGGCAGCAAGGGTATCTGATGGTACGCGATGCAGACCAGGAAGCTTGGACATGTGTATAGATGGCAGATGCCAGGTAAGATTTATTTATTATCATTCTTTTCTTTACAGGTAAATATTTTGCTGTTCACCGGTTTTTACCTGTTCTATTGATATTATTACTTATACTTGGGTAACTTGAATATGAATCTTTTTTCGTGTAGGGTTTCAACTTGTATAGCTCATTTTTTTCCTTCTTTTATCACACTGCACCACGATAGCGTTTATATTTTAATTATTTTTAGTATTACGTTTTACGTTAGCTTAGCCGTTAGAGCATAAGAAAATCGAACATAGTGTTAAAACACTCCCATTCTCTTCAATTTTGTCGCATTCAAAACATTGTTGAGGAACTTAACTTAGTCTCTTTAGAGTGGAGAAATGGTAATAATCCTAAACAATCCTGAGTGGAAATCAAACACCCCACAATAGCGTTCACAGTCAGCCGCTATCCCACAGGGCATAGATATATGACATTTTTGTTAAATAAACAATAATATAATAGCCCAATATAGTCTCCGAAGTTACAGGTAACTTACCGTATCAAATCTTATCCGTTCTACTAATCCTTTCGAACAGGCGTATACTCGTAGTACGGGCATAGATACGGGTAAGACGGCTATCCCGAAGAATGGCTCCGTATCGTCCTTTAGGATACTGGGATTAACCTAGTTAGGAGTTGCGGATTTTGGAGGTTGGACTTATAAAAATATTGGTAATATTATATGCGAGTATATCTATGTAAGTAGGTACATCAGTATTATTTATATACATTTTTTTAATTTCATTCTGATTCTTCTAATTTCAATTACAATTCTGACTGAAGACGTACAACTTCATCACTAAAGGTCTTTTGGTCATTCAGTTTTAAAGAAATTTTGATGGATATATATAGAATTTAGTGTCGTGACTGGAAAAAAAAAAAGAAAAACCCCCCTTAAATAAGTAAAGTCATAGTAAAAATTGCTATATACATATAGTTCAATGTAATTTTTTTACAGAATCAAATGGTACATTCGTGAACACGTGAGTGATGTTAGTATTGAGACAATTTCAGATTTCTGTTAGGAGATAAAAATAATTATTTATACCACGAGAGAGAATCGAACTCACAATACTATACACAGACAATTTTACAACATCGTATTATTTAAAATTCAAGCACTTTAAAATGATATAATTCCATGAAAATATATAAACATACACATATGAAATTCAATATAATATTCACATCCCTATATAAAAAAAAGTTATGTGAAGCGCTAAAGAGTCATGTTTATGTGGCCATATCTCAGAAAACATAGCATGTAAGGGTGGGTGGTTGCCATGAGGGTGCGTTAGGAATTTTTTAACGAAAATAGGGAAAAGATGGGGAACTCGAGACCTTACGGTTAATAGGAGTGTAAATAAAAAGCGATTGTTTGTTGTTTTTTTAGGGAAAAGTCCTTTTTCGGAAACAAATATTGTTGTACATTGTAATTGATGTATAGTGAGCGGTTTTCCAAATGTTGTACTAGTAAGGCTTCAAGTGTTATGACGGAAGCAAAAAATTAAACACTTTCAATACTATTCCAGGTCAATAGTGTCTTAGGTACATAAAAAAATCAAAACCTATATAAACCCAAAAATGTGTATATACTGTACAAATAAATTTATATATATATATATATATATATATATATATATATAATATATATATATATATATATATATATATATATATATATATATATATATATATATATATATATATTTTTATAAAATATACTATATTTTCTGTTCTCTTGAACTATATGAAATTGGTACGGATCCAACTAATATATGATACTAATATTTTTTATTATATTATACAGAAATCTTGAAATAGAAAAACATACCTAATTTTAGTATAAATTGAAATTCATTAGTCATTATTCATAGTCCTAAAAATTAATTTTGTCTATGCGAAAACTAGTCCCGAGAGTGAACCCTTTGATAATTGTAGTTAAACAATTATTTGGAACAAAAGCTCCAACTAATTTCTAATACTAAACATTTTATTATTAATAAATAATTAATATTTTGGGTCCAATATTACTTCTGTAAAGATATATTATTTAAAGTTTTTGTATTATCCGTATATTAAATTTTAATAGGCTTTTCCATATAATACGAAATCCCCGAGGATGTTGATGTTTACTTAAAGAAAACATATAAAAATTTGAACGCAGCGGGATTCGAACCCGCTCCTCTTGAAAACTGTCTATGAGGCGCGTTCCCATGTTCAAATTTTTATGTTTTCTTTAAGTTTTTTTTCTATTCTTAGTGTGGATTAACATTTTAAAAATCATCAAATATGTTGATGTTACGTCATCCAGACCGGATCTATTATTTATTCAATAATGAAATTAATTAAAATAAAATGTAATTTCTTAAATGATAATATATTTTAATGTTATAATGTCGTTTTAATGTCGTCTGAGATGGTATGGCCACGTTTTGCGCCGGCCTAAGAACTACGTCGGAAGAAAATGCATGGATATGTCTGTCCCTGGAGTAAGACCCCGTCCGGACGCCCAAGGAAGCAATGGCTCGACGTCGTGACGCAAGACATGAGAGCCAATGGACTAACCACTGAGGATGCTCAAGACCGTGCAAAGTGGAGTAGACTAAGTAGGAAAGCAGACCCTGGCAATAGGCCGGGATAATGCTAAGTGGAAGAAGAAGAATATATTTAAACTTTTACCAGAGTACTGGTAATACCTATTAGTTACCTATTAGTTACCTATTATTACCAGAGTAACTGGTATTGAGACACTCCGTTCCCTTTCTTATGCCAAACTTTAGAACATTTTTGAAACGTGTTATCTTCTTACCAAAGCTAGGAAATGAATAAATTCAATATAAATCAGTTAAACGCTGTGCCACGACGGCCTCTAAGCAATTAACATACTATAACTGACAAAAAAAGCAATAATATCCACATTAGCATAGCATCATATAATATGTTATATATTAACCCCTCAGAATCCATACTAATATTCGTTAGAAAAATTAGTCGTCAAACGTAAATCTTACAAAAATATTGACAAGTCATCACTCGCGAGCTTTAGCAGGGCAAATACTAATATTGATATTTCTTTGCTATGTGTTCTGTAATACATTTCTATAATCAGCAATATTAGAGGATAAAAGGATTTGCTTTTACCTAATCGAATCGTGTGCTATCGATATATATATATATATATAATATATATATATATATATATATATATATATATATATATATATATATATATATATATATATATATATATATATATATATATATATATATATATACACATATTATTAAACAAGCAGTCGAAGCAGCACAGTGCCACAAAACAAGTTGAGTTTTGTCACTCAACTCACAATCTTCCTAAAAAATTACGGAAAAAACATTCTTCAATATTATTAACAAAGAAAGAAAATTACTTAAAAAATATAAAATCTTATTACGATATCTAGTCAAATAAGATTTTAAAATACGTATTTTGCGAAACTAAAGATACAATCTCAAATCTAAAGATTAACCGCGAGCCGCAGTTATGTCTGTGCTTAAGGATGCTGTGAAATTGTTTGGAAAGTATCCAAAAAGGATTGAGGCAGAAAAAGTGGTGCAATTTCTGAAATGACCTAAACGTAGCAATCGGTATAACCGTTTAGTTTACCAAATATTTTTTTCTATTTAGTTCAAGCGTTTCTTTATATGCAAAGATTGACTTAGTTAAAAATAGATATAGATGGATAGTAATATAGCTGTAAGCGTGATGGATATGGCTTCCATTCCCACTCGGGGTAATATAATATAGTAGTATAATAGTATTTTAATTTTCCTTGTGGTAAATTAAATATGAAATTAAGTTAAAACATTCACTGTCTCAAATTAAGGGAAAAAGTGGAGATCGGAGGATCTCAGCACTAAGCACTCTCTGCCTGCCCTGCTATATGCGGGAGAAATAGCCAAATATAGGGAATTGCAGAGAATCAGATTCTGTAGTACTTACCGTTTTCAGACAATTTTAGAATATTGTATGCTAAATGGTAGCACTTAACCCTTTATTTCTATGTTTATTTCTGGTTAAGTATACAAAAATCTCAACGTATTGTATTATAGGTTAGAGGTCGTCGTTGCGTAAAGTTCATCATTTAACTTTTAACTTGGCAAATGTGGGCTAGGTTTGATTTCCACTCATGTGAACAGAATTATTTTCATTTCGTAAAAATACATATTTCTTCCTCTACTTATCCCTTTAGAAAGCGTAAATTACGTAATTTGAGTGAAGGCATTCAATACCAAAATATATTTTGTTTAAGTAAACAAACGCTACGTTAAGTAACGTGTGAAGCGTTCTCCCGCATATAAGAGGATAGACAAGGAATCTATAGATAAGATTTCTCTTTCACTGATACTGTGTATTGTGAATGGAACAGAAAGCTGCATTTTGTGCCATCGGAAGCGGAAATATAAAAATAATCTATATAACATAAAATTCTTCAGTTACTGAATGACTGACTGACTGACAACACGCACTGGAACTAGCGCAGAAGGCTGAACATGTGGCATGGTATTTGCCACCCAAGTGGTTTTCCAAAATTCCTATGGGAACGGGGTAATAGATTTTAAATTTCATAGTCTATATAATCAAAATCGCGGGCTACAACTGGTTTTTTAAGTCGAAAACTGAGTCCTAAACTAACACCACGATAACGTCATCTATATACATAATTTATATATATATATATATATATATATATATATATATATATATATATATATATATATATATATATATATATATATATATATATATATATATATATATATATATATATAGTCCATAACATATTTGAGACAAGATTATCTTAATTTATTGGCTATTATGCATCAGTTCTAATCTATTTTACAATAGGTTGATTGTGGGTACAATTATTAATGAATTATCATCCTGATTAGTTTAATACGTCATCAGATTCAATAATTCAATCACTGACTTAAGTCACTATTGAAGTTAAGATATGACGCAGTGAGAAAATATTCCTTAATATCTATTTTCAACTTCTTGCTTTATTCCTTAGTACCTTATGTAGAACAAAGCATGGTGTGAAAAAAATGAATTAAATTCGCTACATCATATATTAGGTGGTTTAACTCATCCTTGCACCTTGTTTCGCCAGATAAATCGAAGCCACGACTATCTCATTATTAATCAAACGCTACACTACTCTTTGATATCGTCTGGTCATACATAAATACTTCGTAACATTTAAAATTAATTAAAATCTTATTAGCATTAATATTTTGAATAAATTTCACGAGCCCCGTCATTTATGGATAATTCCAAAGACATTATAAGAACAACTTGCCAAGTTAAATATAACAAAATTCAGAGATATTTTAACATTTCCTCAAAGAATATTTACTTGACCATTTACCATGCTTAAGCGTCCGTATAAGTTGATTTAGCATATACAAATCAAAAGTGGATCAAATAAAAAGGTCAGGTCTCAATACATATCGAAATCTACTTAAATTAATCTGTTTTGGTATATATATTATATGTATATATCTATGTCTGATTTAGCGGTAAGTCTAAGAAACCAAAAATAGATTAAGAAGCTTATTTGTAGAAGTTGGAGCAAGAATTATAACATCGAAACTTTATAATCTACTAAAAGATTTCTTCTGGAACGTATTTCAAAGGTACTATTAATAGGATCATTCAGGTTCAAGCATTGGAGCACATTTCAAAGGGGCCGCTTTAGCCTACACTCGAGTCACAAGTCTTAAGCACTGCTCCTCACCCCTCATCCTGCAATGCAATGGTCACCCACGCGGTGACCATGCATCCCAGAATACTTAGGAGTTTCTATTCTATAGAAAATATACATTTTATTTTATAGTACATAGTAAATCTAGAATGAAATTTCAATATATTACTGTCGTTTAAGTTAGTAGTAGATTTTTTTTATTATCAATTATCTTTAGCAGCAGCCATGGGTAAATAAAAAAAATAACTTTCATAAATGATACAAATCTACACCATATTACCATAAGTCACCAACTATAACAAACACCCGTATAAGGAAAATCCCAATCAAATGATATACAATACAAATAAAACAAAATAAAATAAATATTGGAATTCCCAATGGATTCCAAATTTTAGTGTTGTCAAACAAAATAAGCAGCAAGTAGGGTCTTAAATTAGAATATGTAGTGGATTCGAATCAAGTCTGTCTCACTTTACTATTGACGAGGGTACGTTTTATGCCTTTTAGAGCCAAACTCTCAGAATTGACAGTGTTTATTGAAGTTTTGGTCAATTATTAGTAAAATAATGTTGTAATACGTAAATATTTGTCAACTCTGTTAGTTTTTATTTTTTGGTATAGTGAAGTTATAGAATTTTAATTTTCTGTTATTTTCAATTTTCCTACGAAATCCCCATAGTAAAAGTAAAGTAAAGTATAATATCCGAAAATCAATACTATATGTACATATTATTCCATCTTTAAAACTATAATACATATATAAATATTTTCATCTTTAAAACTTTCAATCCTATTTTTCTCCCTTAGGGTAAATTTCCCAAATTGCGTTTCTTGTCATACACAATTTACAAAGAGATTATAGGTTCAGTGGCTTGGGATGTACGTTGATGTCTGAGTATGTCAGTCACCTTACAGGTTATATGTATATATATAGTCAGACCGAGCTTTAGGCTATATATATAAATATATATATACATATATATATATATATATATATATATATATATATATATATATATATATATATATATATATATATATATATATATATATATATATATATATATATATATATATATATATATATATATATATATATATATATATATATATATATATATATATATTATATATATATATATATATATATATATATATATGTAAATATATATATATATATATATATTATATACATATATACCTTATATGTATATATATAGCCTAAGGCTCTGTCTGGCTTTTTTTAAATGAGGGTTAGAAATTCTTACGAAAATGATAAAAAATAATAAAAATATAAAGCTGTAAGTTAAAAAGCTATACGTACATATTTGCTTACCTTTGTTTAATATATTCATGTAGCGTCCACTTCTTTCCCATTTAAATTTATCTTATTTCCTTTTTGTAAGGAAATGCATATAAAAAGCTTAATATATATTACAACACTTTAAATTAAATGAACTCGCAATTATCTCAAGCAATCATTCGGTATATATCAATAACTACTGAGCCACAACGTATTCGAAGATGGCAATTACCTATTCCGCTTGTAGCGACACAAATATTTTGCCTGTAATGTACAAGTTTTCACATTTTATGACTTTTCGTTTCTCCCGCGAGCTTTTGTTGAGCTTTTTTTCTGTTACGCTTTCAGACTATTAATAAGGTGTCGCTGAGACGCCGGTTTTATAAGCGATTTATATTTCTAGGAAAATTTTTAATACAGCATCTGAGAATGTCCTTGCTGAATGCAAGTTCAATTTTTTAATAAAACATTATAATATATAATTAAAATTTATTTATTGGGACAGAGTGTGGCTTTGCGCCATTAAAACAAAATATATATTAACTTTATGAACAGGGTGATATTTCAATAGCTTTCTTTTTACATTTATTTCCAGTGTCACGTACGAGATGAGCAAAAGAAAAAAGGTAATACACGAACGCACTAAATTCGGAAAGTGAAGCAATTTATTATCATATCCTAAAGCTTGTTAGGTACAAATGTTTATGAAACAAAACTCTGCGGCGTTATAATGACTTGGAGGCGTAACTTTTTGTTATATATATATATATATATATATATATATATATATATATATATATATATATATATATATATATATATATATATAATCAAAACTAGAAAGTTGGAAATTTATTTGTTTAAAAAAAAACTTACTTTATTACAATGGTCTCTAGATCTAACGAATACGCAGCTGTTTTTAGTTGTAATTAATATAAATAATATTAAATGATTTCTATTATTTCTTTATGATACTTATCATATTATTTAAATTTACTTTTAATCCCATAAAAAGAGACTAAGTTAAATTAAGTTAAGACCAAGCAATAACTTTAGCGTAATATGAGTGTATATGTATCCTGCAAATAGCAGAGTAGGCAAAGGGCACCTAGTGTTAAGGCACTCCGTTCCTCTCTCTCTGCCTTTTGAGTTTTTACATTGCGGTTTGAGTTGCAGAACTCAACGCCGTGCTTTATCTCATTAGTTATCAGAGAAAAAAATATATACTTTTAATAAAATTTCCAAATCAGAATATATCTTAAGAAAATATTATTGAAAATGAAATACAAAATTTGCAACATCACCGAATGCTTTAATTGAATCTCTTTGACCACTGCCTTTGAAATAATTTTATTCATCCAAGCAAATTGTACTAAAAGGAATTTTATTTTTTTCACTATATATATAATATAAAATATACTTTACACTGGATTCCGAATATAGCCGGATAAGTGACGAAACTTAACGCCGCCTTGCCTTGTTAACACAGCTTGTCATTCTTATCAAGTGGAAATCAAACCCATATTTGTCGCGTTAACATTTAAATGCTATGGCGCTGCGCCATAATAATCTTAGTTCTTATACTATGTAATGTAGCTTAACGCCGCATATAATTGAGGCAGACTAGGACAGACGAATGTCTTAAAAATAAACATTCCAACAAGTGGATATCCAAGTTTGAACATACAGTACACAAAACTTATTTGATTATCATGTTTAAAAAAAAAACCAAACATACTGCCTGTGTCATCTTGTCTACAGTCATTAACTCTTATACATGCCCTTGGGGGTCTCCATGTCTCTTATAAAACTTTTTCTTGTATTAGCGACACTATATCCTAGATTCTCCTCTTTCTCCATTCTCTCTCACCTATTTTCATTTTATCAATTTAAAACTACCGTCTATCTGTATTTACATAGATCTTAGTAAATACCCATAATTTACATAACTTCACCATGCTCTGTATAACATGTAACCCAACCACTATACGTGAGAAACTAACGCTTAATTAGCAAATTGAACATATCATCGTCTTAATCCCGCTGTACACTGGGTACTTATTTCATTGAATATGCATGACAAGCATTTGTGACTTACACCGTTGTCATACAGTGTCTGACACTGTTTGGCAACTAGTAACTACGAATGTGATATGCAATGTTCATATACAAGCTTTATTTGCGACTTCGCTCGCGTGGTCAGATGGAAATATTATATATTTAGCAGGTACAGTGGGTAAAACTGAAACGATTAACGTAATGCTTATAGCCGTTCTGTATAAATAGACTATTATATAAACGTATATATAATTTTTTAATTCAAACTTATAGTTCCTGAGATAAGCGAGTTTAAGTAAACAAAATCTTCAACGTCATAATATTATATTAGTAAAGATATAATGAAGTTTAATAATAATTTATTGAAATTGACGTTATTTTAGAACAGTTGACTTGAAATTCATTTTACAGGTAATTTTGCAGGCATTAGGCAGGGGTCATCAACCACCAAATAATATTTATAACTATTGCGACTTGAGATTGCATACTATCTCAATTTAATCCATCTATTATTGATAACTGATTTTACCATAAACAATTTCATATTTATTTAGTTTCACGTTTAATCGTGCATATATCTGGATAGACAGAGAGAACCTATTGAGAACCTATTGCCAAGACACTCTATTCTTGATTCTTCGTAAAAAATCGAAACAACATGTGTCACTCAACAGAAGGCATATGGCTTTTATGAATATTTAAATATTTAATTCCCTTAAATGAGAATCGAATCAGTCAGAAAAAATCAGTCAAAGAAAACAGACAGACACCGTTCCACTGCGCCATGATGGCCACAGCTTTTTATAAGGACCCATAAACTATTCTCATTAAAAAATTAAAACGTAGATACCTTAGTAATATTACAAAAACATTACAAAACTAACCAGCCTTTTTATTCACTTTCTCTATGAAATATTTCATAAAAGCTTCCATTTCTATACTCTAATCTGAATTGGAGAGTGGCCCTTTGTCTATAAACAAATGATGGTTTCAGCAACAGTCTGCTATCGGCGTTAATTAATTATATAGATGATTAATATTTTCAATCACTAACGGTTTGTTTAGAATCGGGAAGTAATATTTGTGTAACGAATTTGCTTTCAAGAAATACTCAGGCTTTATATTTGATTATTTAATGAACATCAAAGTGCAGGACTCGAACCCGCGTCCCCTGGAAACCTGTCCAAAGCGCTCGTCACCAATTCACGTATTCAAAACGTTTTTTATCGAGCTACGTCTAATTCCTTATACGCTTTCTAATTAAATTTAATTGATTTTAAATTTATTTATTTTTGATATAGAGCTATCCAAACGCACTTGCGCAAAAATTTATGGATGACAAAAATTACGAGTGCCGACTTAAGCGACAGATTCCGCAAGATATGCTTCAGTAAAAGCAGAATATTTCTTTTAAATAAAGTGTGACACAGGTTGCACTGCCTATACAAGCTATATAAACCAATTTTGTAACATACGTGCCGCTGAATGTCCCTTACTGGTGACAGATTGTGGTACAAACAAGAGATAAAAAAAATTAATAAAGAAGAAATTAATTTTATAAGAAATTTATATATTAGTTATTTGAATATTGAAATTTAAATAATAATGTATACATTACAGTTAATTTGTAGCATGAAAGATTTTTAATATATTTAATAATTTTCTTTAAAGTCTTCATCTTCTAAATTGACGAAGCGTGGTTTTAACATTGGGTCTTATTATCCACCCCTCTAACTGCGGAAAATGGGTGAAAATATATTTTTCACAAGATTCTAGTTTAAGGAAACATGGTTCTTTGCTTACCCAGATTAAAGATGATGTGGGATTGAACCCACGACTACCACGCTAACAGTCAAACTCCAGCCTGCTGCGACACGTTAGCCTCAAAAATAATTAATTTTAACATACAAAATAACGCCTTATAATATAATAAAGTAGCCTCCATTACCGGTAAATTGGACCCGTTTAATATCCTTTTGAATAATTTAGTGCGATACATTTTAGTCGACGCAAGGTATAATGGTGGAAGCTTGTACTATTTAAGACACCTTGTATCAGATCAAAGTGCTTTGTATGGAATTTGATAATAATAAACTAAGTTCCAAGACGTGCCCCCTCTATCTTCAATTTTGTATGACAGTGTATGGATACAGAATTTATTTGTAACTTTCTACCATTTTATATAGTGATATTTAAGTATATGTTTATTTGTATTCAACGTTAACATATTAAATAAAACAACTGGCACAAATTTTTTTGTAAGTAGATCGGCAGAGGATATACTCATTTTGAAGGTATAATTTCAAGGTTTTGCCGTCCCTTCCTTTTCCTCCCTTCTACCAAGCCAAGCCAAGCTAAGCCAAGTTAATCAAAGCCTGTAAGACATCAAAAAATAATTTAGAAATCTTTACTCTCTAACCTAACAAGAAGATTTGTTTTTATTTTTATTAATCCAAGCCTATTCAGCAAGCCGTTAAATCCTCCATCGGAGTAGGAAGCTCCTGCAGCAAAGTCACGTTTTATACAAACAAACCAACTATACTATATATAGTCAGACTCTTCCCATATACAACAGTAGTTTTTGCTTTTCGATCCTGTGGTTGATCAAGTGTGGACAAACTTAATAAGCAAAAAGTTGTGTAAGACACTTGACACGTTCTTAGTGATCGAAATAACTCGGACTGCCAGCACAGTGGGCTACATTGTTATGATTAACGTAATGTAAATGTAAAATAGCCTATAATGTTCGTCAAGAAATGGGCTAAAGCAGGCAAGGCAGGCATATTTAGATTAATAGCTGTTCCTGAGATACACACATCTCATCAAACAAACTCCAACTTATCTTATTAATAAGAATAATATTGTCGAACATTTCTTCTATATCTAAGTGATATAACTTATATAAATAATATACAATATGCTTAATTAAGCATCATCATCTATTTTCACCAATTACTGAATAAAAATACAAAACACATGTCTAAAATTAGTATAAACAAATAGACCGCATAATTTCAAAACAAAACAGTAATTCAAGTAGAGTTTCCAGCGAGGAACATCGGCATGTTCCTGCGAACTGCGAAGGCGGCAATTATAATCAAATTTGGCAATGTCGCAACAGTCACTATGCAAATTGCTGTAAGACTTTTAACGTTTATTTAACATTAGTTCTGTTATTTATGTTTGTTTTTAAATGCAGATTGCGGCGTTAAGTTGCACCAGTTACTGTAATTTCTAGGACGTCGAATAATCGACGTAAAATAATGTGGTGGAATCAATAAGTACTTAAATTTTACTCTTATACTTAAATTTTAGAGTTTAATAAATTATTTTAAATATACAAAATATCATTTCCTCCAATTTAGTTTCTGTCATCTTCTAGACCAAAATCCAACAGGCCCTATCTAACTTCTGTAATATCTCGTGGGACTGTTCACAGTCGTGCGGTAAATTTGTAAGCATTGTGCACATTCATTTTACACCTGAGCAGATTTGCTTCTAACTAATCTGTAGTCCATGTAAGTAATTTGTTACATAGACTGATTTTACAAGTAAGTTTAGGCCCACTTTACCAAAAGTTACACAAACGATGTGTAACTTTTGGTAAAGTGGGCCTAAAAAAGGTTTTTTATATAAATTGCTGATTAAATAACCGTGCCCTTGAAAATATATCATTATTATCAATTTAGTATTGAAGTTCATGAAATTTTTTCTTTCACCTTGCAACTTGTGGTAAAGCGCAAAATTTACATTTTATCGATAAAACTAGAAAAGTGTTTAGTGTAGTCTTGTTTTTTATTTGAATAAAAAAAATTACATATGAGTGACGTTAAATCTTCAATAAATATTATCTTCTTAAATTTATAATATGACATATGACAAATATTCAATCTATAAATTAATAACTAAAACACTCATGCATATAACTAAATATACATTATCGAACAGTCTATTTACATTACTAAGCAATCGATATGAAATCATAAGTCAAAGAGCTTTTAAATGGCGAATTCATGTACGTTTTCGTCCCTTTTGAAATTTTCGCTCTCATACTTGCTCTTATGGTTTGCTTAAACGCCATGGAGTGGAAAAACTGAATGGAAAAAAATTGCCTTTTCATGCAACTACTGAAGAAATATGAAATCTTTTGTGAACCCAAAAAAGGTGATATAAGTTATTTGGTGTTTCATACTTGAAGAGATTATACGGTGAGCTTAAGTGTAAAGCTTTTCAGGTGACAAATAGCATACTTTAAGCCTGTAAGTGCTTCAAGCTCCACTTCATTTTGAATAAAACAAAAAGTGTTTCTCTACTTGTACGCTGGCAGATGGAATTATTCAATTGCCTGAAGAATTCACGTTAAGATAACTTGAGTTAGTAAACAATTTTTATTTTAAATGGTGTTATTTTTTTAATACTTTTACATATTTTCTGAATCAAAAAGGTAGAGAGGTAGAGAATCTAAAGTAATAATGTTTTCTTACGTTGTCGGTCACTGTACAAACATATCATTTTTAAAATTATTTTAAGTTTGGTCACATGCTATGTTAAGCTTACGCGAAAATTAAGCTAGTAAGTAACACAATGAAAAACTCTACGAGGCAGTTAAATCTGTATCAGATAACCTATATTTCATTCAACCGTGAAACATAAAGGAACTCTCCAAAAAAAAAAGTACTATTGTCTCATAATAAATATTACCTGTTCCATACTTACATACATACATACATACATATATACATTCATACATACATGCAACACGAAAAAGGTACCTCGGGAACAAACGAAATATTACAAAACTCAACATTCCAGTCCGCATACTTTTAATTTTAGAAACGGGAGCAAACATAGTACCTAGACAAAGGCAACTCGGTATTACTGCGGGGTGTGGTGCGAGTGATAGGAGGCTGTATGGGCGATATTGAAAGATGTTTTTTTTACATTCTTGTATCTCTATAAGGATTTAAATCTACAACTAAATTACGTAATAATAGGTTATTAGCTAAATAATATTAATCAAGGATTTGTTTCTTTTTTTTATACTATTCATAAAAATCAAATGTCATTCTTACAGACAAGCTTGTCCAACTCGTTCAATAGTATTGTCAGCTTAAAGAACGCTTACTAGAATAACATACTTTGCTTTTAAAATACTTTGTGACCTTAAATTGCTAAAGCTTTTTTTTATTATTATTTCATAAGTTTTACCACGCACCGCTGTCGCCTATCGCTCAATCTCATAATTTAAGCCACGTCCAAGCCTTATTATTTCGCAGCCTCATTCTGATGATGTCAGGTCGCATCCGGCATTGTGTCACGAGGTTTCAATCCACATTTTTTTGTTATATAAAGGACTGTTTGCTCGGAGAGGCTTTTAGAAATTGTTCTTGTGTGAGTAGTGATTTTGATGTTTCGCTTTTGCCTCGCATGGTTTCAGATAAGTTGGTTATTTTTAATTTTATTTTTAAATATTACTCTGATACTATTTTGTTTTCCATAATAGAATTCATCTTACATCATTTATGGTATCCACTATGCTAAAGAAAATCAAAGAAATTACTTTTTTTAAATTAATTCTGGTGCAAAAATCAATCTGCACCCAAAATGTTCATTAAAAGCCATGTAGTTTTAAATGTACAATATTAAGGAAGAAATTCTTAATAAATATAACTGATTACATAAACAATGTATCTATTTCCATTATAACAAAACATTTATCGTGTGAAACTTCCACTAGATAGCTTCATTAATTATGACTTTCAAGATTACCCTCTTCTTATACAGACAAATTATTTATATAATATGAAATATTCACGTTAATTCACAATAGTGATAAATGGTAGATGCTATAAGATTTTGTTGAAAATTAGGACTACTATAAAAGTTACGTATGCAGATATGCCGCACCTGTTGATAGAACCTGTTGTAGTGCAGCGCAGGATTTGACTGTAAATTCAATGGATGTAAGTTCGATTCCTTCTCGGAGGAATGAATTACTTTCAGTTCCTCGATCTGGTAAAAAATATAGCGCGGCAATGAGTTTCTCCACTGTGTGTTTGTTTGTTGTGTGTGTGTGTGTGTGAAAATTGATGAAAATCGAAGAAGTATTTTAATACTAAGTTCCCTCTGTCTACCTTGCTAAATGCGGGATACAGCGTGAAATTAAAAAAATATCTACCGATACAAGACTCCATTCTACAATTTTAAATGAAGTTTTTTGGGAGAATGAGATGAAAATGCTTTAAATACTATCGGGTTTCCACGAATGAAAATGTTGAGAGTTATTAAAAAAATTAGCTATTTTTTGACTATCTGGTAATAACCTAGTGTTGAGACACTCAATTTTGTTTCTAACCAGAACGGCAAAATGAAAATCCTCCCAGTAGGATTCGAACCGACAAGCTTTGTGTTAACAGACAGACGCTGCCCCACTAGTGCCACAATGATTTTATTTATATACCGTTAATTTCACAAAGTGAACATATCATTTATAAAATTTGTACACAAATTTATTGTATCATCATTTATATATGCGGGATATTTCGATCAAACGATTTCTATCCTCAAACAAAGTCAAATTAGTATTCGTTAGGTGCAGACAGGATTATGGAAATGTGACGAAAGTTTCCACTTAAATAATATATGAAATTATGCAAAACACCGACCGACCTCTGGTTGCGGTGGCGACTGAAAAGTTTCATGACTTCTCGGACATTCCAGGAAGTTCGTGATACTTGTACGTGACGGTTGGTGATTTTGTTTTAAAATATAAGTGGCTATCGGTCCAAGTTTGTATTGGTCACGTCCTGTAGAATGTGAACTCGTGTTATGATGGAACTTCTGCGTTTTTATAGTAATGTCTAAGGAGGATTTGGAAGAGTAAGGTTTTTATGTTTTTTCTTACATCAAAGAATCGAAAGCACTGGTAAGTGTGAAAATAAATTGGGATATATTTGAATATGTTGAGTTAGAGTTAACAAACTTCAGTAGGTATTTTTTGTACTTAGTCTAGTACATTCTCCGTATTTGAATTTGATATGTCTTCCTTATATTATGGTCAGGCCATCATGGCACAAGGGTACAGCGTCTGACAGTAAACGCGACGGTTGAGGGTTCGATTCCCACTTGGGGGAATAAATTATATATTGTCGTTTTCTCACTCGGGTAAGAAGTGAAAGGGTAGCGGTTCCGCCATGTATTGACACAATGTTTAGAAAATCGGAATGCTGCAAACAGTGTTATAAATAAATCGTTTTCAATATACCTATATATGCTACTAAAATCTACCATATTTCTCACTTAACGACTAGACATATTTTTTTTAAAGTATTTATGTTATTTAAAAATGAACATAGTATAAAATTTAAAGACCTACCAAGTAATGTTAGTTACACATAACCCGTCCCAACGGTACTTTTACATTCTCATCATAAACAATCTTACGGCTTTCGGCTTTGCGTAACTGTCATCTGTAATTAAATCGAGTTACTGTGAACGCGATTGCATAAAATAAAAATTGTGTTGCCTCTCACTCGCGCTTGCAACAAATTGTCACGCATGAAAAGGACAACTATACATACTTAAATATGATAATCGGAAAATTCGGCACAAATGTGTGGAACCGAGTGTCGACTCGATTTCGTAATGCTGAATAAATGATGAGACGCGTCATTGTTATATATCAGTGTAATTTATAACTTGTAGGGAGAAACTGATTTTGATTGGTCTGAATTATAGTATCATATAGTGGTTTGCTAATTTTGTATGTACGTATATCTATGGCTTAGAGCGATTAGTTGACAAATATATGATGTGGTATTACTAGAACGATTACTGTTTTAGTTTTTTTTTTTTTTGACTAAGTTTTTCGTTTAAACCCCTACCACAAAAAGGGGGGTTATAAGGGGTTGGTATAAAAATTTAAAGAGGATCAGTTCTTAAAAAAGGCATTTTTGTTATAAAATATATTCTTAAATGAAAAAAAATATTCTTTACGTCCCCGACGTAAGGATTTAATTTTTTTTTTCATATTAATATAATATGCGTCACAATTTTATCACTTTAACAAATAATTGGAATTTTAGAAATTTTTGAAATTTACGCTCTATTTATATAAGCGAATATGCAGATATATGGTGTCGAAACACTCCGTTCTTGATTTTTAATCCGAATTCCAAACATTGCGTATTGAGTGCCAAAAGTTTAAGCGGCACTTTCTTCTATCAGAGAAATGAAAGTAGTTCGTCCATATTATATATTATATGAAACGCTATTGGAATGGTATAAACCACAGATCCATCTAAATTTGAAATGCCAATATAGTCTCAAGTATTACTGGAAAAATAACGCTCTAGGCACACTGCAACTGTGAGACATTATAGTTCTATTTTGAAATATTATATATAAAAGCTTTTATGTTATTTTCATTAAAACCAGTCAGTACTATTTAGTATAGAGTTTCTCTATCTATTTTATATCAGATTTTATATTTAAAGCATAAACCATTATATTGTCAACAGAGAGTCGGCTGTGATCTAAGAGTGGGGTCAACACGCCGTGTAGACGAGTGCGGCGTTTGCGGAGGCGACGGTTCGTCATGCTCACGACCGAGGTACCACTGGCTGTCTACGCCTGGATCACTGTGTTCTGCTACTTGTGGTGGGGGTATGTCGTTTTACAGTCATATTTCTCATTTATAGCTTATCTCTTTATTACTAGATGGATGCACACTTTTACGCGGTGGTCTTAATAAAACTGCTGTATGCCTTAAGCTCTGTGATATAAGAATAGTATAATAGTACATGTATTTATATCATAAATTAAAAAAAAAAAACATAAATAATTCAATTTAGTCCCACTAACAAAAATTATAGAATTAAAATAGATTAAAATCCTAAATTCAAATTTTGCACGTTGTATAGAAAGAGATGAGTGCCAATTCATTCCATTTTTTGCATATTTAGAGACATTTTAAAATTTTTATTAATCAATAATCATAATTATCATCAAAGTCATTTTTAATTTAAAAAATTAAATTTATATTTAAAAAAATTGTAATTTTACAATTTTCATCAACTAAAAGATAATAAAGAAAATGATTCCATTTATATACCTCCTTATACCGTTATACACCGACCGTCACAGCTTGGCGAAAGCTACATCGTATAATGAAACAAAAATATTTTTTATGCTGTACTTTTCACTATAAAGGTTGCACTCAACGTTATTTCATACAAAAACGTGATATTTTTTAAGTGCAAAACAGCGACTCTATGAGCTTGTACAATATGTGCATGTTACATACTAGAATATATTGTCAAGTTGCATGTGCGTTGTCTCTCTATGTATAAATAGCTTTCTACTTTTTTTGTTTAAAATTCTGTTTTTGTTTTTGGGTTCCGTATGTTAAAAGGAATAAGCTCCGCTTATAGGATCACTTTGTATTTCGCCTGTTTGCCTGTCCGTCTGTTAAGATTATCTTTCTCAAGATAGCGTGGAGGTATCCCACAATGGAACGGTATAAAATATTTAGAGTACAAAATTGGAATTCAATATATTTATATAGGTATAATGAAAAAAAAATAACTAATTACAATTTTATACTATGTGTAGTCGATTTGTACATTCTTCCGCAATTAAATATATTCGGAAATGCGATTATTTTGGCAAACTTCACGCTTTATCTTGAATGTAGTAGGTTGAGTATCTTATGTAAAGCCATTCTTCTCTTCCACTGCGTCACACTGACCTCTTAGCCATGATGCAAGTATTAATTTTAAATAATAAATAGAACCAGATTGAATACAATTATTATACATGACAAAAAATTCCATGAGGCATAAACTGTCTCACGACGAATTTTAATGCTCCAATAACCTTATTAATTACCTATTTTTCCTTTTGTTTTACCTTTACATATACCCCAAGGTAAGTAAATGTACACAAGCTATTTTCAAAATCTACTAAACTCTCAATCAAACAGTTCGTTATAAATAAACTACACGTACGAATTTAAACGTTTGACTGAACACCTAATAGACGTCTTATTAGATCGTCTATTGTAGCTCAGATTATCTCCGCCGGTATTGAGTAAACGGTAATCTGTAACGTTCAGACCAATTACGTACGTGGGACGTGATGGAAATACTGAAATGATAGGTCCTGAACTATATATATACAAATAAATCAATAATTATATATATATATATATATATATATATATATATATATATATATATATATATATATATATATATATATATATATATATATATATATATATATATATATATATATATATATATATATATATATATATATATCGAACGAATATATTAAAAAATCTGTTAATTACTTTATTTATTGGTCTCCAAGGAGTGAAACAAAGCGACATGGAAGTGAAAGTGGGTGAGTTGAAGATTAATTGTTTGTTGTACGCACATGATGCAGTGCATATTGCGCCATCAGAATGCGAGTTGGCATTGGTCACTTTTCTGAAAGACGGGTGTGACGGCGTTCCGTTACATCTGACTACCCCGCTAGCGATATAATGTGAAGTTATATATGTATTATGTATATTTGGAATATGTGGTATGAATACCACGTTGACTAGGGATATTTTAATAATACACGTCATTCAGTCATATATATATATATATATATATATATATATATATATATATATATATATATATATATATAATATATATATATATATATATATATATATATATATATATATATATATAATATTATATATATATATATATATATATATATAGTATGAGGGCCAGAATTCTTTGCTAGCAATATTTAATATGACGAGTATACTTACGGTTACATCATAGTACATGTATAAAAATATTTTGCTTTTCCGTAAAAATATTTAAAATTATTTAATAAACAGTAATAGACACGGTATAAATACAATATATCATGTGGTAATTTCTAGTTTTCTCCTTCCAAATCATAACTTATTATATTATTATAGATAAACGTAAATACTAATATTCGGAACCGGTAGTATCTTTCTGTAGGACTGACACTACTGACACTTCAATATAAATTGACGATTCAAAATTGCTTGTAATGACCTAATTAAATGAAGAATATTTTGATTTTATTTGGTTGACTTTGGACTTGTATCTAATTATTTTAAAAATCTTGTAGTCCGTCTAGTTTATACACATTCACTTGTATATATACTGATGGATTATCTCAAACGAATATGATTTAAAGATATGTAACATAAAGTATGATTATTTATAACCGAGAAGCTGTCTGCACACCCATCAATCTCCGGTTTCACTAAACGTTGCTTAACCTAGGTTAAGCAATACAATAATAATAATACCGCTCTATAACACAAATGATATTATATATTGATATATTAATAATAAATTAATCACCATTGCTATATAATGTAATACCTGCGAATCTCCAGCATGAGTTGTATTGTTCTCTTAATCGAATTTATCCCGAGGCTAACAATGTAGGTACGTTAAATGTTTTGTGCTAAACATTCAATTTATGTTATATCATTTATAATAATGCAATTTGTGGCACAGATGGGAGATATTTAGTAAAAAATGTTATTATTTTTAATATAAATTATAAAATTAATTAATTTTATTATTATATTATTAAATAAACACAATCTGTTTATTTACAATATATAATATTGTACACGATACAGGCAACGAATCTGTTGGAAGTGTGAGTTCGATTATCACTTTGGGGAATAAATATCTTTTATTTTATATAGTGGAAAAAACGGCATTGAGCTCCGCCCCTCAAAACAAAAGTTTCGAAAATTTACATTTTGTTTTTTTTTTTTTTTTGTGAAATAGACGGAAGGTGAACTTCGAAGAATATAGTCACTATTATTTTCTACCTCTACCGCTTTATAAACCAACACCATATATATATATATATATATATATATATATATATATATATATATATATATATATATATATATATATATATATATATATATATATATATATATATATATATATATATATATATATATATATATATATATATATATATAAAAGGAAAACAACTACATACAGATTTCCAAAAACAAACATTTATATTTCTACGAAAGCCACTTAAAAGGCCTTAGCCATACCAAATTTGAATTTTACGTTAAGAACGAACTTACTTCAATCAAGATCACAATAAACAGTGTAATTAACAAGAGTAGTGAGCGGCTGTATTTGTTAATTAAAACAATATTTCACTTTTAATTGCCGACAAGTAGCGCCGTCGTTACGTCACGCCGTACTGATATTTTGGGACAAAAATGTTGTTTAAAGTAAATTAAATTTATTTAAAGTAAAATATTGTTTTTTAGCTTCACGCTGTATCCCGCAGGGCAGGGTAGACGTTCCCTAGTGTTAAGAAACTCAATTTCCCGCTTTCCGCCTTTCGATAAAATTAAAATTAATGTACGATCTCCGAGAATCGAGCCTTCGATCGTCATGATTATAGTCAGTCAGTCAGTCACACGCGGTGTGCCATGACGGCCAATCGGCCTCAATATAAATCTATTATAGATAAATATTAAAATATTGGAAAATAAAACTAAATTTGGAGATTATTACACTTAATTGAAAATATGGTTCTGGATGTATATTTAACTAAAAGCAATTCTAACAAATAGCCTATATCCCTGCTCTTGTTATAATATAGTTGGTTTAAGCAAAAATCGCCTCATATCGTATATGACATTATTGCATTCCATGTGTATTAAGTGTACACTCATGCGCGTAAAGTAGTTTCACTTCAAAAATATTTTATTTATTAGTAAGACCAGACTGTCGTGGCACAGAGGCACATCGTCTGCCTATAAACGCGACGGCTTGTGGGTTCGATTCCCACTAGGGGAGATTGAATTATTTCTATTTTCTTCGCGTTGGGTTCCGCCACTCTCACACTCACACTATGTGCGGGATATATATAATATATTTTAAAATGGTCCCAACCATCTAAATCATTTAGTTAAGCAAAAATTAATTTAACATTATCAATCTATCCAAAATCCACAAGACATTTCTAAAAGCATATTTCCTATAAAGAAGCAACAAATAACTCATTCCAATCTCTATCAACAGTACTATATAGCACCGGTATAGGCTACGGCCGTTAATTGTACTGCTGGTAATTTATACCGGATCCACCATTAGTCGGCCCTCTGATAAATCAGAGCTCTTTTGTCTCCAAAAAGCAACAGTTCTTAGTATCACGGTGTAGACTAAAGACTATATACTGAATATATATATATATATATATATATATATATATATATATATATATATATATATATATATATATATAATATATATATATATATATATATATATATATATCTTCTTCTTCCACTTAGCATTATCCCAGCCTATTGCCAGGGTCTGCTTTCCTACTCAGTCTACTCCACTTTGCACGGTCTTGAGCATCCTCAGTGGTTAGTCCATTGGCTCTCATGTCGTGCGTCACGACGTCCAGCCATCGCTTCCTTGGGCGTCCGGGGGGTCTTACTCCAGGGACAGACATATCAAGGCATTTTCTTCCGACGTAGTTCTTAGGCCGGCGCAAAACGTGGCCATACCATCTCAGACGACGCTCTTGGAGCTTATCCGCTACGTCACGGACCCCAAGACTACCTCGAATGAATGTGTTGCGTATGCGGTCAGCCCGAGTAACGCCACACATCCACCTCAGCATCTTCATCTCCGTTACGTGAAGCTCCTGAGTGTGCCGAGATAATGCTGGCCAACATTCGCTGCCGTATAGAAGAACTGGTCGGATCATGCTCTTGTATATCAGCCCCTTGAGTTTGGGCGGTATTCTGCGATCGCAGACCACACCAGTGACCCTCCCGCCATTTGGCCCAAGCAGCGCTAACCCGGGCGTGGACATCGTAGTCGATGCATCCGGACTCGTGCATAATGGATCCAAGGTACCTGAACTTCTCCGACTTAACGGCTGGCTCAGGCCCGATGTGGATGGTGCTCGAGTCTGGGTTCCCGCAAGCCATGTACTCGGTCTTTGACACATTCAGTGTATATATATATATATATATATATATATATATATATATCTATATATATATATATATATATATATATATATATATTCAGAGGCAATGCCGCAGGCTATATCTAGTTATTGAACTAAATTTGGATTTATTGAATTGAGATTATCCGTAGGTCACTTTAAAATACGTTTTTTTTGCTTCATGCTGTGTTTCCAAATGTAACACACTCCGTTTTCCGCTTTCCGCCTTTAGTGACACTCCATGTTTTTAGTAAATAAAAAAAATCGCATAAATCCAATAATATTGATATATTCTTTAAATAAAATACCCCACAGAAACTATAATATCTTCCAAAGCTTGAACATATAGATTCATTTGCTAGAGTGCATTGATAAATTACACGATAGACAAAGATTCATATCCCACTTTAAATATAACCAGGTGCTATTTATTATCAATATTCACTTTAATATAGCAGCCATGATATTTTTTTTAAATCACACAATGAACTACCATACTAGCTTTTACCTTAGAATCTAAATATATATCTACTTATATAGGATTTTCTATTTGTTCGTAAAATAAAATACTGTTGATAATGATTTTTCGTATCGTGAAGTGTGAAAAGACTTTGTGAAAAAAAAACTTTACAGCAAGACATATTTGTCGCAAGTACACTTAACACAGTAAATTCGCGATTCTAATTAAGAAAGCCGTGAAAGATGAAGACAGAGATAGGAATTAGTAGCCGGTGTCGTGTCGTTTGATGTAATTTGTATGACGGCCGATAGATCGTACCGATAGTTGATCTAACGATTACATTATTTTAGGTAATTGGAGGAGATCTCGAATTGTAGCTCAGCTGTCATTTGTTCTGCTGGCTGGTTTATATATATATATATATATATATATATATATATATATATATATATATATATATATATATATATATATATATATATATATATATATATATTACGAGTATATAAACAATACACATCCTAATTTTGATGAATGTACACAAAGTATTCGTAGCAAAATACGTTAATCCGACAAAAAATATGAGATATCAGGAATGATTAGGGCGAAATCAGCCCGGCAGGTCCATTTATCATTGTCCCGCCACAATTAACAATTGAAATGTCGGAAAATGGAAGGGTTACCTGAAAGTGTTCTGTAGCTTTATTCTATATTATATTGTCGATATTTATTTTGTACTATAGGTATCTCCAGGAATAAAGAAATTAGGAATTAATAAAAATATACATTATAATTAATGCTAGGTATTTATAGATATTATTGGATTTTAGTTTTTTTCAGTTATTGGGAAATTGGTAAGTTTAAGAATAAGTTAGTAATGAGGCCATGGCAAAGCGTCTGACTGTAAGCGCGATGGTTGTGAGTTCGATTTCCATTTGTAATTTTTTTTCCATTTCGCCGCTTTAGCAGACAAAGTGCGGCGTTTAGTTCCACTACTAAACACGTAGTTAGGAAATTAATGTATCATCACGAAGTCCTCTCTACCTACACTTTTGTGCGGAAAATATCGGGGATAGAACTTAAAGTATATAATTTCACTTGTATTGGCTTCTACTAATACTAGTTTTAAATTACCAAGCAATTTTAAGTTTTAGTTTTAGTTAATGCAAAGTCTTTAAATGGATGTCTGTAATGGATTAAATAACGTACAAAAGTTATTGTTTTATCAAATAGTAAATAAAGATCAAATGAATGTACAAATTAATTCTCAATATAAATCTCGTTGACATAAAGACGACATAGCAAAGAGGAGAGAAGAGGAGGGTTATTTGCGGGTAGTTTGCGGCCTTGAAAAACGCACGTTTCGAGTCGATTTAAATAACCAGTATTATTGTTATCAAAGTATGATAAATAATTTTTTGACAATACAAAAGCGCGGCGTTGAGTTCCGCCACCAAACACGCAATATCTCAAAAGTGGGAAAGTGGGCGAACTGAGTGTCTTGACACTAGACTTCTTACTATGTGCGGGATACAGCGTGAAGCAAAAATAATATATTTTATTAAATATACATGTACCTACTTTTTACTTGCGGCGTCGTGCGCTTGAAGTTTAAATAACTCGAATTGATGTGGAAATAACTATAAAATAATTGTATATGACACATGAAGCGTTCTAAGTACCCAAGGTAGCTCTGACAGGTACATAGGGCCACACAGGGCCACATAGGGCCACATAGGGCCACATAGTCCACTCGTGACCACGGACTACTGCAAAGCGTTTGAATAGTGTAAAAAATAGAGTGTTTTGACACTAAGATCTCTCTGCCGATCCTAGTATATGCAGGATACAACATAAAACTGACCTATCCCTCAAATAGAAACTCGAACTGACTACTATCGGTGATGCTTTCGAAATTAAATTGTACACTACGAGTTATATATTTTATTTCAATAAAATCTAAGTGTATAACTACCTTTATACTGCAAGTAAAAGGACCTAAAAAGTTTTACAAGAAAAATGCATTTCAAAATGGAATTTTTACTAGCTCGCCGACCGCAGAGTTTGCGGTTAGTTTTTTTGATTTCAGCGCCACGACCTTTACGATGCTTTTTTTGCTTGCTTTTTAGTCCTGAACTAAATGCTACACAGTACGTTTAGTGTGCTTAAAGAATGTTTAAGAGTACGGTCGGTCGTAGCAAAATGTTTTATTTTAAATATATATAATCGTACGTGTGGAACAAAATTTGGCTCGTTTTATTCGTACCTTCTTAATCGAATATAATTTTTATATATATTATATACTAATAAGTATATTATATACTAATAAGATCGATAACTTTGAACGAAAAAAATCTGTAGATTATTATTTTCTAAAAATCAGAAGTACTTAGTTTCTTTTAACCTCACATTATATCCCACAGCGGGGTATGGAGAAAGAGTTATGTCAAGACCTGCCATCCTCTGCTTACTTGCAATTAAATGATATACTTTTTTAAAGCTTTTTAACTTAAAATATTTTTTTAATAATGATATACTTTGGATCTTACAATATAACTGTTAATCTAACCCGCTATCCTGAAGAATAAATACGAAGTAGTCAGAAGGATACAGATAAAAAAAAGGTAGACAGTCCCAAGTAATTTTGTATAAAACACAATCAGAGGGTAAAATGAGGTGATCTTTATTTACATATTTATGTATTCAAAAGTTGCGCCTCCACTTCGTTAATTGCTCATTACCATGAATTCAATGGCGTAGATCACTGGATGTGACATTGAAACTTTTCTATGGATTACAATATAAGAAATAGTGACTTATCTCTAGATTGTTATTTATTTCCTTGAGGTTCCTCTAAATGCTAAATATTCATCTATAATGCTAAATATATCCTCATAGTTTTTGATTGATCACAGGTGCAAAAAAAAAAATAAAATAAAATAAATATATATATATATATATATATATATATATTATATATATATATATATATATATATATATATATATATATATATATATATATATATATTGCAATTCAAATACATCACGTGTTAAACATATTTTTGCTTTGACTTTAACGAACTGAACATTTAGCAAACATTGCCGCACCGTCCAAACAAATTTAAAAAAATATACCTGTGATCTTCTAGAGCAACCTTACGCTCGTGTACTAATTTTGATTTCTTCCTAATGACTATTTAAATACTGCGGATTTTACACAATTCTTTTCATTAGAACGGAGCCATTCCGCGAGTGGCTTTCTTCCGAGTTTTAAACATTCCGCGCCTTTATTGTGACTGGCCTAATTTGTTTAGGGTTTTCAAATTAAAATCCTGTATGCATTTTACGTTTTCACTAGCTAAGCAAGTAAGTAAGTAAATAAAGTTAATAAGTTTTAAAATTATACTATTGAATATTTGAGATTGTTCTATATCCCGGTCTAATTAAACAAAATACAGCGTTAGGACAGACGGATGCTGTGTGTGTCCTCAACATAAGTGAATACTGAAGAAGAAAGCAGCATATCCCTAGATTGTTATCTATTTCTATGTTTAAAAAAACTCATAACGGAGGAACCTAGTGCTAAATACTTCTATTAAGAAGGAACCTAGTGCTAAATACTTCTATTAAGAAGGAACCTAGTGCTAGACACTCTGTTTACCGCCCACTTTTCTTGTCATTGCGCATTGAAGTCGACGGAAGTCGACGCCTCGTCTTATCAATCAGAGCAAAAGAATGAAAATATTTTTAAAATATAACTGTTCATTCGAGTGGTAATTGAACCCACAGCTGTTGCTTAGCAGCCAGATGCTGAACAATTAATAAATTTTTTAATTTATTTTTTAATAAAATTAATAACTTTCTTATTTTCTCTTTTAGGCTACAAAATGTCACTGGCAGTGTGTCGAGATCGTCTCACAGGCCTCGACGCGCCAGAAGAACTCTGCGACGGCTCCAACAAGCCCGCTTCTGCCGTGGTACGATGTAACACGCATCCATGTCCGTTTAAGTGAGTAATATCCAAGCAGGTTTTACAATATAAAAAATTGTAATATATTTTTTTTACTATTTTAGTTTAGCATTTTATTCATTTTAGAGTTGGGATCTGTAAAGTGACTAAGGAGACGGAATACAAAGCTTGAAACAATAAAAAAAAAATTAAAAGACGAAAGACGGGAAGGAATTTGTTTTAATATAAACACTTTTCAAATGAAAATCGAAACCATAAGCATCGCAATAAAATTTATATATCTTTTAAAACATATAATTACAAAATATCAATTTAATCTATAAATATAGTATTAGTTAAATATAGCCCATAAATACATACATTTCGCAATATTCATATAAATTTAAAATACTTTTTTAGATTCATTTATAACAATTCTGTAGTTTTAGAACATCGAAGATTTAAGTTGAAAAATGGTGTTGTATATTTTAGACAGGCGCGTTTTATTCCCCTATCCGTTTATTTGTCTGTAGAACGAGGTTAACGATGTGTCACAGTGTCAGACATTTAAAAAATTCAAATCTTTTTTTCCCGCTAAAAACTAAATATGTTTCTGTTTAAAGTAAAACTATATTTAAATAAACCCTTTTTTTATTTATTTCAATATAAGAAAATGGAAAAATGAATATAAATTTATAATATAGTTTAATATTATTATAAAGCCTAGCTCAAACTTTCGTTTGGATAAACTTACAGGACTTACTGCTGCATGAGCTCTAACTGAAAGGCTTTCGTACCTAAATGCTTGGAGAAGATATTACGAGTATGAAACAACTTAATACTTGTATACCAATAAAATATAGTAAAACTTGTGTAGCTTATTCAACTTTAAGTTATGTAATATTAGTTGTATAGTAGTGGCACTGTGGGACAGAGTGAACGTGTTGTTTATGGGTTCGATTTCGACTTGAGGCTATGTTTTTTTTTCCTTTTTTGTAACTTCAAACTTCACACAAAACAGAGTAGGCAGAGAGAACCTAGTGTTTGACTCTCCGTTCTCCACTTTCCATTTTTGGAAACGTTACGTGTCGAATCGAACTCAACTCCGAGTTTGTTTTTTCTTGTATTGTATGTAGCGTATAAAATTTAAATTAATTCATTCTCCTCAAGTAAGAATCGAACCCACAATCGTCGCATTTATAATCAGATGCAGTGCCGATGCCAGCACGACAACCCCAGGGAATGATTATGTTTAAATTATACTTATTTCCTCACTCTAGTAGACAACCACTGCGTTGAGTACTACAGTGCAAATCACAATATCTTAAAATGTGAAAAAAGTGAGAAACCGCAATATTTTTCAACTTTAGTTTTTCTATTCTTACCGTTATATGCGAGATAAAGTATGAAACTGTGTAAATAAAAAAAATTACCACAAATACTTTATACATATTTCTTTAGTGCTATAGAATGTTTGGAAAAAATTACGTAAGTTTTGTTATAATATTTATCCTTTTTAGCACATTTTTCTTTCATTATTGTGGTATAAGACTTGAAAAGGTGTCCTTTAGCACTACTTCTTGCCAAATGACAATTATTTGGAATCTTAAAATCTTAGGGTATCGGAAATTTCAAATTAAAAATCGTGCCATAGAGATGCTAAAAATATAACTAAGCTGTAACAAGCGTGTAAGAATTTCAAGGTAGCTCGTTAAGAAGGCGACGAGTGCTTGGGTTGTATCCAATAGGACTACCGCTACGTTATTTAGATTTTCATAAAAAATATTAGAATTTGAATTAACATCCTCAATTATTTATAATAGAATGTATTATTGCTTCTTAACTGAAAACAACTGACTATCTTTAGATGTTGGCTTCTAAGGTGAAATTTTATGCGACGTTTATAACTTACGATATTTTTCAAGGACATTGAATATTATTTTCAATAATTTTCAAGCAATTTGTAGGAAGAAACCAATAAGTAAATATTTTACTATTGTGTCCTATATTTGTTCATCTTTATAAATTCTATTATCATTCACCCCTTTACTTTCAATTAGATGGTACGTAGGCGAATGGTCGTCATGCAGCGTTACTTGCGGCGGCGGGGTGCGCACGCGCCGAGTGCTGTGCGCCCGGTCAGCCAATATAACACGAACTGATACTTACGATCCGGGTAAGACTTATTTATATACACATATCTCTACATTTTCCCTACTTTCCCTCTCTCATTTCCACTATCATGAACATCTTCATACATATCCTCCCGAACATGTCAGTCCTCCTGTGAAATCCTCTTGCTTTTTAGTTTTTACGGGACCTTCTTCCCAGTGTCATCAACGCTCCAGTTTTCCTTGTCTCTCTAATCACTGATTTTTGCTTCATGTAATCTTTTTTACCATTATTAGTTTAACTTACATGTTAGTTTAACTAGTTTTTGATACAACTTTTTATATTACATATTTCATAATAAAAAATATATATATATATCATTTTTTAATAGAAACAAGCTCGGAGCCCGGCTGTATGTCACCAGCACCGCGATCAACGCAGGCGTGTAACGAACACAATTGTCCTAATTGGATCGCTGGGCCCTGGTCTGGGGTAAGTTGAAATGATAAAATTAATATATTTATATATTATAACACAAAATCGCTTCCTACTGATGGACGCTTAGATCTTTTACACTATGAGTTTAATTTTATTGAAGCTTTCATTACAAATTCAAAAGGAAAGTATATATTTTTAATTATTCAATTAAATAATACATTGATGTTATATTAATAAATTCTAAACAACCGAAGACACGAGCTAACCACTAGTTTCTTGATATAACTTTTACATATTTTTAAATTTAATAACAAGAACTAAGTAGAATCTGATTATGTTTTGCCGGCTAATTTAGACTTAGCTAAGGAAGTATAATATATTTCCTTAATTTCATTTTATTTTCAATAGAATTTGAAATTTAAGCTATTGGCTATTATCAAGCACGTGTCAACTGCGATTGCTAAGTATCATAATATAAATAAAAGTAGGTATAGAAACATAACTTGTGCTGTTATTTCTTTCTCATAAATATACCACCGGCGTATGCGCATGTTTGTTTCTGTTTCATACAGTATCCTGCATATCCATAAGTAAAGAGAACATAGTTTCATTACATTATGATCTCCACTTTCCACGAAACTAGAGACTAGAAACACTGTGTGGCATGCTTTGGCTTACCAGGGCGGAGAAATAAAAATGCACCAGGTAATGCGCGGGCACATTGAAAAAATAAAATATATAAAAAAAATATATGTTGTTGAGATATGATTGATATGTATATTAACTACAAATAATAAATTAGTGTCACGTTATGTAATGCAATTCCATCATACATAAATACATACAAAAAAAAAGCCAACATACAAAATAAGCAAATAATATTTTCGTCTTCAACAAAATGTTTGAAATGCCACGTCAATCCTCTGTCATAGTGACGCACGGACGTCGAATGTTCCAGATTGACACTTTAGCAATCGCATACGGTGAAAGTTTATGTTGCCGAATCAATTTTTAGTTTTGATTCCGGTATTGGTTTTTTAAGGGAAATAAGAATACCGTCAAGTATTTATTATTATAAAGAAATATAGCAACTTCGAGTGTCTCTACATACAGATGTATGTACAAGTTTAAGCAAAAACTAAAAAGTAGAAATAATATTGAGTAATTTTAAAGTAAAGAAGAGATATTATTGACATTTTACTACATCCATTTAATACTTGAAATCTGTTAATTTTTAAGCATCTATGTTTTTTAACAAGTACGTTAAAATCTGTTAATATTGATTAAACAACAATTTACCAAGATTGTACGTTTAAAACGTTTAAAAATATTCATAATTAAATTTTCAAAATTTAAGTTTATAAAACTTCACGTAAAATATATCAATTTTAAATTAAAATGAAAACAGCGTTCTAAAATTCCTCAAGCATAAAATCAGTTCATCTTTTAGGAATGCAAATATTGTACAAATATTATTTTCTTTACTTTTTCCACCGCCACTTCAACTAGCTGGTATAAAACACTTTGATTTTTTAATAAATCTCCAATGCATGACTAAAACGGAAGCTTCTCGTAAAAATTCTATTTGTGCATTATTTTTAAACACGTTGTTACAACGTTAGTAATTTTTAAATTGAAAATTCATCTCCAGCTTTAAAAATTTGTTCAGATTTTGTCTTCTTATGCAGGTGTTTGTTTAAAATTTAAATTTAAAATTAAAAAATGTAAATTAAATTTTAACTTGAGGCCGTCCTGGCGCGTTTGGAAATTTAATTTAAGCATTTTAATTTAAGCATGATGGTTATTGATTGGTTTGATCCCCACTTAGGGGAAATAATGATTTCTTCCCTGCTCTGGCAGACAAGGTGTGGCGTTGAAATCAGTCACTTAACACGCAATATCTCGTTGGTTGAAAATGGGAGAGCGGAATATCTCAACACATATATAGAGATATATCCTATATGCTAGATAGCGTGAAGCATGATAAAAAATATTACTTCCACAGGAAATTAAAATTTAGAAATGTTAGTAATAATCAATTGTTGTGGAATAAAATAGTTTTTTTTATCTTTATTTATTATATATATTTGATTAAATAGAAAACGGTGTGTCCCACCACTTAACGTAATCTCAAACAAAAAAAGTTAAAAAATGAGTGACTTCTCTCACTAATAAAAATATTTTCTCTCATTACAGATAGTAACAACTTCTTTTTTACATTTACAGTAAAAAAAATATAAATTAATTGATCATAGAACCTAAGATATATATGTTTAATAAATCATAGTAAATAATAATACCACTTTTTTTTGTTTTTTTTTTTTGCTGGGAAAACTAATAACATCACCAAACCAAGCTTTAATTTATTTCTCAAAAAAAATGCTGTTCCTTTTAGAGCACCATACAATACTTGTCAGTTTCGTAGCAACATCGTAGCACATTTTACGTAGAGAGTTATATTGAAATTTTATCTTACCTACTTAGCAACACTTATAGTATAGCGAGGATATATTGGTTTTATGTCGATAGTAAACGACAATGTAACGGTTGACGGGAGAGACGCTAAAAGTATGTTTTTGAATAAAATATTAAGTTATAAAGAAATGCAAATTTTTTGCATGCAATGATATATCGAGTGATATTTGAATACAAAATAGGACCCCAGTAGTCACCGTATGCAACAATTGATTCGATCAATTAAACTGGCCCCTTTGGAAAATTAACTGGCACCTTTGAAATATTAACGATCGCCTCCTCTGTTCCAACTCCTCTCATTATCTTGATAAATTTGAAATAACTCTACTAGGACTCTTCTAGTCCTCATAAACCTGATCTTTTTTAATTACATAGTCCTTGGTAAGTTCAAACATTATCATCATGATATATCGATCCTATACATTTTTTTTATCTATGCAACAAACCATAAATTGCATCTATTTTGTACTCTAGTATCTCAAAAGCTTTCCTTTTATAAAATATTATATTACCGGCATCTACAAATTTCAATTTCAAACCTCTTCTAGTAACAGACCCGAAATATCTATTATTGATCATATCTGATATGTAATCTTCGTTTGTAAGGTTTTGTATCACAAAAAAACGGAATCACTTTCTTGTCCGTCTGTCTGTCTGTCCTTTTATCTGTAGTAGTAGTAAATAGTAACATAGTCGAGTTTTGGTCTGTCAAGATCATTTTTTTCAAATTTTGTGGTCATGAAATTAATGATAATAATAAATATTCAGATTGGTTCTACATGAAAGTATAGAAAATTTCAAACTTATAAGTCAACACAATCAATAGATATGAGCGTTTATGCTTCAACGTTTCATAATTGCCGCCTAATCAAAACCTACACGGTACTTCCTGTTAACGTAGAGTTATGAAATTTGGTAATTATTTAAAACATATTCTTCAAACAAAGGAAAAATCTGAAAATGGGATATTTAGATATTACTAACAATACGTTAACAACACACAGATAGTTTTATATGCTATATATAAGGAATACCATCAGGACCTGGACTTAAAAATAATCTATTTCTACATTATTTTTGCCATGAAAAAAAATGTGAAGAATTTCAGATATTTATTAATTTGGATATTTATATCAGCTTTCCTTTTATATGTGTGTCAGTTTCATGTTTTTAGAGTACTTTAAAAGTTTTATAGAAATTTAGCTCTTGTGTGGCCCGATCAAAAGTACCGTAATTGTGTGCTAATTAAAACATTATTCCGTATATTGGTTAGTAAATTTGTGTAGTGTACTTTGAAAATTGATGTCTTAGACATAGAGGATTATCATCTAACGTTTTATTTAGTCTAACGAATAGAGAAGAAGTATAAATAAATGTCTTTATATAGATATAAATATCTGTATAGTATAAATTTCTTTTCCTTGTGTGTTGTGTGTACATAAGTTACAATTTACATATTTTACAAATATGTGACCAGATAACTCACTAACTCAGTTGAATCCATTTTGATTCAAATGAGTTCTGGGTTCGAATTTTTTATGAGAAAAAATGCCACAGCGTTTTTCTAAATATAATTTGTAGAAATTTTTGAGATGTAGTCAAATGCACATTGTAGCGCGATGTTATTATTGCGGCCATAAATTTTTATGTTATACACTGAGCTGTACAGGAACTAATCAACAGTACTGATGAAGTGTTCAACTCTTATTACTTATATGTATAAAGACAAAGTAAAAAATATAAAATAAAAACTTTTTATTTTGTATTTTCAAGTTTCACGACAAATTGCTATTTTAGAATAAATCAATATAAAATTTTGTATCAATTTGTAATTCCGGTCTAAATTATTTAAGTATATAATATACTTATTCGCATCTCGCTAAAACTAAGTTGTGAAAATCTGCCAAGTTATCAATTACACCGATCTTTACTTTCTATTGATTTAAGGCATACTTATTGTTTGAGCCTATTATAACCCAGTGAAGCAGCATGTGCCTGAAAATATGATGGTACTTGGTTCGACCCTCACTGAATTCTTTGACTGCTGAGGGAATTAATAAATTTCATTTTATCGCCCTAAATTTGGAAAGAACGAAATGTCTTGACACTAGGTCCTTCCCAGTTGCCCTACTATATGAGAGCTCGAGTCACATTTTATGTAACTCTACTGAAAAAAATCTATATATTAATACGTGAAGTATAAAAATTGGACCCCTGTTTATGAAAATTACGCGGACGGAGGAGTATGAAATTTGACACACTTATAGTTTATGTGTATGATAATATTTTTCATTATAAATGTTTATAAAACATATAAAATCAATAAATAAAACTTTACCCACACTACCATAGGTTTAACAAGACATATAACTTTTGTATAAAGTGACATACACGTTGCTATGGCAACGCGTATTTATCGCGACATAGGGTCCTTTAGTTTATATTATTATACTCGTATGAGTATAATAATTCTACAAACATATCCTCGGTTGGGAATCGAATAAACGATCATCGCTGTAGTGTTAAGGACAATTGAATTGTACATAAATCGTTACCAAGCTAATTGAGTTAATTAAAGTAAGAGTAAACATTACAATATATATATATATATATATATATATATATATATATATATATATATATATATATATATATATATCTATATATATACATATATATATAATATACATCTACATTGAATTTTATATGCAATGTTGAAATTTTAAACCTAGCATTTGCGCATATAACATTTTTAAATGTTAGTTTTTATATTTCTCCATAAGTATCCAAATAGGTGCAAATATAAACAAATATATATAAAAAATGTCTAAGGTATCATTGTGGCGTAGTGGGAAAGCGTCTCACTGTAATGGTTGCGATAGTTGCAGGTTCGATCTCCAGTGGGGGTTTGCCCCATTTGGATTAGGGGGCAATATCTCGAGTTAAAAATCAAATCTCGGACTTATAGTAGTCTATTATTGCGTCATTTATATGCCAAGACATCGATTCTTACGGAGGAAAATTGTCATTCAACGGAAATTATATTAGTTTTTTTCAGCTATGGTTAGATAAGACCCGCCACTTAACACGCAATATCTTAAGTTAATAAAAATGGGAAAAGTGCATTCTAGAGATATTCATTATCTCGCCTCTACTTCTCCTGTTTAAAAAATATGTCTTTGCAAGTTTTGCAGTTAGCAATTTAAGTAACCTGCAAAACATATGGAATTTTAAATGAACAATACTTTCACTAGAACCTTTTCTAATATTTCATCTTTATAAATGTTAGAAATAAGACGTTACCTTTGTTAGGGGGTTTGGTTAATATGAAGTAAATCTTAAAGTTAACCAATCTTGCTAACAAAAATTGCATTATGTTCTAGTTTTTCTCTTTTGCATGTAAAAAGCTCAAAGGATCATAGGGAAAGTTATTTAGAGGCCAATGTTTGTAATGAGATATTTCAATTTCAAGCTCGGCTTTGAGGTGCGCCACTAAACACTCATATATTATATTTACTTTAAATTCTTTAAATGACAGAGCTGAAATCTGTAGTGGGATTTTATTATAAATAGACTTATGCTAAAAATGTATTAACTGTTTTTTTATTTCTTGAATTGTTATTTTAAATCAATTAATTGGATTCTATTTCTAAAGTATAAAGCAAAAAACCTTAATACTCTATGATGACAATATAGATCTGTGTCGAGATATACTCGTAGACCTGTGGCCTATAGTATACTAGGATAATTGCACTACTTTATAGTTTTTCATTACATAGAGAAAAATACCCTTGGAAAGTACATATATTAAATATTTTCTTAAATATTAAGACTTTAAGCAGTTTTAACATTGTATTCTATTTTCACATGAATAAAGGTTATTTTTTTATTGTAATTATTACTTCTAGTATTGCTTTATTGAAAAGTTAACTTCAACCAAAATTTCTTTAACATAATTCTCAAACGTATAAGCTTTTTAATCAATTATATATAAAGATATTACACAAATCAAATTCAATTCTGATCCAAAAGCCCTTCAGCTTTACAATAATAATAAAGATTAAATTTGCTATAAACAAAACTGTACATTTAACATCATGTATGAGTATGCGGTCTTTGTTTATACGTCAAAGCCAACCAACCATAAAGCAATCTCACGTTCTTAGACAATTTACATGTTCAAGCTGAAACATTTCAAAGTACAATATAAACTTCGACGTTGTCCAAAACAGTTACGTGTAACGATTTACCTTATAATCTTAGTTGGACAAACTTACAGACATGTTCTTGTTAGTAGTGATTTAAATTAATATACCATAAATATGCAACGCGGCCTTGGTTTCCGCCACTCAAAAAATAATGCCTCAAAATCGGAAGAAAATCGTAAAATGGAGTGGCCATGGAGTTCGCCTGTAAACGCGACGGCTTATGGGTTCGATTCTCACTCGGGCAGAATGAATAATTTTCATTTTCTTCGCTTTGGTAGCAAGGCAAAAAGCGCGGCATTGAGTTCCGCCACTCCACACGCAATGCCTCGACAGGCGGAAAGCCGGGAAACGGAGTGTCTTAGGTTCCTACGGTTCCCTCTGCCAACCCTTCCATGTGCGGGATACAGCGTGAAGTTAATTTAATTTATTTTAATAAAAATAAAGGAGATTATCACATATAAATAGTTATTATAATGAGTAACTGTAAATAAAGAATCTGCATTCTATTCCTACAAGAGATGATAGACGAACATATTTAAATGAATTAAATAATTTATAATTTTATATATGTACATTTATAAATACATCTTTGTCACAACCAGTATATTCAAACTTAACAATAACTTTAAAATATAGATAATGTAAAACGAATTACAAGTAAATATAATAATTACATTGAAATCCAACCAAATTATATGAACGCAGAACTATATTAAAATGTATGAATTATGTAATGAGGAAACTAAGAAATGGAATAATCACAAACTTACTATAGAACTCAATTTGGACGCTTAAAACAGTTCTGGGACGCGGAGCAACCGGCGCCGGAAACTTCTGGCTAATTCCTTGAGATCTCCAAACTTTTACTGCTTCGCGTTATTGTATTGAGTGTAAACGTTTGTGTACTGTGTATGTCATTAATTATTATAAATTCTGTTATCAAAATTGATAAATTTAAATATTAAATATTTAATAAAAATAGAGAGGAGATATTAAAGAGGGGGAGCAGGGGGGGGGTCTCACAGTGTTAAGACACTAGGATCCATTCCCCACTTTCATTTTATTTTCTTTAGAGATATTGTGAGTGGCGGAACTCAACGCCGCGCCTTATATAATCTTATTTATCTTAATTATTTATCTTTTAATTTAATTTTTTTTTAATGTACAAGTCGTGATGGCTTATTAAGCCACGATGGTTGTGCACACTGCTATATGCGGGATAAGCTAAAGTTAAAATGAAGCTAAATAAACATTAAAATTGTATTATATAAATAGTTACCCCGAAATTTTTATATATCAAACAAGTACTGCTGCCATGTAACAAGTAAGACTTTTCTCAATTGGATAATGAAGAAATAAATGAGAGATAGAGAGACAATAAAAATTATGCCAATTGTTTAACATAAACGTTACACATTTGAATTCTCTAATACATGTGTCATATAGCAGGTTTGATTTGTAGGAAAAACCTGATGTCAAGACTCAGATCCCGACTTCCACATAAATACTGCTTTCAGTTAATTATTCAATGCTTTAAACAAATTTATTAAATAAAATTTTAAATTTCATCCAGCTCAGGTGAATTATGTCGTAAGAAATGAAAGAAATTGTACTAATAATTTAATCTACACAATAAAATTATATTAAGTGATTCCCCCAGCACTGTGTTGCCAAAAGATACAATTTTGAAGTACCATCCGAACAACATTAACAAGCTTCTCAGAAATGTTGTTTCCAATGTTTTAACAACTTTTTACTACTTGCCGTTCACTTAAAGTTTTGCTTGAACTAGTTGAATGTACTTGCGTCTAATTAAAATACTCGTCCCACTTAAAACAGTTACGTATTTTATTGAACTATATTCTGGCTTTTAATATTATTATTATTTTTTTTAATTAATGAAATACGTTTATTTTCTTCTATCTTTATAGTAAAATCTAAATTTTTCAGTAGACAGGGTGAACTTAATGTTAGGGCCTTAAGGCTGTCCGATCCCTGCTTTCCGCCCTTTGAGACATTCGTGTTGAGTGGCGGAACTCAACGCCGCGCTTTTGTCTAGTTACCGAAGCTAAGAAAATTGAAATAATACTCCCCGAGAACCGAACCTACAACCGTCACGAGGAACGAGAGAAAAATTTGTGCTGATAAGATATTTCTTAATTTTCTTAATAATAATAATATGTAATCAATCCACAAAACAAAGTTAGTCATGAATATTTATCAGATTTTTATCATATTAAAATTAGATTTACCTTTTATCACGTTAACAGTATGGGACCTGTAGGCACTATACAGTATGACAGACAGGTGGATAGATAAACTGAAATAGAGTTTTACAGGATGTCGTTTCCAAAAATGTTTTCCCTATACAATACAATCCAAAATTTTAAAGCTTTCAAGCTTTGTATTTAATTCATCGATAGTTATCAATTGTATAAAAAACTACAACATTCAGTATTTCATACGTCAGACAATACAAAAATATAATTGATGAGACACACAAAACAAACAAGTATTTAAAAAAAAATGCTTAAAAGGATGACAATTTTTTTTCTCATGCTGTCTTTACAGTAAATTAGGTGGAAATGTCCTCTTTCCCCTTCTTTTTTCATTTAGTCTATTGACCTGCCAGTCCCATTGTACACTATAATTACATTCTTACTTTCCACTTTCGAGGTGAACCGATTTATTCAATATGAGATACAATTTCATATCTTCATACATTTTATGATGAATTCAAGCCAAAATAATTATATTTGTTACATTTAAAAAGCTACAGGTTTCTCATATAAATATTAATTTAAACTTCCAGGGGTTCACCGATATCAAATACCAAAGCACTTTTGCTGCCTCCACGTAGAAGGCAACGCAATTAGTCTAAACTTGGTACTAAACTGACAACGAAGTCACCGGCCAAGCTATTAAGTGCTTAGTTCCTCAACTTGTTATAGAATCAACAGAACAGCTAGACGATGCAAACTCTGGAGACACGATGAATTTAAGTTTGTTCTCTTTAATTACATACTAACAAACACTGGCGGTGTTTTTGGCATGTACTCGATTGATTGAGATTACAATGATTTTAAGTTAAAGCTAATTTTTCTGTAGATACTTGTTCTGTAGATTCTTATCCAGTTCGTAAAATATTTTTTTTTTAATAAATATAGATACTCTTGAAGAAAAGTTATACATACACATATTATATGACAGAAGGATTATTAACAAAAAACATTACTTAAATGAAAGTGAAGATATTATAGATATATATTTAAAATGTACATTTAAACTAGACACGTGTCTCTACTTCTGAAATGTAAAATAACTGAAAAGCTTCCCTTTGTGACAAAGCTCTGATATTAAAATAACTGAAATAAAATTATTCGAATGTCTGAAACTAATTTGAAATTTTATTACAATCTTACCATAAACCTAAGATTGTCTTTAAAATTTTATTCCTCACAACTTGTAGCCCGTGACTTAGGCCACATGAATAAAATCTCGTTTTACGTTATTCCTGAAGGAATTTCTAAAAATTATTTAGAAGTGCTCTTTTACTAACGAAATTCAAGGACCATGAACGAGCCAATAGCTCCAGAGCTCAATAATTTCAAATACGTTACGTTTTTTAAATACGTAGTTGATAATAAATGTAATATTAAGAAATTATAATTTTAACTAAGACGACGCCATTATGGCACAATTTTCTACTACTTATCTGTATTCTCTAGTTCTGGGAGAAATGAAATATATATACAGGTTTTACACCTTTCATTTTGTTAAGAAGTGTAAGGTATACATCGAAATAATTCAAAATATTTTTTTTTTACATTTAGTACATTTAATATGAGGTGAGAATAATATATGATGTATTAAATATAAGTAAATCTTTACATTTAAAACATTTCTCACAGTGTTCCGTATCATGCGGTGAAGGTGTACAAGTTAGAGGAGTGGAGTGTACTCCTGCTGGTGGCGGCTGCGACCCTGCTGTCAGGCCGGATATATCAAGGCCTTGTTCCACGGGTATCAGCTGTCCCGCTTATAGAGAGGCTAGCGAACCCGATGTGAGTTTTTAATTTTAATTAATTTTATTTTAGATTTTCTCTACCTAGCCTGCTAAGTGCGGTATACAGAATGTAGCTACAATATGAAACTTTAATTATGTTTTACATTGAGAACTTTGTGGTTCTTTTTTATATCTCTTTTTTGTTCACACACAGAACTTAGTGCTCAGACAGTCCGTCCGTCCGTTTGTCTTATAACAGTTTGTATGTATGACTGTATTCTATAATTATATTTGAAGAAAAATTTGATTAAATCATTAAAAGCGGCTCAAATTTGACATATAGATAGGTGCCTTTGTTATCGATGAGAAACTCAGACGATTTCGTGAAATATGGGAACAAAACAAGCTTTTACGTTTTATAGTTTGCAACATTTGCAAACTCACGGTCTAGAATCTGTTATTTACAAAGCTGGTGGCCTTACATATGATCCGAAATCTAGTTACGCTAACACATACGAGATATAGAGTATATGTAGCCAAAAATTAAAACATGTACGTAATATATATAAAGTTTATATTTTAAATTGGAAGTTATACAAAGCCAATTTTCACGTCCGTTCACTCAATAGAGTACCTACTGTAGTAGGTGCCAATTAGACTTTATTAGCATATTTCGAAATGTGCCACGTAAAAATATTTATGAGAACAGTTGAGTAAAATCAGATAAAAATTGAATGAATTATGATAAATATTATTGTTAAAAATATTTATATATCTTTTTTCTTAACTTTTTGAACAGTCTTTTTTTTAAATAATTTAGTGATGTCATCTTTATATCAAACAGGACGATATAGAGGACCTACTGCCCGGTGTGGTTTACCACACTCAGCCGCTCATTCAGCCGTACCCACCGCCCCAAGCGAAAGCGGAACAGCTTATAGGCGAGCCGGACGTACCTGTGGAGGCCACGTAAGTATTACCTAGAATAGCCTCGTCAAACTGATACATGCTCAATATCGTGAAAAAAATTAATTCTTTCTTTTTTTTGTATGCTAAACCTTATAAATAATTTAAGAAGTAAATATGTAAGTGTATAATAAAATGTCTGCAATTTAAACAATTTAATTTAATTGTATGTAATTCTAGCTTTAATACGCGGCTTTGTACGCCTGCTCTCGCTCTAAATGCGAATTCGCTCTTGTACTATATTTGAATAAAGTTAAATTAGATTTTTTTATTTTGAAACATCATATTAATCCACTATATGATATATAATATTTAATTCTTAAATTAAATATTATAAAGAGTTTTTCAATACATTTGCACAATAATATTGAGCGTATATCAGCTGGATAATACAAAAAAGCGAAAAAAGCGAATCTAAGCGATTTTCAGCTTGACATTATATATTTGACATATAAAATAATAAACAATAATTTCGCTTACGTGTCGCTTTTACTGCATACTCTTAGACTATAATGCTAATATGAAAGCTAATATACATAAAATAAGCTAATATATATGAAATAAACTCAATTTGTTTGTATTGTATATTTTGTTATATTTTGTCTAAATATTCTTTTTATTTTTCTTCTAATAGATTATTTATATTTATTTTCATTAATAATAATAGTACAAAGTAGTAATTCACGGTCGTCGTATTTTTCTTTATCCAATACTATACTCTGTTCTAAGTACTATAAAAAGATGGCGGCAAAAACTAATATATATATATATATCTATATATAT
>JAXRJS010000077.1:1206987-1326987 GCA_037127375.1 Dione juno
CACCAAAAAAGTTCTCTTTTTCTTAAATTTTATATACAAAATGATTACTTAGTAAATTATGTTTTAAATGAATTTGAGGAATTCACAGGTCAATTGGCGATACATACAGACACACTGGTGCACATACTTCTACATATACCAGCCAGATCTATTAGGATTGGTAGTTTCTATATAATTTTCAAAGCCCCTCGCACCTAGCATGTGTTATCATGTGTGGAACCCTAGCAACGATAGACTTGAATGTAACACAATATCGTTTCGCAATAGATATATTTCAAGTTAAAAATTATAAAATGTTATTTCAAAATTTCGATGGAACATAAAAAGTCGTAGTAAAAGTCGCATTCAACGATCATGCACGTCAATTCTAACTAAAAACCAAAATTGTATATACTAAATAAAGCTTTTTGATACTTTTAGTTACATCAAAGACGATGATTGGAGTCCATGTAGTGTCACTTGCGGGGAGGGTTGGAGGAAAAAAGAGGTGCATTGCAAGATTTTCCTGGAATTCAGTAGGACGATAGCAAAACTACCAGATAGCAAGTGTATGGGGCCGAAACCTACAGAGGAAACGGAACGATGTGTCATGGAGCCGTGCTCGATGGCGTACGGGACTTCGTTCGGGGATTCGAGTGCACCAGCTTATGGGACAGGAGATAGGTATAGTTTATTTATGTAAATAATATAGGTATAGAATGTAGTATAAATTTGTAAATAGTATAGTACGTCATCAAATATATTTTTTTAAGAAATAATTCAATTCTTCACATATCATTTTAATAGCTTATGCCAACTTTTCAACAAATATTGCTAACGCATGCTCTGTATAATCAATTTTCAAAACGATCAATAAGATAAGGAATAAGAAAACCAGTACTTAATCTTTTCCAGTATATATATTTTTTTTAAATTTTAAAATTATTTACAACCTTATAAAATATAAACAGCTAAGTCCTAATAACTTTTAAAAGATTCTGTAAAACTCCATTATTAATAGATTCATTTACAACATCATTTACTCTAATTGCTAGCAAATTATCTTCACCTGGTATCTCTCCTTCATAACATTCATCGGTATCAAGAATATAAGTTTGATTTTTTAATATTTCACTTTCAGACGTTATAGTAACGATCCTTAGTTCCACTAAGGCTATTAATAGACCAAAAGGTAACATTTCTTGAATATCATCTTGAAATTTTTCTTGAGGGTAAACCAAATTCGCTTCAATATTGTATTGTTTTAAAAATGAACTGAAAGTATCATAGTAAGCTATTTTCAGTTCGTCAAAATATTCAGATCTAAATTCGGAATCTGTGCAAATGTATAAAAAGTACAGGACGTCCGTCAAAGGATTGGCATAGCGCATCGCTTGGAAGTCCAAAAAGCATAATTGTCCCTTTGAGCCCTGGAAATATATAACACATTATTAGAAACCACGTGACAAAGTACTGTCTATATAAAACAATAATATTTTAAGATTTGATATATTTTATTTTAAGAGGACAAAAAGTATAGTAAATAACTGACGCAATATATATATATATAATATATATATATATATATATATATATATATATATATATATATATATATATATATATATTATATATATATATATATATATATATATATATATATATATATAATATATATATATATATATATATATATATATATATATATATATATATATATATATATATATATATATTAAATAACAACAAACAAGTAATTACATATATTATTTTCTACAATATTTTCCAAAAAAAAAAATATTTTACACAAACAAAGCAGGATAAAACAGTTGTACAATAACTGAAAAGTCTACTATTTACCAACTTGATAAAATAACCAAAGGATATTTGAAATACCTCATTTTTAAATAATATATTGTTGATCCAACAGTCACCATGACAAAACACATTGTATTTTTTAGGCTCTGTGTACATTTTGAGCAAATCTAAAAGTTTACTTTTAACTTCTTCTAGTTGTTTTTTCACTTCGGCATCCAATATGAGATTCGCGGACGCTTGAAATGATTCTTGAAAATAATTTCTCAATTTTGTTTTATTAAGAAAATTGTTTTGAAACATTACATCTGCGAATGAGTTTCGTATATTTTCAAAATTTTCATCCGTTATTTCAAACACAAAAGACAAAGCGTGGAATTTCGCTAATTCTGTTATAATTAGTTTTACTTGTGGATAGTCTAATTTCTCATATTTAGCTAACTTTTTATCCATTTCAAAACCACTTAATAATAAATCTTCTAGTATTATCACTTCATTATTCTTGGATACACTTGAAAATATACACTTCGGTAGAACTACACGGTCTTCAGCTTTGAAGTTATCTTGTATTGTGTTATATCTATCTATAACATGTTCGTATGCATAAACTTCTCTTTTATGTAGCTCTCGAAACAACTCTTGCCTTGTTGTATTGATGAGAGTTTTGACAATTACACTAATATTTTTATCACTATTATTATCACCATAACCATCACTCTCTTTTATAGAAACTCTAAATACGTTTGCAATATAATTTTCACCTTTACCACCCAGTATATCGACGTGGTACTTAAAATCTTTAATTTCTTTTATTTTAGCCACAGTTTCTATACAATTGTGCAATTCGATGCAGTTAAATTCATCCGGTTCGCTTATATTTACGTCTAGAGACATTTTAATAGTGCTATGTGTATGTGCACCGCGACATTACCTAATATAACTTTGTATGAATTTTTGTCCGATAATATCCTGATAAGATATTCTTATCAGTTTATCAAGTTATGATATAAGTAAAGCATCAGTCATTTATTCTAATCAGACAGCTATGATAGTAATTTGATTATATTTCCATTATTATTAAATTGAAAGTTTGGCTTTTTAACATTATTTGTACGATTTCTCCAATTATTACTATAAAATTTCATTTAAAATTATTATTTTACTGTTCCATAAAAAAAAACCTTCATCCATATATTGCATACATCATATCTATTTATAAACATATTTACTCTCATATATTTATTTTATTTATTTACATATTTATTATACAGATAAACAATAATAACAATATAGGTTGAAAATATTCGTATTAATGAAATACAATAATTCCTTATTAATTCCTTAGCTATTATTTGACTTTGTGGAAAGTAAATATGTACATAAATTAATAAAGCTACAATTGTCAAAATATTATGAGAAAATAATGAATTGTATTTTTGCCTTTTAATTATAATACTAATAATAACAAGCTGGCTGTAGTAGAAGAATGAGTTAGAAGGAAGACGAGAAAGAGTTACGAAAATGAGTTATTTTTTCAACTAACTTTATTACTACTAATTAACTAAATTTTTAAGTAATTTAAAAAAACATGGCGTGAAGTTCTACCACTAAATACAAAATATCTCAAATGTTTTACGTACAGTGGGTGTCTTAACCCTATGTTCCATCAGCATATTTTACTAAATACTGTAAATAATAGCAACATTTTTTTAGCAGATCTCTAATATTTGGGACGTCTAGTAACATTAGAGTGGCTCCGGGCTCTCCCGGGAAGTCGTATTCCTGGAAGGAGAAGGGTTACACGAGCTGTAGTGCATCATGCTTAAGTGGGGTTCAGGTAAAGTATACTTTTATTATGTATATATTATTTGATACTTAAATTGCAATAATAGTATAATTATAAACATTATGGAATATTTGGTGTTGTGGGTAACAATATCAATGGAAGGGATGCTTATATATATATATATATATATATATATATATATATATATATATATATATATATATATATATATATATATATATATATATATATATATATATATATATATATATATATATATATATATATATAAAAATAGTTTTTACTTTACGGCTCATAAGATATTTTATTTATGAAAAATGAACAATTTGTATTAGATTGCAAATAAATTTTATCTACAATAATAAAACTGTACTAAGTCAAATTAAATAAATTAACATGTATTATTTTAAATAATATATCTATACTATAAAATAAAATTGGAGTCTGTTTGTTATATTGAAATAACCATTTCTTACCACATGCACAATATATAATTATATAATTTTTGTTTGTCTGTCTTTGTTTGTTCTGGCTAATCTCTGCAACGGCTGGACTGAATTTGATGGGACTTTCACTAAAAGGTAGTTGATATAATAAGAAGTTATTTAGGCTACTTTCATATAAGAAACACATTATACTAGACACATTATACTATACACATTATACTAGACTAAATACGAGTACTGAACATGTACAATGTGATTTCGTATAACGTGTCGAAACGAACGCAATCCAGTTTACTTAAGCGGCGAAGACGCGAGCTGGTCGCTAGTTTTCCAATGTAACCGTAACAAATCCCTTCGTTACATTAAACAATAAAATCGATAAGGTGTAACATAAACTGTTAGTTAATTTTTAAACGTCATCATCATCAATTCAGCCTTTTCTTGTCCATTGCTGGACATAGGCCACCCCCAAGGTGCGCCAAAGGTCCAGGTGCTCCGCCTTCCGCATCCAGAGAAACCCGGCTAGCCAGGAAAAAATCATATACGACTTAAAATTTCACAACAACAAATGTATTTGACTGGTATATATGTGCGATGCTGGGTTACGCAACCAAATGTAGTTCAATTTTTTTTTAATTAGACTAAGCGATAAATCGCTCTTTTTGAAAATATCTCTGAAGCGAATATAAAAAAAAAACCAATTAATTTAGTAATTTTCAGTAGATACATGAATATAAATAGGTTAAACATGCTCCTTGTGCATATTATGAATAAGTAATTTTCTAATATGTATGAAATTTGCGTACGGGAGCCTTCTGGTTGGACTTTAACTACTCATATGTAAAGTTTAATTACATATTTTTAGCTAAAACGTTTATATTTTATAGAAACTATTTTAATAAAAATATGTACTATACTATAAGAATTTAAATTATATTTGTACCAGATTGAATTTCTTGTATTTACACCGATTAAGCTAAGATAAGGTAACTACCACAACCCATTTTTCCACGCGTTGCTCATTATAAAGACAAACTAGGCCACTAAACTATTAAACTAAACTAAACTATTTTTTAGTATGTAATGTTCATAATATACTACAAACGTATATTATAATTGAAGTATTGTAAGTGAATAACAATAGCAAATAAATATTAATAAAAAATATATGTGAAGATAGAAATTACTCTTTTTTGTGATCGGTAATAATTCTATTAATATGCTATTTATAATAAGAAAATAAAGTATTTGTAAGTTAAAATGGTCCAAAAACGGTCCTCGAGTCTGTAGTGTTGTAATATTTAAATATATATAACAAAAACATGTTATACAAGATAATGCGCGTAACTTCACACACGTAGTCAACTGGAGTCAACATAATTTCCAGAAAGACATGATACTTTTATACTTTTTAGCTATTTAGTCAACTGTCCGCAGGTACAGTGGGTTTAAAACGATAAACATGATGTAACATGCTTAGAGATAACATGTAAAATTTTTTTAACGAAGCAGAATTGGAACCTGTACCTCATGGAAACGGCCCAAGTGCTCTGATGACTAAGCCATGCTTTGCCACTAAGCTTGGACGGTTTCCATGAGGCGCGTGTTAAAAAAAATATGATTACTTTAGTATTTTTTCTATTCTTAGTGCAGATTAACATTAACTTAATTAACTAGTATATATTTTGTTATGTTTAGGAGCTAATAATCCAATGTGTGAGAGACGAAGATGGCAAAAACGCGTCCCCCTATATGTGCGATCCGCATACGAAGCCCGAGAACAGAGTAAGGACGTGCAACGATCACCCATGCCCACCACGGTAAGTTCAATTTATATTATTTTCTATTGTTAGAGATTCGCTTGATGAAATAAAATTAGAAAGTCGCCAATTTAAAACAGACTAAATAATTTCAATAATAAGAAAAAAGGACAAAAGACATGTCCGTAAAGTTTAAATAAAATTAAATAAAAAAAAAATATTATAATGCAAATTCTACTGCGTTTAAATAACATCACAAAATTTGTATATAAAAAATAGTGTGCACTATATTCAACACCCTGTAGCCGCACGCCGGAAATCGATCAGGCAACAGTAAATTTGAATGCCAAACCTTAACTAGATTTCAAATAACTCAAAACTTATTTCGTAGCAATCGCACTACCACTGCTACAAGGTATTATAACTTTTACGTCTATACTTGCTGTAGTCCACAAGTTTATGGCAAAGGAAAATCTTATATACGCTTCGACGTACTTAGTGTACAATTTCCTATTCTTAGGATATATATTTTTTTTATTTTTTTAGACATCATGCACGTTTAAAAGTCATCGGGAGGTAGTGGCACAGCTTTTGATTGTATACGCAAGTTCGACAGAGAGAACATAGTGTCAAAACACTCCGTTCTCTGCAATTCACCCAATTTTCGAGACATTAATTCATTTCTCCTAGTGGAGATCGCGAGATGTGTTTTGATAAATACACTGTCAAAAAATGATTGAGTTCATTTCAGTTCTTTAAATATGGCGTTTCGTAAATAAAATGGTTCCAGGAACCTCTCATATGTCAGATGTCATGCTATTTACTCGTGTATATTTGACGAATATATTTTTTAGCTTCAGTTTTATATTTGGGGAGGCCTCTCTCATTTTTTTGTTTTGTATATTTTGATATAAAAATCATAGGCGGTTCACAGAATACGTGTACTATTTAAGTTTCGGTATAAAATGGCAGTGACATACGTACAGACAGATAGACAGACGGATATGATGAATTTATAAGGTTTCTGTTTTTCATTATTCCACTAAGAAACCTGAAAAGTATCTTTACTTCACATGTTCTTTGCATTTATTGATCGATGTGAAATCTGGCACACGGATAGCTTGTGACAAGGAGACGGATTAGATTACTTTATGTCCTGATCGACCTACTTCCTTTAGAACATTCTTTTGTTTTATACGAAGGATTTCATTTTCAGTGTGAAATATTTCTTAAAATATGATATAAAAGAATTCTTCTTCAGCTTCACACTATATCACGGATATAACAGGGTATATAGAGGAAGCCTGGAGGAAGTAGTAAGACACTCCTTTGCCAAATTTCTGGATATTTTCTATAGACTTTAAGTGCAGAGTTTCGAAGCCCAGTTTTTTTTTAATTTGTGGGATTTTTGAAAAGTTCTCTATATATTTAAAAAATTACAGGGTTAAGTCATACATACATACATACATACCAACAAAGTTCATATTAAATAATTTCAGAATAAGAACTAGATATGACTATTTTAAAACATTTTGGGAAAATTAAGGTACGAAACGTCTTTATACTAGATTTTCTTTCCTTTCCCTACATCAGAATAACCTGGACATTATTAAACAAAAGACGATATAATATTTTAAAGGACTAAAATATATTATTTATTTTGAATGCATTACGTACAGTACATAGTCGGACTAAGCTCAATTTATACTTAACACGTTTAAACAACATTAAGATCATAATTTTAAACAAATTCTTTACAATTTTAAACTTTATTTAAGTAGAAATAAGATATAATTTACATAAAATGAAAATAATATCAAATTTCAAATAAACTCTAGTATTCTAAGTAGTGTATAGCGTTAAAACTACTGCTACACTCTTAATTCTGTATTAAGATTTAAAACTGGTATTTTTATTATATTTTATAATGTTTCATTATGAAATGCACTTTAAGTAGATAATAACCTAAACAAAAGTATGTTCTCGTTCAGGTAAAGATAATGTATGGATTAGAGTTATACCTAACATACGAAAGGGTAGAAATAAAGGCGTCTAGGAGGTTATTTGGTTATTTCGGTTTGTCCTCCTGTATGCCGGATGTAGCATAAAGCTAAAAATCATAAAATATCTGTCTTCTATATATTTATGTATTTTTTAACAAACAGATGGAACTACACGGACTTCTCGCAATGCACTAAATCGTGCGGCATCGGTATTCAGACGCGGGAAGTGACCTGCATACATGAGGTAAGCTAATTATTGTCAATATGTATATATATATATATATATATATATATATATATATATATATATATATATATATATATATATATATATATATATATATATATATATATATATATATATATATATATATATATATATATATATATATATATATATATATATATATATATATATATATGCGATCATTTTTTTATAATTCAATTGGTATTTTTAAAAGAATATAAGAGAAACATAAAGCTATACGTTCTTATCGAGATACATTGCAATTCTGATACGCTTGTTACATACAACTTAGGTTTGATTTTAGCACCTTTGTTGAGAATTTTTGTTTAAACTTTCTAATATATAGATTATTGCTAATATTGCTATATCATCATTTCAATCAAATCATTTGCTATTCAGTATTTAATAATATAATTATATGTTTTTTGAATATAATTCTTTGAATTTTATTACACTATTTGGTCAATAGAAAAATACGTGTAAGATATTCCATACAAAGTAGTATATAAACGGCGAACAAATTGCAAAGTGGTTGCGATGCAACTTGGAATCTTGCAGCATTTTCAGACGCTTACATCCGCGCTGATTTTTAACGTCAGCTGTTCTTATAATGCTGGAAATGTATTTACAATACCACTTGGTTATATTTGTATGAATTTTTTTACATATAATATATATATATATATATATATATATATATATATATATATATATATATATATATATATATATATATATATATATATATATATATATATATATATATATATATATATATATATATATATAAATATATATATGTATGTCGAAAATTTAATTCTCAATATGTTAATAATATTTTGTTTTAAATATTCATAATATGTTTGAATAGGTAACCCGAGGTGGTACCAACACGGTGGTGGTCCCGAACAGCATGTGTCCTCAGCCGCCGCCTCCGGACCGACAGTACTGCAACGTCCTGGACTGTCCCGTGCGATGGCACACCGGGGAGTGGTCGAAATGTTCTAAAACCTGCGGCGGCGGAATGAAGCAGAGAGAGGTTAGTACTGGGTTCAATTTTACGTTTGAAATTAATTTACATTGAGTTGTTTTAATTGCTACATTTTATTAAAATTAATGTATTAATTACAATCGAGTAATAAATCGTAGAACTAGGGGTTTTGTTTATTTATTTATTCGGTTTACTAATAATTATTTCACAATAAAACAGTATACACTGTACGTAATGAAGCAAAAGCATAAAATGTATCTGAAAAAGACCATTGACATCTTCGACTTATAATATCGCAATTTCTTACGAATAAATACTTAAAATATAAAGAATTAAATTCCTTCCACCCATGCCCATGAGCCGTGACCTAGATATTAATGCAAATTAATTTTACAAAGCTCTCGACTTACCAGCTTTTGTAGTACTCAATGAGACTTTTAACAACTTATCTAATTTTGTATAGAGTCACCAGAGGAATATACATCTTGTAATATTTAATTAATATCATAATAAATTATTTGAGTATGTATTTCATATAATAGCTTTTACGCGCGGCTTTGCTCTCAAATCGAAAAGGAAATAACTAAGAGCGTATGACACGTGACATATGACACATTGTAAGTGTCAAACAGGTTATGATGAAATTTGTCATGGTGTAATGAAGTATAGTATATTTCGTTAAATGGACTGTCCAGCACAAAAATTACTTATTTAATTTGTTCCAAGTAGTTCCTGAGGCTAGAGCGTTTAAACAAATTCGCCAGCTTCATAATACGGGTTTGGAGAACTACACAATATTTCAGTTAGAAACGTCTCCAATTTGTATGGAAAGTAAGGATAGCGAGGAACGGAGAGTCTTAGCTCTGGATGCTCTCTGTCGATCCTGCAATAAGCGGGATACCACAATCAAATAACTTGAATGGCTTGCTTAGGTAATATGTAAGCAAATAATGGCGCAATCGCACGTGGTGGAGCGCCCCGCCTCGCAGTGCGGCGCGGCGCGGCCGGCGCTGTCCAAGTCCTGCAACGGGCGGCCGTGCCTCCTGGACACGTCGGCGCCGGAGATATCTCTGGCCAACAGCTCCTACATACAACACGATCCGAAGAAGAAGAAGGCAAGTGCATTGTCTGCCTGTTCATAAGATCAAATGTTTTTTTTTTTAATTAGAATAATGCTAGGCTGTAACATTGATTCGTCCTAATCCTAATAATTTCCTCTCTCTTTAATTTTTTAATTCGCGATGTCTCGAAAATTAGGCGGAAAGCGATTAACAGCACTAATACTATGTTCTATCTACCTAAAGCAAGTTACCTAATATTTATATTTACAATGAATAAACTTATAGTACTAATATTAAGATGTGATAAACGTACGTTAATCTCTTTTATGAAAAATTAAATCCTTTGAGACTATCGATACTTTATCATTTCGGTTGTCAAATATGACATTTTTATGGTCACTTATTACGTTCTAAATTTTAAAAAAATTAAGGGATATTTACAAAAATGTAAACGCATGTATGTATATACTTTAAAAATTATAAAGTAGGTAATGTACCCTGTTGAACTATAACTATAAATAAGATTTATAGTACAAATAAAGGAAAAAATTGAAAATTTAATATTGTATCACAGAAAAAAACATAACAAATTTGTACTTGTAGATCATTTCGTACAAAATAAGTGTATACGTCCGCAAAATTAAGTTTGTCAACTTTTATAAGTTGCGCTTCCTGTTGACCTACAATCATGAAAATGGTATGCAAACACTCGATGCAGTTGGACTCGCACTTGACCGATATCATTTAATTATTAGGTAATTTTCCAAAGCCTAAAGAATATTATCATAACGTCTATAATAATTGATATTTTTGGTTACATACTTATTATTATATATTATATCAAACTTATTTCAAGTCTTCATTTTTACGTTAGTGTATAGTATCGTGCTCTAGGGTTAATGAATTATTTTTCTTTTAGGTAACAGTCAAAGTGGGCGGTTCCGCTACAATATTCTACGGAACACAAGTGAAAATAAAATGTCCAGTGAAAGGATATAACCGAACTAAGATCCAATGGGCTAAGGACCATCAGATTATAAGTAAATCGAAGAAATACAAGATTTCCAAAAAGGTAAGATAAATCATTTAATAAAAAATAATCTTTTATAATTTGCATTATCAAAATAATTTCTTTTCAGGTCTAGACACAGTCTACTTTCACAAAGGTTCATAATTAATATAATGCTAATTTAATTCCAGAGGTTTTGGTAATACGTGCCAATCATATATACAATATGTACACAAATTTGTATAAAATGTTTAACTATGCTTGTTATCCATCGTAGTAAATCATTTAACGTTCAAAAAAATTAATTGGAATAGGTTTATTACTAGGCCTTTATAAAAAAAGTGAGTTGAATTCTAGCGGAAAGTGAAGAATGGAGAGTTCTTACACTATGTTCTTTGCCAGACGCGGGATACAACTCTTCTTCTTCCTGGCATTAGTCCCGGCTTTTTGCCAGGGTCTGCCTTCCGACTAAGACCAATCGGTCCATATGAGTGGCGAAGTCGTTTTTTGTGGAGCGATTGCCATCTGACCTCCAAACCCATTACAGGGAGAAACCAGGAAAGGAAAGGGAATAAGAGGCAGAAAGACTTGGAATATAGGGGAGGGACACCACTTACATGGATTGGATCGGGTTATGAAAGTGGTGGCTCGAGGTCCCGGGGTCGCGTACCCGTATGCCGGAAACCAAATATCGGACAGATAATTGGCTAGACACCCTCTGAGATGCCAACGCCACGCGGTGTTCCCAGGCGGTCACCCATCCAAGTACTGAACGCGCCCGACGTTGCTTAACTTCGGTGATCGGACGAGAACCGGTGTGTTCAACGTGGCATGGACGTTGGCCAAGACGCGGGATACAACGTCTATTATTAATCGACTAATGCTTGGTTAATTTTATTAACATTTATGGATCTACTCAGCCTAATTCAAGTTTTATCTAGTTAAAGCGTTATCAAAGTTACATGAAGGAGTTTTAGTTGTGAGTCTCCTTCTCTGTCTTTCCTATAATAAATATAAAGGACAAAAAAAGATCCACATTCACAAAATACAATTTGCCTAATTCAGTATTCCACCCCTATCTCGAAACTATCTCGGAATCAACTAATTTATTTAGCTCGCTGTCAATTAGTTCGTCGAGCCAAAGTTTTTTGTTAACTATCGGCTTTTGGACTTGGCTTTAACAGGACTTGCCAAAGTAAGGTCTGAATCTTAATTGTCTTACAGTTTTTGGAATAGAACCTTTTTTTATTATTGATTAATATATAAAAAATGTGTATCTTGCATGAACCCTGAAAAAAATTAAGCTTCGCCGATCATAGCTACTATTGTATTCAACAATAATAAAATTATAACGTTGATATCTTATAAAGCAACCGTTCTTATTTTTTTAATACAATTTTTGTTATTTTTACATAAAAATTTGAACGCAGCGGGATTTAAGCGTTTTCGCCTCATGGAAATCATCGAACCACTCGCGCCATGTGCTCATCCTCACGCTGCGTCGAAATTCTTATATGTTTTATACAACTTATTACGTTGTTAGTATGTCTTTATAGGGAGATTTTTACAAATTTCCGCTATCCAAAGATTATTGTCTTTTCTCAATATTACTGTTTTCTGAGCCGATATATGAAGGCAGCGACATTTTTGATTCAATTTAAAATGCGTCTTAAACGTGTAGAATGAAGTAGAATTCTTTGTATTTTACCAGAGCGAGACCATGAAAATAATTGATTTCCCCGAGTGGGAAACGAACCCACAACCGTCGCGCTTAAAGTTCGACGTTCTGCCGCTGCATTACGACGTCCTCAAGAATTCTTGAGTAGTATTTATACTCAAACTCAAACTCAAACTTATTGTCAAAACTGTTCTATAAAAGAGCAACTGTTGAGCTTCGACTATTCTTTGTAAGTGTCTAATAGCCACATTGGTTCTACAAAGCTGACCTTTTCAAGTTAAATTAATTTATAACTTTAAACGGTTCAAAGAGTTCTTAAATAAGCCATATGGGAAAGTGGGGTAAAACGGGATACTGAGGCTGATATTTTATTTTCCAGAATATAATATTATTGTTGGTAAATACTATTTATTTATTTATTTTATGTTTATGTTTAGTGTTTTTATATAACATGTTTGTAAAGTATTATACCATGCCTAGTCTTAGAACAATATATATATATATATATATATATATATATATATATATATATATATATATATATATATATATATATATATATATATATATATATATATATATATATATATATATATATATATATATATATATATATATATATATATATATATATATATATATATATATATATAAAAGCAATAATTATCAAGTTCTTTCCCATCATCCCCAACCTCTATGACTTCAGTTCATATATATATGTACTACTAATAAATAATTGGAGTGTGTGTTTGTAACATCAAAATAACTGTGTTTTTTTTTACTACATGCATCTGAACATATATACGATACATATACCAAAATACCATTTTCCAATTTTTGTCTGTCTGTCTATCTGTTTCGGCTAACCACTAAAACGGCTTAATCGATTTTGATGGGACTGTCACTGACAGGTAGCAATTAAAAATAATATAAATACGAGTATATTGAACATGTACAATGTGATTTCGTATAGCATGTCGATACAAGGGTAATTCAGTTTACTTAACCGTCGAAAACGCGAGCGGGTCGCTAGTCTATTATAAGATCGACGAAACCAATACTACTTACACAATAAATCATATCTGATTTTTGTACTATTAAATAAAGCCTATAATATAAATTAAATATTAAAATGATAACAAAAAATAGAAATGGCCAAATTAGACGTAAAATAATTCATTTGGAACGGCCCTGCCCTAGACTAAGTTATTGGACGTTGGGCCCAAAATGTAGTAAATTATAGTCGCAAAACATTTCGTTATCAAACGTTCTATCTTATCACGATATACCAACTCAAGTTAACTCTTTTACTCTTTTGGAAACCGATCACGATGAAGTGAGTAGGATTTTAATGAACCTCAAAACCGACAGTGCACCAGGATGGGATAATATATCCACTAGGTTTTTGAAACACGTGAGTTCCAATAATAACACATTTAGCTAATCTCTGTTTCTCGAAGGGCGTTTTCCCTGCGCCATTTAAACAATCTATTATAATTCCAGTATACAAGGGTGGAGACAGAGACGATGTTAATAATTACAGGCCTATATCCATTCTACCAGCTATGTCAAAAATATTAGAAAAATTAATTAATGTCAGGCTTTTAAAATATCTAGAGAAATATAAAATTTTAAGTTACTCACAATTTGGATTTAGGCACGGTGTATCTACCGAGGATGCAATTACTGCACTCACCTCTTTAGTAACTGATAATATGGATAAAGGTCATAAATGTGTTGCGGTATTCCTGGACATAAAAAAATCATTTGACACCGTGTCAGTGCCCATTCTTATAAATAAAATAGAGGCTACAGGAGTGAGAGGAATCCCACCGAAGCTTTTTATTGACTACCTGTCTAATAGAAAACAAAGGGTCAAGGTTGATGATCAGGTTAGTAACGAAACTAATGTCACATTTGGAGTTCCACAAGGAAGTGTGCTTGGCCCTTCTCTATTCCTGATCTATATTAATGATCTCAGTGGCATTAGGATAAGTAACGCAAAAGTATTTTCTTATGCTAATGATACTGCGGTCGTTTTTACTGGAAAATCCTGGCGTGAACCTGCCGCCAGTGCTGAGGCGGGCAAGTCTCAAATAGCTAGATGGCTCAATAATAATCTTCTAACACTGAATACGGCTAAAACTAATTACATATGTTTTGCAATTTCTAAACGTACTAAACCAAATACTGATTTTAACATTAAAATACATACATGTGAAGATTCTAATGGATGTCGATGTCCAACTTTAGAAAAAGTAACACATACAAAATATTTAGGGGTGGTTGTAGATCAAAAACTGTCCTGGTACCCGCACCTAGAACAGGTAACTGCTAGAATCAGGAAATTGATATGGATATTTAAAACGCTAAGACATATTGTACCAAAAAATCTCCCCACAATAACAAATAAACCAAAGAGCCTCCTCAATGAAATATATATAGCTCTGGTTCAGTCTATCTTGACTTACTGTATCCCAATTTGGGGGCTGCAGCTAAGACTATATTTATAGGTCTTGAACGGGGACAGCGGGCCTTGATAAAAGTAATGTATTTTAAAAATATTAGATACCCTACACTTTCTCTTTTCCAAGAAAGTGGTTTACTATTAGTGCGGAAACTATACATTATTAAATCGGTTTTAAAAATGCATAAAACACTACCCTATGACCCCAACTCAACTCTTAAAAAAAGAATAGACAAAATATCTGAAGTTCCTTATACTACAACCAAATTTGACTAGTAGACAATATAATAAGCGATCAGCACTACTGTATAATAAAATTAATAAACACATCAACCTACATAAAGAAATACTGGTGGAATGTAAAAAAAGCTAAATAACCGGATAAAACCGCTTACCTTTGAAGATACGGAGACGTTGCTGGAATAAAACACGAACCCACAATTCTCTCACGCACACACACTCACACACACATACAAGCACACATGCACACACCATACACATATACAAGCATACATACTAACGCACTAACTAAAATACACAACTCATTATAATTTTTTTTCTCATTAAGATTTTAGAGTTACCTCTTTTAATTTGTTGAAATAGTTAAAATAAACAAAAAACTGTTTTTTCTACTATTAATTAGAACTTACCAACACTGTGAACTTAATGATATGGAAGAGCGGGGTCTCCTAAAACAGGCTTTTTTTTTGCTTAACAGGAGGCTCCAAGCACTATGATAATGTAATTTATTTTGAAAACAAATAAATTATTTTTATTTTTTATTTATTTATTATTACTGTCGTCTAACACTAGGTTCCCTTTGCCTAGCTGCTATATGCGGGATATAATATTTTGTACATATGTATATGAAGTTATAGGTTTTAATAATACTTTTAAAATAAGCTTTTAGAGACGATAGAGTGCTAAGATAAAAAGATATTATAACTAGAATAAAAGATGAGCGCAAAATCTTAATTACCAATTTTTCTTACATTTACAATACGCAACACATTCATTCGAGGTAGTCTTGGGGTCCGTGACGTAGCGGATAAGCTCCAAGAGCGTCGTCTGAGGCGTTTTGCGCCGGCCTAAGAACTACGTCGGAAGAAAATGCCTTGATATGTCTGTCCTTGGAGTAAGACCCCCCGGACGCCCAAGGAAGCGATGGCTGGACGTCGTGACGCACGACATGAGAGCCAATGGACTAACCACTGAGGATGCTCAAGACCGTGCAAAGTGGAGTAGACTAAGTAGGAAAGCAGACCCTGGCAATAGGCCGGGATAATACTAAGTGAAAGAAGAAGAAAGATATATATATTATAAAAAATATTTCTAACCCTGTAAATTTTTTTAAATTTCATTATTTCACCATAATGAAATTTTATTCCAAATAACTTTCAACTGTGTTTAAATATATCTAAATATCAAATATGTAGTTAAATATAACACGCATACTGACTGTAAAGGTAACTTCGAAATTCAATAATAAATTTCCCTAACTAAGTACAGCATTCGTACGTAACAGAGCTTTTGCAAACTATTGTTCAACATATTCAGGTTAATTAACTCCATGAAAGGCTTTTTGGAAGTATTTTAATAAATGCGAACACGCTTATTTCGCTGGCTTTTTCAAATCCCTACATCTACATCTACATCTACATATGTACTGAAGTTGAAAACGGGTCATCATTTTGTCTACTATGAAATGAAATCTACTTGTTATATATTGTATGCTTATTCTTGCTTATGTGCTAGTACGGTGCACGCGGCTTTGCCTGCTTGGACCGTACTATTATAATATGCATTAATTATAAACGTTTCTCGCTCGTATTTCCTTTCTTTTGGTGAAAATCACATGAACGTCTGTCGCGTATTTATAAAGATGTAAGCGTTCATTGGACAAAACAGAAAGTACCACGTTAAAATAGGTAGAAAATGGAGAATATAGTGTCCCCAGATTCTCTCTCTCTCTCTACAAAAAAAATTAATTTACATACGCAGAGCTGCTGCGTATCGATCATAATATATTCGATATTCGATGAAGTAATCAAATAAGGATTTTTCTTTCGTATTGTGTTCGAAATTTCGCACATTTTGCGGCTTGACCTATTTTATTTTATTATATTTATAGATAAACGGGATTGCTTTTTGTTTAATTGAACCGCTGAGAATGCAATTTCATAAGTTCTTAAATTTTTTTGCTATTTTACCAATATATGACTGTAGCTTAAAATGTATGATTTCTGTCATGTATGCAACAATGTCTACATCATTCTCAGGGCTTAGTATGTCAAGTGAGAGAGAGAGAAGAATCACTAATTAATTTCATGGACTTACGTAGTTCATTCAATAATAAAAAAATATGTTTGCGGACAAGCAAAATATTATTGTAAACTACCAAATTATATATTATTTTTTTCATATTTTGACACAGGGGGCTCTCCGTATAACATCACTATCTCTCCGTGACCACGGCGTGTACACTTGCGTCGCCGGACGTTCCAGCGCTAACTTGACATTGCTGGTGAAGCCCAGACCCGGAGAGTTTCCGTCTAGTGAAGAGATCGAACGACATAAGGCATTGGATGAACCGTCTTCGCCTTTGTCTGACAGGTTTTTTCTTATTATTTTTTTTAACACATTATATTCTAGCTTTTAGTGAACAAACAAATTAAGACTATATCATTTTAAAATTTAATTACATATAACTAAACTTCGAGGTGCTGTAATGTGGACAATATAGCTGTAATAAATTTATAATTACGAAAAAAACGTTCATATGTTAAGGAAAGAAATATTTAAAACATATCTGCCTTGTGGATACCGCCTAAGGAATCGTCGCAATAACTACCTTCGTCGTAATTCTTATACGGAATTTTTGTTATTGTTGTCGAAATATTGAATACATATCATTATCCCTTGCCATTTTTTTTACGCTAATGCTAAAATCAAATATTAATTATTTTTATGTATGTGAAAACAAAAAAAATTATGGACGTCGTGATCTCACTGTAAAAGCGACAGTTGTGTGTCAGATTCCCATTCAGACACATGAAATATATTAATTTGTTCTCTCTGGCGAGAAGATGAAGTGCATCACTGAGTTCTACCTCAGAGTCTCAAAGCATTAAAAGCATTAGGCAGAAAGAGGTGACGGAGTGTCTTAACCCAACGTTCCCTCTGCCTACCCCGCATACAAGACAAATACAAGATATTATGTAACCCAAGCAGAGCAGACGGCCGCTACCGCGCCATGATCGGCGGCGCGTCAGACGACCAGTCGCACGAGCAACGACCGCCGGACCAGAAGAAGAATTACAAGAACAAGAACAAGGGTAAGTCATCAACTAAGTTGTGCATTTTGGTTCTTAATAAGGTTCTAAGTTCGATTTTTATTTAGGGCAAATAATTGCAAAAATTTTTAGAATATAAAATTTAACCTCCTATAGACTAACTTTGTATATAAAATATGTGTACATATGATAATTTGGAAAACGCCGTATTAAACATACTTATTGTGATTCTAATAAATATGAAGCTGTAAGCAAAATTAATCTAACATCCGAAAAGCAAATCTGAAATTAATGTACAAAATTAAACGTGACAAAATTGAATATAATATTATTTTTTTAGCTAAAATAGACAAAGTTCGAGATGCTTTGTACGGGAGTCCCACAACCGCTAAACCTGTACCGAGCTTCAATTCACAGGCGAGAGAAACTATATATGACGATAATGAGGTAAGTTATGGATAGTTATTTTGTTTGAAAATTTCTATTGTATAGGTAAATCTGTTGAAGTCATATAAATGAAAGTTTGTATAACTTTTCCGTGAAGTTAAATTTATAAAAATGATCAACTATAGAGATAAATATAAAAAAAAATCTCTTATTTTACTAATTGCTACAAATATATTTATATAATGTTTATTCATTCTTGGTTGAAAACATTTTTTGGTAATAAATATTTTTACGTATGGTATGTGTGTATTTATTTTATATTTTATACAATTTGTATAGGTATGTATACTAAATGTAGCTGGCAACATTGCTTGCGTGGACTGTGAAATGTAAGATCCCGTTAGAATTTTGGACTAGAAACCCTATCTTAGTGCTTCCCTCAACTCCCTAAGGAACCTTACATGCAAATTTCCAGGTTTCAACTACGTTACTGTGTTATATCGAATGTGCGATTGTCTGTCAGTCAGTCAGTCAGTCTTTGCTAAATTTGCTAGTATATAAATATAACTTTATGATATAACAAAATTATACCAAATTCAACTATACCTAAAATTATCCTACAAAAATATAAAGAAAATTGATCTCGAAATATATTGACACCAAACTATTTCGATGGACTACCAAATGTCTCCACATATTTGCTCATTCTTCATTTTATTTATCAATATTTCTGTATATTCTTTTATAAGAAACCAAAACTAATATTTTAAGCTAAACCCAAGAAACATCACGAAGACCAACAAAACGTATATATCACAACTATTTCATATATTAAATGGAAAGTATGTAATAAAATCGTCGCTAAATCATAAATCTTGTACAATTTATATACAATTTATATGAAAAGAAAAACGTTCACAAATAGGTAGATACAATATCGGTGTGATATAAATAAAAATGTAGCCCAACGTAGCACAGCAGACTATAACTTTGTCAGTTGTGGGTTAGAAGCCGGGGACGCGGCGTTCAGCTCCGCCACTCCCCAATATCACAAATTCAAACAGAAAGTGGAGAATAGAGTATTTTGACACTTTAGTTATATCTGTATAAAAAATTTAAAAAGCGACTGAAATAATAAATAAAATACATTTAAGTTGTCTTCTTCGAAATAATGAAAATACTAAATCTCCTTTACGAGACCTGAATATAGAGTGCTTGAACTTAGAACTATGAAATATGTAATATTATGTGAACTAAAGAGTTTTCCAGAATAATACAGTTGTTAAAGAGGTCCTCTTTGTTGTAGCGGCGGCTTTTGAAAATAGCTGACTAGAATATTTCTAGCCTATGTTTAGCCTGTATTTTTTTTGTTTGTAATATAGTTTTATTATTTATATACATGTTCTGTCCTTTTCATTGGTATATCTATACTTTATCTTTTTATTTATTGATGTATTAAATGAGACCAAAGTAGCAGACTGATTGATTTATCACATAGGTTTCTCATTTATCTCAGGGTATAAAAAAAAAACAAAAAAAAAATAAAATTGACATTTGAGGATTCAAATCCCACTCAATAATTCAATCGAAATTATTCTCAAGTCCTCGCTACAGGAAGTAGACAAAACGCGGCATTACGTTCCGACATTTATCACCCAAAGCCTCTAAAATTGGAAAGAAACTATGAAATAGAGGGTACCCCTATTCATAGTCGCAACAAAAATAAAGGGAATACATATTAGATACATACATATAACAAGAATAATCTTCGTATCTTATATAAATTAGATTTATCTACACTCTACAAATTGTAATGTATCTGTTTGTTTGTGTAAAATCCACGCCTAATGCGAGCGCTCTAATCAGTTCCAATCAAATGAACACTAAGCGTATAGCATTCACGACATTGTTGTGTAGTTAGAAACTATAATTGTAGGTTCGATAGTGGCTATTGGGGAATGCTATTTTTCTTGTTCTTGGTACGCTATTGCTCCTAATAATGAAGAATACTGGCGCTACTTCCTTTATTACGCGGTGTTGGTGAACAGTTAGAACAAAGCTAAAAAAATACTAATATACTCCCGCCTTCTGCCCAGGTTAACGCCCTCGTAGCGTCTTTCGTAGACCCCGGCGATCTCATGTAGCCAACTGTCACTACAACACATCCAACATGCACACCGTCGCTGTAACAGGCGACGCGGCCCCTCTTATCTCCCCCCTCCCCTATATGTCCTTTCGAAACATTATGCGTTAAATGGCGGAACTCAACGCCGCGCTTTTTCTTGTTAATAGAGGGAGGAAAATAAAACTAATTCATCCTTCTCAAGTGGGAATGGTCACATTTGTTATTATTATTTAAGTATTTAATATTTAACAGAGAAAAATCATTTGGCAATATTTGTAATATGTAGATGATCTTTCAAATTATTGTTTAGACATCATTTAAATGTACAATGTATATTTAATATAAACATAACCTTATCCAGCCAAACGTAACTATAGAGTTACGCTTTGATTATAGAATCAACATTAAAATTGAACTGAAAGAGCAGTATGACACTCAGGTCTCTGATTATACGTCGTATTGAGTTTTGCCACTCAACTCGCCATATCCCAAAATCGAGAGGGGAATGGAGGAAGGGGAGGAATCCTGTTCTATACTACTACAAACTAGATAGAGCTGACACCTGTAAAAAAAATTAACAATAAATTCCCTAAAGTGTTAAAATAAAGCTTCTAAAATACTCATACCATAAAAATAAAAGTATTATTTATACGGGCAAAGTAAAAATCTCTAACGCTCCTTCAAAAGCCCTTGACACAGACGACCTCTAAAGCCCACTAGTATAATATACATTCAATAATAATTTTATTACGTCTATAAAGTCGGCTATAAAGTTTACTGTGCCCATTTTATTGTTGAACTTAGCAGAATTACAGAAGATAGCAAATCATTATATGATAGGATGGTGTTACCAGATCTCGTTATTTAAAAACATCTGGAAAAATAATTAATACCATACAATTTTATACATTATAGCAAAAAGAACATCACTCCGGTCTTTATTATGTTTTCATCTGGAAACACTACCTAGACGAACCACATACTGATTTTAATCACTATTTTCTAACATAGTATAGATAAAACAAATTATTGTAATAAATAATATATAAGAGAACAACAATAATACAGTACACGTCTAGTAATTATAATCCGCAAATAATATTGCCAGTTTTAATACAATTTTATTTAAAAATATACAAAAAAAATATTTATATATAAAGTCATTTTCATCAATTTCTATAAAATACTATATTTTAAATGAAAAGGAAATATGCTGAAAAACATGAATAAAAATCATAAATGTATATGTCCATTCCATTTACAATAAGTGTACATTTGTATGTAATAATAAATGCATTGCAATAAAGAAGCGACGTCATCGTGACGCTTGTTATATGTTTTACTTAGATGCTTGTTTTTAGACATTCTTCTTCGCTTACTGCTCAAACTCAAGACACTCCGTGCTAAGAGGCGGAACTCTAAACTGTACTGTCTGTCAGAACTAGACCGTGGAGAAAAAAATATACGATCCCCTCGAGTGGTTCTCGAACATATGTTTAACTTAAAAAAAGAGTCACAGTTTAAAATCAAATTAAAAGAAATTATATCCCAATAAAATGAAACATAAACATGGCAACACTACGAGAAACGACACAAAGCTTAGAACGCGAGACTTACGAACCATCAAAGTGATACTTAAAGCTTCCTGATAACATAGCAGGTATATAATAGGCCCAAGACCACTCAGGATGTGGTTCTCATAACATTTCTACAGAAAATATACGCTATACCTTACTTTTTTGTGTTGTGAAGCTTTTTATTAGCTCCTTATTACATTTCCATTCGTTGCTAAAGTATAAAATGAACAATAATAATATAGGTATATTGTATGTAATTTTTGTTGGAACTATGTCATAATGATCGTAATAAATATTATATTATCTAGCATATAAAAGCTAAAATATAGAACAATTTGTGTCAAACGCGTCTGTTGTGCATTCAATCTCGACTTAGGGAAATTACTGATTTCCATTTTCTGGCCCTGATAAATAAGACTAGACACTGCGTTGAATTCCGCCACTCCAACACCCAACGTCTTGAATTTAGAAATTTTCTTTTGTAAATTTAACTATTAATTTAATTATTAATTTTACTATTTTAATAAACTTAACTCACAATTTCCCAATAATTGAGTGGAAAGTGGGGAAACGGAGTGTCCTAATACTAAAAATTATACTGAATATTATAAATTACTCGCTATTTCAAAACAAAGAAAAGCACAATCTAATCACAATTGAGTAATAAACGCTTTCAGCCTATTCATTCTTTATACGAAATGCTTAACAATAGCGTCAATGCTATTTAAGTAAAAATTACATTTGAATGGAAATAATATGTCTTTCTTGGAAATATACATTTTTTAAAACACGATTAATTTATGTTTATTCGAAAATAATTTTTATTAAGCTATATATAGCTAGTAAATAGGTATGAAAATTATAAAAAATGATTCTGTATAGAGCTTCACGCTGTATAGACTTGAAGGCAGAGGGGGGAAGAAAATGACAATAAAAAAAGACACTCCGTTCCCAGCTTTCCATCCAGTTGTCAAAACATTGTGTGTTGGGTGGCATACCTCATCGCCGTATTTCGTTTTATTATCAGAGGGAAAAAAGTCTCGTTTGTACCAAAATAATAAAACAGCGTTGACTTCTGCCACTCAACACACAATCGTAATACTCGAAAGGTGAAAAGGGGGGAAAGGAGTGTCTTACACTAGGTTTCTTCTGCCTACGGTATCCTCTGCCTACCCTGCCATGTGCGGGATACAATGTGTAAATAAAAAATAAAATAAAATAGAAAATGACCAATCGTACCATTATATGACAGATTGCAAATTAAAAAGTAATAGTTTGTTTATTTTTAATTGTAACAGTATTTATGGCCAGACTAAGCACATAAGATCAGCTTAGAGGCGTGCTATTAAATTCGGTGTCCAGCAGTCACCAAAAAAAGGCTGATGATGATAATTGTGGTTCTATTAATATAAACTTTCTTCTTGATTCACCGTATCTATTAATGAAACCTGCATTATCTGTTGCTTGAAATATTTGAAGGTACACCGATAGGAAGTGACTTTATAGTAAACTAAAAACAGATTATTATTAAAACCTACAATAAGCATTAATGCTTAAATGGTTTTTTAAGTGTATATTTTAGTTAAGTATTTAAGGAATTTTCTCTACATTTTTATTTTAATGCATAAATGTATTAGTTTTATAAAAACTACGTGTTGTTGGTGTACGATTTATATTTTTAATTGCGGTAAATTGGTTTGCTAGCAAGCTCGTGCGTTTTAAACTTTTACAACACTTGACCTATTATTGATTTTATTTTTAAAAAGCATTTTTGTAATTTTACTTTTTATTATTAATATTGAAATTAAATCATCTTATATTCATAAAAAAGCAATACACATTCCACAATAAATTTGAAGAATTTCCAAAAAAAGTTACATTAATGATGCTCTATAAGAAAGGATAAGAAAATCTATCTAAAATTCAATTTAAATAAAATTTTCACGCTGCTCGGACGTTAAGGAGAGTGCTGTCTCATCTCACATACTTCCGCCAAACCGAAGTGCTTCGTCCAGGCTAATGCCGTGCCTACATTACCTTGTAATGCAACTTCAGGTGAGATGCTACCAGAATGCATGGGCATTGGATGAATAGGCTTTGGTTATTTTACCTTACCCTACCTTATTTATACAATTGGGTTTAAGTTTGATTTCCGTGGCATGTAAAAAATTCTTACTTCAAAATGGTTACTTAGGTGAACGAGGACTGTAGAAATTACGAGGAAAAATGTATAAAGTTATTAGATACATGAATAATTTCCTTTATGTGCTTACGGTTATTGCTGTTGTGTAGTCGGAATATGGGCCATAGAGACATTCTGGTAGAGTTTTAAGCATTATTATCCTCTCTTGACATTACTTAATGGATTATATTTTAGTAATTTCAAGAAATTTTATTTTATTTGTATTGTATATAATTTAAATTATTGTAAATATCATAATACTATTATTATTAATATTATATAATTTGCTTTCAAAATCAGATTGGAATAAGTTTGAAAATTTTACACAATTAAAATTGTTCATCTAATACGTTTTCATCGTTATAACTTGCGTTTGAACTGAATTTGGATTTTCTTGTACTAACTAACACTACATATATACTCATTAAATTTGGCCCATTTTTGTTCCATTACATTAATCCTAATATTCATAATCACAAACATACATATACATCACAAAAAATATATAATTTTTTATTGATCTGTTCAGATGCTATGGAATTTTCACACGATTGGCAACTCTAGAGGTCAACGGATGGTAGACCCTATAATAATGTATCAGAACTATGGAACACCGACTCAGACACAAGTGGTCAACTTGCAAGACAAACAAATTGTGTTCCCTGAAGATGACGATTCAGACATAATTATAGTAAATGAAGATTATAATAAGAATACAATAGAAGAAGGTCGAGCTGAAAGCGTTAAGCACGATATTGGTGATCTAACTGAGACAACAACTGAAGTAGTGACAAGGTAACATATATAATATCATAAATATTTTTAGGTATTTGTTTTTTTTGTTTGTTGACTTCTTTAGTTAGTCGCGTACTTAAATTTATTGATAGAACTTGAAGTACCGTGAGAATGCTTTATAAAGTACGTTATTTTAATGTAAACGTGTACTTTGAACTTACAAACTATCAGATTATTTATAGGTTTAATGTAATTTATACGCGGTATACTACGGAAATACTAGGAGCAACAGGTATTATAACGATATAATAATCTCTATAGTTTTTAAAAGACCTCGGCCTATCTAGAAAGGAAAAAAATATATAAATAAGCTGGTTATAGTCTTGACCTGATTATCATCACCTTATTTCTAAAATTTACTTTGAACGCGACATGAGTAGAATTATTTAGAATTTGATTAGGTAAAGGAACTTGGACAGTGGAAGTGAGACGAATGTCATAGAGCCCACTTAAATATATTATTGAATTTGAATTTATTCTAAAAAGTAATTCTCCCAAAATATTTGAAAATTATACCGACTCATAATATATAATTATATTATTTAAATTGTTTCAACAGGTATAAATCTCTAGATATAAGTGAATACGTTTGGATGACGACAGAGTGGGCGTCGTGCAAAGCGCCTTGCGGTCAAAGTGGCCATCAAGTTAGAGGTGCTGTTTGTCAAGTAAGTAATAGTAAAATTCAAATGGAAATCTCATTTAACAGTGTGAATTACCCAAATATTTAAATATAAATTATTTATTTTTTTTAAATATTACTTATACACATGTACCAATAAAAAGTAAAAGATATCAAGGAAAGGAGCTACTGGTTAATTTTTTGCTGGCTCTCCTCAGCAGAACTGCCTTCGGGACTAGTGCTTTTTATTAGCTTTAAGTGTATTTGACGATTCAAACTTACTTGTAAAAGTCTCTTTGGATAAAAAAAAACTACGTTATAAAACAGATTTGAAAATAACTATTAATATTTATTTAGAACACTTGTTATGCAAACGTACCTACCTTTAATATAAATACAGTACTATTTTTAGTATTTGCTTTCTATTGAGAGTTTCAAACGGTGACAAGCCTTAAAATCAAAATCAAAATATTCTTTATTCAAATAGGCTATTACAGGCACTTTCGAATACCATATATACATATTCAGGACCGTCGCGGCGCAGAAGCACAGCGTCTCCCTGTAAACGCGACAGTTTGTGGGTTCGATTCCCACTCGGGGAAAATGAATTATTTTCAATGTTCGCTCTGGTAACAAGGCAAAAGCGCGGCGTTGGGTTCCGCCAATCAACGCCCAATGCCTCGAATGGCGGAAAGCAGGGAACAGAGTGTCTTACCACTAGGTTCCTTCAGCCTACGGTTCCCTCTGCCTACCCTGCTATGTGCGGGATACAGCGTGAAGCTAAATATAATATAAAATATTATACCATGCAATATCTTAAGCATCTACCTACACTGCGCGATAAGGCTTAAAATTGAAAAAAAGTAAAAACCGGGTCACCGTCTGTACCAAGACTATTATTGCCCATAATTATCCCACAAAATCCCATGAATATTAACAAAAAATTATAAATATACATTGTAAATTCATACAAAAGGAAATTACGGAATGTTAATTCAACTCATTTAGAGTCAGAAATCCTTTCCCTATCTGTTCTTCTCAGTTATAATAATAAAACTAAATTGGGTTATTTAAGCTTAATTAAACTAATTTGATGAAATCCTATAGAGGCTGTGTTGTTTTAAATTCGTTTTTCTTCTGATATCTTTCCGCGTTTATAAAAACGTCTTATGTAACAATGTTGCCATTTTATTTAAAATCAAGGGACGTAGATTTGATTTTAATATTTGTATTAATATATATATATTCTACAAATATCTTATTATAAAATCTATTAAAACTTAACATCAGAAACAAGCTAGCCTATTATTGTAATAATAGGCTAATATAATAATTCAAGGGATTTTAGAGAGTTATTTCAAAATTTTTTCATTTTATTCGATTTTTTTCTTGAGATTACATATGAATTTGCTAAATTCACGTAGGCTTTATATTTTAATATTATGTATACACTTATATGTAGAATCATAATTCTCCTCTAAAATTTCCATTTAACATTCCTTTTCTTTAATTTCTTTTTCTTATTAGTTTATTTATTGACATATTCATTATATGTATATGTATGTATATATTATATAATATCTCATCAGAAAATATTTATTTTGTGTATGGACATATTAATACTATTTTATATATGTTTATACTTAATTATGTATGTATTTATGTACTTACTTAGGTACGAGTTTACGTCTATGTATGTATATTAAAATCAAGCAAGTACAACGCCTACCGTTTTAGAATATTCCTACACCTAAAGGTTGCCTGACAGTGATCGCTTATAGCGATAAGGTCGCCTGTACATTCTTCTTTTTTTGTATGTTTGTTTGTTTTTGTATATTTTATTGTCGCGTACAATAAAGTATCTTCTTTTTCCGTGCCTTTTCCCTTTATTTGGGATCGGCTCCCCTCGTAGATCCCTACCCTACCCTACCCTAGATCTAGGTTTGCTCTCGCCAAATTCCACCACTGAAACTCCAACGGATTTCAGGAAATTCTTTCTCTTTGGCAACGGTTGTCCACCACGTGGACTGTGGTCTTCCTCTAACCTTCTTTGTGTCTGTTATTTAAAAAACAATATAACTGATTTATGTTCCATCACGTTTGAAAATGTTATAGCTAAATTTATTAAATATAATCTTTGAAATATATACTTTGAAGAGGTTATGAGCCATAGAAAATACTTTTTTTTTATAAAATAAAGTTAATAGATAATAATTTTAAAAAAAATGTTCTTATTTACAACGGGCTCGCTTCGTTATATAAAGCTGATCCGGATTTCGTATTTAATGAATGAAAACTTCCAACTCAAGAAACTCAGTGGAACTATTTAACTGAGATGCAAAACTTTTCCAATATTACATGAATATGAAAATTTCATTTTAAGCTTAATTTTAATATTATTTTGCTATCGATGAGTATTTGAACTTATTTTGTATGAAAAATGTAAGAATTTCAATCAAAACGCGCACGTATCTACACATTTTGTTGGCAAGGTAAAGAGGAGCTTAGAGGGTGTCTAGCCAATTATCTGTCCGATATTTGGTTTCCGGCATACGGGTACGCGACCCCGGGACCTCGAGCCACCACTTTCATAACCCGATCCAATCCATGTAAGTGGTTTCCCTCCCCTATATTCCAAGTCTTTCTGCCTCTTATTCCCTTTCCTTTCCTGGTTTCTCCCAGTAATGGGTTTGGAGGTCAGATGGCAATCGCTCCACAAAAAACCACTTCGCCACTCATATGGACCGATTGGTCTTAGTCGGAAGGCAGACCCTGGCAAAAAGCCGGGACTAATGCCAGGAAGAAGAAGTAAAGAGGAACTGATGTTAACTTTTAACCGTAGAAGCCGTCCAATAGCTACTAAACCATACGTTATCATCAAACTAGGTTGGAATCTATGCTATCTTATATGCCTTTTACAAGTTATTTATGTTGTTAGCATCTCATTATATTATCAGCATTCAATTCGACGGGTTCAAATCCCAAATCCCCGTTGCGAGTTCGATTCCTTCTCGAGGAGAATGAACTATTGCATTTCCTGGCCCTGGTAACAAGACAAACGCGGCGTTGAGTTCCGCCACTCAGCACGCAGAAAATTGAATGAAAATTGAGCAGAAACTCGAGAACGGAGTATCTTAATACTAGATTCACACTGTCTACCCTGTAACATATAACAAATGCGATAAATAGCGTGAAGTTATTTATGTGAAATAATATCTTTCTCTAATCTCCAATAAACTTTTCAATTTTATTACCGGCCTGTCTTATTAGTTAGTTATGTGCAATACAAATTATACAAATTTTGCGACTAAATTTTAAACCGGTTACCTCCAACCGATTGAGCTGAAACTTTGTATACACGTTTGGTTTGGCAATGGTTGGCTAAGTGACATCATTCTAAATCCAATACGACAGCTTTCTAGAATGAAAAAAGATATTTTAAAAGGAAAATATATATGGGCCGTCATCTCATGGCGCAGTAGCACATCGCATAACTGTAAAGGCAACGGTTGCGGGTTTGACTCCTAATCGTAGGAATGCATTGGAATGCAATGCATAGTAAATATTTGAATATATACTTAATCTGCTATTCTATAATATACTATAATATAATATATAAAACCAAATAGGTAATTATTAGTCCTGATTTTTTATTCGCCTTAATATATATCACTATATATATTAAGGCGAATAAAAAATCAGTAGTAGTGTACGTAAAAAATAGTGTTAAAATACCCCGCTTTCCCCTTTAAGTCGAGACACTGCGTCATTGAGTGGCGGGACTCTACGTGACGCTTTATCTACCACAACAAAAGATGAAAAAAAATTATGCCACTGAATCATGAACATGGGGAAGACCACCATTTTGTTTGAAGTTTAAATCTAACTTTTTCTTATTCACCCTATTAGCATAAAATAACAAATCAAACAACGACAGTGGAGACTAAAGAGTGTCTCTCGCGTGGGTTGGAACCGCCACTAGTGATAAGAGATTGTGCGAGCGATGTATGTGCGTCTTGGAGGACTGGGGCCTGGTCGGCGGCTAGATGCTTACCTAGTGGTGCTGGTAAGTATGGAGCTTCGAATATACTATATATATATTTTTATTTTTCATTCAATAATTATTTATTTAATCAATTTATATTAGAATATTCGTCGCTACGAAGTTTTAGATATTTGTCAAATAAAGAGGAAAAAGTTAAACCACATCTGTCATGGCAGATTGGCACATAGCTTACGGTAAACGCGGCGGTTGTGGATTCGATTCCCGCTAGGTTGAATAAATTATTTCATTTCTTCGCCCTGGTAAAAACGCCGAATTAAGGCGCTAAGTTCCGCCAATCTATCGAAAATTGGACACGAAATAGGGAACGAAATGTATTAACACTAGCTTTACTGCTTACCGTGCTATATGTGAAACTAAATCATTGTTGAGAATTTCAAAATTGTAATTTTTTTCTCCAAGCTATATATAAATATAAATAAAAATATTACAAAATCATATCTAATAGCTATCGTCCGCCGTCGCGTTGAGTGCGTGGCGAGCAACGGCACCATACTGTCCGACGCATCGTGCGTGTACAGCACTATGCCGGAGAAGACTAAACGCGAGACGGAACCTTGTAAAGCGGTGTGGGTTGTTGGACCTTGGAGTAAGGTAATAGTTGTATTCAAATTTTAATTGTTTTTATAGTTTTCTTTTAAAATATTTTTCTACCGACGTGACAGGGAACTGATTAAAAATTTATATAAATTAAAAAAAAAAAAAATAATAAATTTATGTAAATTATATAAATTTATTATTTTTGTTAAGATTAATATTTTTATTTTAAAGTTGAGTTGTAAATACTTTCTTTAACTGAAGTTAAGAAAAATTGTCTAAACAGTGCAAAGGCACCTGCCCCACCGGCCTCCAGCACCGCGTACTGCGCTGCATATGGCGCGCCCGCACTACTGCACGGCGAGGCGGCCGCCAGCGCGCCTCCGCCGCCTGCAGCCGCACTCGCCCGCCCGTAGTGAGGGAGTGCCACGTCACCTGCGTTACTGGTAAGTATAGGAGAGCTGATAACTGTTTCAAGGCAGGAAGTAGGGAACCGAGTGTTTAACGCTAGGTTCCTTCTTCCTTGTTATATGCGGGTTACAGCGTGAAGCTAAAGAAAAATTATTCAAATCAATTTTTTTCAAATAGATGGCGTCTGCAAAGACACGTCGCGATACTGTGAGAATGTGCGCGCAATGAACATGTGTGCGCTGCGACGGTACAAGGAACAGTGTTGCAAGACCTGTGAAGACTAAACCTTCTAGAAACATCTAGACATATCTAGAAATATCTAGAATCTTCTAGAAATAAATGTGGACTGAATTGTTGTGAACATTAGAAGGGATTGTGAAATGTAAGTGTAATCTGTGAATTTGTTTAAATATGTTTTTCTTTGTATGCTTGAACGAAATAAAGTGCAAAACTGTATTAATTTTTTCAACATTATTTATATGTATGTAGTGTTGCCAGATTTGTATATATTAAATATAATTTAAAATATCACTTGATTTTCGCTTTTAATAATTTTTTTTATTGTAACTGGTTTTGGTATTGGTGTCTCAAAAATGTAACTCTTAACAATGAATTCTTAACTGATGCATATTTTGCGGAATAAGCAAATCTGGTGTACCTACATTTTAATTAAAAAAAAATAATGAGGTATTTGAGAAATAATAATAATAAAGTAATAATTTTTTCATCTTAATTTAAAACATTTTTTCTTTGGATTGTCGGAATGTATGGAGAAATGTATCGTTGAGCACGAAATAGTTTCTAGTCGCGTTAGCACTATAAGGCAACGTCACTTATTCGGACATAACTTAGATTTATATAAATCAATTGTGGAATTAATAAAATAAATATCACAACTGAATCATATAAATCAATATACAATTTAATCGATTCTAACATATTGTGTTGATTCATTCGATATTAGTAATGCACGAATACACTTTAAATTTTAAAAAATAAACATCTACATATAAGAAATCTCAAAGAGTATCCAAAATTTATATATTTATCTGAAATTAGTTAAAATTATAAGTTCAAATCCTATTATACGGTTGATTGCATATATTAAAAAAAGTACGCTATCCAGGATTCGTTATAAAAAATAAGCTCTTAGAATAAATTAAATATTTCATTTAATCATTATATAAAAATTTTGAAAAGGTTTCTTGACGTAAATTATTTACTAAAATTAAATTTTACTACAAAACTAATATCCAATGAATGAATCACATAAAATTATAAAAAAACCGACAAAACATGTACATTTCAAAAATACCGTTATAAAATTATAATAAATAAATTAAAATAAAATAATATTATTAAATAATAATAATAATTACTATATCAAAAAATATATAGTAACAAATGTTTTGTATTATACTATGATAATATTATAAACATAGAATTATTTTGTCTGTCTGTCTGTCTGTCCCCTGAGTAGCTTAGGAGATGAATACGGGCAAAATTTAGTATGTAAATAATAAAATACGCTTTAAACTAAGATGCACAAACTTAGCAGCGCAATTTGTGTATAGAACTAGAAAAATTGCCAAATGAAATGTATAGAGGCGTTATCCGTTGAATTATATTTATTATATGAGTCATTCTTGAATTATAGTGGCGTATAATGTTTTTATGTTACTGACTGACTGACTAACATCGCACAGCCGATATCTTGGGGAGTTTAGAGGAGCACTGAGAGAGGAGGTACCGAAATTCCAGCTGGAACGATATATATATATATATATATATATATATATATATATATATATATATATATATATATATATATATATTATATATATATATATATTATATATATATATATATATATATATATATATATATATATATATATATATATATATATATATATATATATATATATATATACTTTTTTTGTATTGATTAGTCCATTTGTCTGGGAAGACTATAGACTATATACATCACAATATTAGTTCCACTGTAGGTTTTTTTATTACGCCACTATTATTCAAAACTTGAATGAATGGGACTCAGCTTTAGATACACATTAGGGCATTATTTACAAGTATGTATTATATAATATAATATATTATTAATATAGTATATCAGTTCCAAATGATAGCAATATAATATCGCTTACACTATATGTAAGTATATTGTATAGACGTGTGTTTGTTGACGTTCAAAACGGAATTAGGCGACCACTTAGTTAGATAATGAATATTTTCGATTCGATAGCTTAGTGGTTAAAACCTTGCTAAGGCAGGACGTGGGCTTAAATTCGGGAATCGATATTTGTGCTGTAAACATATATATTTGTTCTGGATATGTTGATTTATCTGTTTGTGTATTTAGTATTATATATGTATATCTGTTAGTCTTATTGGCAAAGCTTAAGACCAGACTAGGTCCGAGTTCGATTCCCGTGTGTGTCGAAGTACATGTCCAAAGACATATATATACATACATATAAAATATATGTAAACATGACAGAGTGACAGTATTAATTGTATAGGTTTGTTGTCAATTTTAGAATGAAATATTTAAAAGAATATTATAATAATTGTGTTTTTTATTTGGTTAATACTTACACTGTTTTGTTATTGTGTGACACTGACACGCGTGACACTGTCATTAGCGATACTTAATTTAAAATTCAAATTCAAAATATTCTTTATTCAAATAAACTTTTACAAGCACTTTTGAATCGTCGAATGGACATGTCACTGCCATCAAGAAACGAAAAAAGACGGCAAGAAATTCAACAGTTGCTCTTTTCAATTTAAATGTATTTTATATATATATATATATATATATATATATATATATATATATATATATATATATATATATATATATATATATATATATATATATATATATATATATATATATATATATATATATATATATATATATATATATATATAGAGAGAGAGAGAGAGAGAGAGAGAGAGAGAAAGCAGAGAAAACTAACATAGATATATTCCAATCATTTTCTGGATAAAACAAATGTAATTGAAACGCTTTAGAAATGAGTATATGCGTACCATAAACAATAATACTTTACTAAACAGTGTCACACATAATAAAAATATCTAGTAGTATTTTCTTACTAAAAATCATAAAAATATATTCATTTACTAAATGGTATGTAACGCTTTCACAAAGCAAGGCTTTAAAGCCTCTAATTTAGTTTTACAAATATATGTAAAAACATCTACCAATAAGAAAATCTCATATCGATATAACTGCCATTTAAATTCTTCTTGCTGGTTGTATGCTGCCTTTACGCCAAATATTCCAAATTTTATTAGAAAACATTGAAATATGAATTGTATATAAATATGTGACATATATGAGTTATTAGACAAATTATACACAACTTCATTACCGTAATATGCAAATGTATAAAATATTTACATAGATTAACAATCGTAATTTTTAGAACAAATGGCCGATTTCTTTTTTTTTAATTTTTTTATTTTCATATCTATGTTCGAGATGGTACATATTAAAAGTCTTTGATTCAGAAATACCTTTGAATCTGTACCTTCTTTTTTAACAATTTTTAGTTTATTTATAATATTTTCAATGTGAGAATAACATATAAACATATATTATATAATAGCTTTTTTTTCTTCTGTATAATTTTTCAATATATTTAAAGCAAATCTAATTATTTTCGATATTTTATAATATGTGAAATTTTAAATTCATATTTCAATACAAAAATTTATTTATTTCAATCTTTAAATACAAAATAAGTCCGAAATTGTAAATTGTATCAAGAATTTTCAAATATAAAAATATATTATATGACTAAGTTACAAATTGTATTGTTTTATTATTCCATCTATTTCCTTATACCTTAAGTTTACTCTAGAACTATACATACTATACTATGTTATGAAATTGAAGTAATTACTTGTATGCTTATTTGCTTGAATGAATCAGAAAATACTGCTTCAAATATATATATATATATATATATATATATATATATATATATATATATATATATATATATATATATATATATATATATATATATATATATATATATATATATATATATATATATATCTTCATTATAAAAAAAATAATTTACCAAACTGGAAAAATAATCATATAAGTAATCGTGTACTTATAAAATGTGATATAATAGAATGTGAACTTTTAATGTGGGCTTTTAAGCTGCAGGAATACTTTAGGCAGATTAAAGAGAGTCTAAACACGCTCCACTTTTTGCACTGAATTGAACATATTGCATGTTGACAAGACAACTTATTCTCCAAGCAGAGATTGAACCAGAACCAAAGCTTTTACTATCGAATGCTTTTCTAGTGTCACATTGGCCCGATCCTTATACCTTCCCATACCTTAACATTTGAAAGCAAAGCAAAATAAGAAACATAAAAACAGGTACATATTTTTTAGATTTAACTATATTTTTATAATATTCTTAATATCTAAAACGATACCTATCTTAAATCATCTTTAATATACAAATAAACTAAATATATAAATAGCTTCACGCTAAATTCCACACCCTATATACAGTTGGGTAATCACTAGTCAGAAGGAACCTAGTGTTAAAGCATTCTGTTCCCCATATTGACAATAATTACATTCATCAAACCATCCATCTATGCCCATTATAAGCTATATCAATCCTACGCCTGAATAGAACCCAAACTATCATCCATATAAGACATTGTTCTAGCCTTCCACAGTCTCTAGGTGAAATCATTTCATGGCAATTCAATTCGGAAATCCATTAAGCCTATCACATCTGATGCAGCAGAGCGTGGAGACGGACAAGTTTCATTGGAATTGTATTCTCTTGGGCCTACGTGCAATTGAAGGTATGTATGCATAGATGATGTTCTAGGAGTGGCCTAGCACAGATTGTTTGTCGGTTCGATTTGTAAATATAGAAGCAAGTTTGTAAACGTAAATATAAGCAAAATAGAGTGAATCTAGTTTTAAGACACTATACTCCACTTTACGCACAAAGTTGAGAAATTAGAATTTATTTTTAGAGTTGGAATGCCTTATAAGAAACAAAAAGGATCCCTTATAGGATCATTTTGTTGTCTGTTTGTCCGTCTGTCTTTTGTCAATACCATTATTTCATCATCATTTAAACTATTAAGATGTAATTAACGTCTAGAGTCCCTAGGAGTGGTGATCTCATTAAAAATTTAATTTATTCTTTTTAATTAATAAAATCTCTCAATTTCAGAAGATGATCGTTAATGCTTCCTTAAAATATATAGAGAAAATCCATAAATAATGTCAACATACATGAATTAATCCGGTCACATTATTCTATAGGGAACTAATTCTATAGGGAACTTCTCTTTTACATAGAATTATGGAATTTGGCAACGAGTATATAGGGAAAAATCTGACAGTTGAAAATTTATAAGTATATGACAGAAAAAAGCCCATTAGTAAGCTATATCTGTAGTTACGCCTGCAAGTTAAGTTTGTACTGACAACTTTATAAGTTGTAATATCAACGGTACGTTAAATTAGTACGGGACCCTCAGTGTGTGATTACGATTCGCACTTGACTTACTGACTATTTTCGTTTTGGCTTAATTTTATTTTCTTGACATAACTGTACGTTTCGCAATCAAATAATACTAAAATATAAAATATTAAATTACAAAATCAACGTCTAACTTAACTCGTATTATAACATAAAATAAGTTATTATCATAATATTTACGTTAGTTTCTTCAACAGGTTAAATAAAAAAGTGTATGCCACATTACAAGAAACATTGGCTAAGAATATAAAACCTGGTCTGGAGCCGGTAAAATACTGAAAAACCTTCTTTACAACATCATAAAAAAGAAAACAACTCAATATATATATATATATATATATATATATATATATATATATATATATATATATATATATTATATATATATATATATATATTATATATATATATATATATATATATATATATATATATATATATATATATATATATATATATATATAATATATATATATATATATATATATATAGTAGAGAAGAAGTATGTACTCGCATTAACCGTCCACAGCCACCGAAATCTCCTTAACAGATAATCTGGAATTCAATTATCAGGACAATGTAGTGACGTGTTAACAGTGTCTTAGTTCACGAATACCAAAGATCATGAACTAAATGCTTCCCGCTAATTTTTATATCATTTGCTTTAATTGAGAAAGTATGTGAATATAAACATAAAAATTTAATATTATAATTAATTAAATTAGATTTTTTGGTAGAACCGGGAAAGTAATTATCCAGGTAAAACTAACAAGAAAAAAATTTAAAGCTCTGTTAGCGTTTTCAAAATAACTGTGTGTATATTAAGTGCATTTAGTTCTTCCAAAGTTACTAAAACATTAGCAAATATTTTAAATATTGTGATTGTCTGTCCTTTTCTTGTCCTTCTGTTTGTCCGGGCTCATCTCCGGAACAGCTGAACCGATTGTTGTTGATTTATTTACATATTTATTTACACTCCTACCGAAATAAAATGTTATGTATAAAATGATAATATTAATTTATATACATACATTTTTCATTTTTTTTCCAAAGACAAAGTATTTCTTAAGGAAAACTATATGTACAATACATGCATATATAATATAATATGTAAATTGCTATGTTAACTTATTCAATACTCCGCTTTCCGCCCAATTTCCAGACATTAAGTGTTAAGTGGCGGAACTCAACGTCACACTCAACCTGACCAACGCAAGAAAATGACTTCCTCCGAGTGGTGTTTGAATTCACCACCATCGTGTTTATACTCAGACGCTGTGTCATTGCGCATATTATGTATTTAAATACATATCTTCACGCTTAATTCCTAGCGGGGTAGTCAGAGAGGACAGAGTGCCAAACACTGCGGTCCCTGTATACCTCTTTCGTCTCGTCAACTGTATTTAACCTCTTCATACATGCCCTCCGGGGGGTCCTCTGGGAGTCTGCATATCCTCCTAAGAGATCACGTCTCTACACCATCTTTCTTTTATTCTTCTTCTGCAATACCCACGTTTCACTGCCATATAACAGCGTCGACAAACGTGCAGCTACACTGACGTTCTGCCGTCTCAATAATACAACTAAGGTACCATTCATGGGTGATTCTTCGAAATGGAGTTTTGGAGGGATTTTCATTGAAGAGCATATGAAAGAAATCTCCGTTTTGAATATTAATTGCAGATCATATGTGAAAGAAAATGTCTATCGTGGCATGAAATCTTTATTTGTAATTTATTTAAAAATAAGCCATTTACGTCTGCAGATAACACCTAAAACTATTTAATCTGGCGCGTCCCAACCACAGTTTTGTGAGGATTTATATTTTTTTTAACATCATGTAAATACTCATTCGTGGGAACCAAGACGTCACACCTTGCAACTTCAAAGTGCTTTAATTTTTACTTTTAAATATGTCGGCTTATGATAGGCGGCGCAAGTTGACTCAACATACGGAGTGATCGTTTCCGCACAATTTAGTAAGAAATCACTATGTAAACTAGTAATCAGGCGTTTGTAAGGTAAGTGGCATAATTAATCCGTCGTCATTTATGGGATACTTGAGTTATTAGGCTTTTTAACAATACTGTTAGCTCTCTTCAGGTTGTATATTTATATTTAAATGAATCACTCATAAGCAAATAGGAATCGATTTTGTTCCAAATTCTCATTTGTTTGGTTCTCATTAGTCTGAATATGTCTGTCTGTCTGTCACTTTAATGAGATTTATATCTGGAAAGTGGTGTGTTTTTACAGAAGAGATGTAAATATGGAATCTGCAGAAATTCCAGGATTTGATAGTATGTCCGATATAACATTCACTAGAGAAGAAAATAAAAAGTTAAGTATCGATTTAGAAAATATTAATACGACTAATAGAAAATATTATTGAATGGATTGTGATGACGAAGACGATTTAAATATTAAAGCAAAGTAGTCTATATCATGATTCAAGAGATTTTTAAAAGTTTAAAGATTTTTTTTGTACATTTATTCTTTGATTAAGCAAAAGTTCATTTTGCACTTGTATTTTATTACAACAACAATAACTTAGATATTACTTAAAATCAAGACTGATTAATAGTAATTTCTAACTATTTTTCATTTGTTTACTATATTGTGATAATAACTGGAACTCCATGACTGTTAGTATCAATAAGAATGTTAAATTAAAGATTATATAATAAACTTTAATAACATTTATTTGTACTTTCCATAAAATCTCATTGTGAACATTCATCTATTTATCTGCCATTGTGGTCATTCATCTGAATGATCAATTCATCAGTGCACTCTTAATCTTAAGCTACTTGAAGCAATCCAGCGCAATTTACATATATTATTAGTTTTAATAATTTGAACCAAATAACCTTTTCATTTTGATTTAAATATGAAAATTCAAAGGAGCCAGATAAATTAGCCATTTATCATCTATTTTGAAGAATCACCCTCATTCTATTACCGGCAGCAATACGCCTTTCCATATCCATTTCATATCTTCCATCTCTCTTAACATTCTTCCCAGTGTAAGATAATAGTTATTATATTGGGGTACCTTGCTTAGAATAAAATAGAAATACCCACAAAATTATTTATAAAAGTAAGAGAATGGCTATATAAAGGGAGGATTTTGACAGCTTAGACAGTACACCGTTATTCTGCCTCACGGAAGGTTTACAGTTGTGATTGTGAAAAATTGTACGTAAAGTCAGCGGTAGCGCCTGTTACTATACGCAAAGTTTAAAGTGCTGACCTAACAAGTTTAAATAGTGCATAAGTGTAAAAGTATAAGTGCAGTGTAATCGAGTGAAAAGTGTGATAAGAGAAATAAATAAATTGTATAACTGGTCGTCGTCTTTACTTCCCTCCTGACATTTTTGACACCAGGTACTTCATTCACTTGTTCTAATAAGATTCCATTTACAAAAACTTTTTGTTCTACAGGATAACGAAATACTCCAGATATCCCTAACCACTTTCACTTCATGATCCCACTTTATCGCGCATTTTGTTTAAGCCTTTTTTCCCTACATCACATATCTCTGTCGTAGCTTCAACATAACATACTGATAACAAGAATCTTCTTGTTATCCCCAGCTTGAACGTTCTGGAACGCTGGCCCAGAGAGCGATACAGCTGCCCAAATCTCGCTCATCCATCACATCAAATAGTTCATTCATCTTTTGTCCCATATCTTCTCTTACATTCGACGCAGCAATTATTAGGTTCCGTCCTGCAATTCCCACCATTTTGGACATACCGTGTTGGGTGGCGGTCACCAACGCCGCATTCGTACCCACATCTTACACCAACGGGGATTCGTCGTCAACTGGTATCGCCTCGGGGGATGCCCTAGATTTGTGCGCCCTTTTGGTGCTCGTGGTGGATAGAATGTTGCAGATCTCAGTAGGGCTGGCAGGGATCAATCCCTTCATATTATGTATTTATTAGTAGATATATGAGCTAATTGTGAAACCAATACCATTGTCTATAAACAAACAGCGGGTCCATAATTTAACACATACGATAAAAATGCTATTTCTAAGATACCAGACAAATACATTTTAGCAAAACTAAATCTTTATACTACAAAATTTACAATATTTTCATATTCGATATCTAAAAGAATATCTCTAGTAATATACAAAATATGACTACAAACTATATGTAGAGCTATAGCATGAGAAACAATCGCTAACGTCAAAGCTAGATTTGGGCAAATCGAAGCCTTCAGAAGCGAACCGATCTGTAGACTGCAAAGGCCAGCCGCTCACTAAGTTGTGTGTGGTCTAAGATAAAAGAGAAACACACATTTTTCACGATTTCACGATTTTTATAATAATATAATTATATCATATAATTATATCATATAATTATATTATTATAAAAATCGTGAAATCATGATTTTTTTTACCATTTTCTAAGTCTAACTCTCTACAAAGAAAAGAAGAATTTTTACTTTAACTATACTAGCGTATTGTTAATATAATGATTAGACTTTATGTAACATAATTAATTGCTTATAATACATGGACGGTTTTCAAGATTCGCGGGTTCTAATTTTATTACGGTGAAATTGTATACGTTACCTAAAAATATATTTATTTCCATAGTATCAAACAACACTTTAAAATTATCAAATTGAAGATATTATTATAAAAAATTGCTAAATACAACTACAAAAAAAGATATAATAAATTTGCAACAAAAGTATATTTAAGAAATAAATAAGAAAAACAACAGAAGCACCAGCATTTCAGCTTGATCCGCTTAAACCTATTCTATACGCCACACGAAATAGAGACAGCTTGTTTTAGAATACAAACGTCCTTTGTCTACATATCGGACCGTATAACGAGGTATATCGTTATCTATATATATATACATACATGCATACACACGAGTACACATATAGTATATGAACATTGTACACAATGCCTTTATTCAAAATATACTACTCGCGTTCTATCCAATTGATTGTAATTAACAATTTGCTTGCCGTGTACTAGAATTTGTGGCAATAATATATATATATATATATATATATATATATATATATATATATATATATATATATATATATATATATATATATATATATATATATATATTTTATCTGTTTACCCTGATATATAGGGATAATAAAAATATTACCAAAGAATAACAATTCATTTTTCAATTCAATTTAAATAATAATCTCTTGAAGATATTTGTCACGTACCAAGAAAGACTGTACAGGACGATCCGTCCCGACTTTCTGTAATTAGATCACTATGAAAATGTCGCAAGTCCCGACGTCCGGTGCAGCTCTATTCAATTAGGCAGCGCCAAGTTATAGCTTTTAGCACAAATACCTGAATTTCAGGACAGGATATTATGTTTACAAGGATTTAGTAAAACTATTTTATTAAAGGCATTTATATGCATTTATGACTGTGGAGAGTAGAGTGTGTATATATATATATATATATATATATATATATATATATATATATATATATATATATATATATATATATATATATATATATATATATATATATATACATACATATACATATATGTCACTTTTGTTATTTTTAAAATGTTATTCCACATTAAGAAAAATAATTAAATATTTAAAAATAAATACAGACAAACCCATAACTCTATACTAGTATTAAAGTAAGTATCGTTTATATAAAACTCTCGACCTTTCAAAGTGTATAGAGTAGATAGACGAAATCCTTATCTCGTGTATAATTAATTAAAACAAGACGTTAAAGCCTATCAACTGTCAATATTGAGGCTCCCTTTTGCTAATTAATCTTTGATCTGAACAAAGTCAAAGCATTTTGTAACATTTAATTTCCTCAAGAACTCTTTAAATTTTTATATGTAAGTATTATATAAAAAAAAATGTTTTGAATGTCATTTTCATAAAATAATATATTATTACTATTACGTTTATTTTTTGGAAATTCTCGGGTTCAAACGAATCCGTTCCTTTAGAAGGCTTGCGTGGAGACACAGGTCCAACACGTAGAGGCCCCTTAGAGAACATTTTACTAGAACGCATCACTCGGGATCCATCTTTGAGTAACCATAGGTAATTGCCTAGAGATGGTAGCAGGATAGTGCGTATTAACTATGGAAAATATGCAAAAATAAACTGGGACTATACATTATTATTATGATCACTAGATATTGAAATATATTTATGTAAACTTGCATGTTCATGCACTGTAACATGTGTAATTTTATACAACACTGCACATACATGTACATGTGTAATTTTATTTTGCTGATCAGATTTTGTACGGGGTGTAGTGGGTGTGTAGTAATCGATATTTGATGCAAAATATGCTAAACTCATAAAAGCTTCTACTTCTGGTAAATTTTTTACGTTAAACAAAACCAGTTTTAGTCCTACTATCTTCCCAGATTCATTATAAATCACAACAAAAAAGTAGATTTTCACTCTTTTTCTTACATATACATTATATTTCAAGTCATCTGACGTCATCACTTTGTTACATATATTTGATGGGCTTCAATAATAACAAAAAAGACGACTTCATAGATTTGAGGAGATGAAACCCATAATCAGTCAGCTTACGCCAAGACATCTAAATGAATAAATATATGCATCAATTAATTAAGCAATATTTAAACATACATACATTTATAATAATATCTCATTTGAAATCGACCTCACAATAACCAGGAATCCTGAATTATTAACCAATAAGCCAATGGGATATTGAAATGTAATCCACTATATCACATTGTAATACTATAACTATTATATTTGCAATTATATAATATTCTGAATGCAAATCCAATTGTACTGCAACAATTGACGTCACAGTACAGTTACAACCCAGTTTACGTATGTAAAGCGTACGCAAGCGTCATTCTTGTTCTTTATTGGCTAATTGATTTTTACACAGTTGACCCGCACGTGACTTCGCCCGCCTGGATTTTTCGCGTAAACAACGCATAGTATATATATATATATATATATATATATATATATATATATATATATATATATATATATATATATATATATATATATATATATATATATATATATATATATTAAGCCAGTACTTGCGTTTACACTATGATAATGCTACAATACAAAACAAATGCTACGACCTAGCAGCTAAGAATGAATTTCTGTAGAATGATATAATAAAGATAACTGAAATTTGTCTTTAATTCGCGTCAGTCAAGCTTTTTATGTGATTATTAAAATATTATTGTATTGTGTAGTTTCATAAAAAAATAAAGCATTAAAAATAATACCTGCTGGTCTTTGATATAATTATAATATTTCAGTCACTAAGAAACCAATATGAATTATGGTATATGATATATTTTAGTCATGGTATTCTTTTTATTTCTTTTATATAACACATTTACATAATTTATTCACATTTATTTACTACACTAATATAAGAGTAATCGATTATAGAGATGTAGAGATTATTTATTTGAACGTGCTAATCTCAGGAACTAATAATTCGATTAGAAAATAATATTTATTAAAAAAGGTTTATAGAAAGGCAAAAATTATATTACTTACATTAATCGTTTCTATATATTTTACTGCGTCATAGTGACGTCGGGCTCATGTGTACCTCTTAGTTATTTACCTTTGAACACGCAGGCAAAGTCATGGTTTATAGCTAGTGTATTAGTACAAAAAATTATACTTTAAGTTAGAGCTAAAAGCATAATCATCAGATTCTGTCAAGCAAATTTCAATTATGTAAGATTTTTATAATGATTTATTTAGAGTTGCAAAGCAGATTTAACTATAAAACAACCTTTTTATTCTTAATTTGAAAATAGTTGCAAAATGTCAGTTAAAAATATCAATACACTCTATTAGTATTAATAAATAGCCTCTGACATTGTTCTTTGTATAAAATACGTATACTGTTACTAAAATAAAAGAAATTCTATATTTATATGCTCATATATGGGAATTGATATGTATATGATGCTCATATACGTCATCTGCCCTCATCAATTGTAAATTCATATCTCGCTCAGTTTTTCTCGCTCGTTACAACACGTCGTGTGGCGTTGAGTACCGCATCTCAACATGCATTGTCTTGAATTGGGCAAAAAGCGAAAAACGGAGAGTCTTAACACTAGGTTCTCTCTGCCCACCCTGCTTTATACGAGATACAGTGTACAATTTTTGTTAAAGAAATTAAATTGATTTCTTTTATATGCAAACCCGTTCGTGAACAAATAATTAACAAAGTTATATATAATGCATAAAGAAAAGATTTTACGCCAATATTCTTCTTTTTTAGCGCACAAATTATAAGAGCTACATAAGTATAAAAAAAGGTATTATAATTTTAAAATTAATTAAATGAAATATATATCTTACAGAACCCCGAGAACTCTACGAACATTTTACCGTACTGTACTCTACCTTAGTCCGTCACTGTACATAGTTTATTTTTTAATATATAGCAATGATAATCAAAGATTTTACTATAAGTACTATGTGTTATGCTTTTAAAGTAGTAAATTTTCATAAGCTTGGATGATGTAGATAATCATATAATTTATTATATTTGTAGTCAACGAAAATTGTAGTTAACCATGTTTTACATTTTCAACCGACACATAATCAATGTATGCATAAATACACAAAAAAGCTTATCTAACATAAGCTTCAGTTTTTACAGAAATTCACTATCGAAGATTTACGAAGAAGGTAAGCTTCTTGAACATCCAAGCCAACAGTGACTAATGCTGCCTTCGCAACATTGAACCATGTAGAAAAACAGCATAATCTTAGAGACAAAGACGGTCAAAGAAGCGACAGACAGGTAAGATAATAAACGTTATAGAGTAGCGGATTCAAAAGAACCTGCACAAGACCAAGTTATGAGGCCATCGTTGTGACAAAAGGCGGTAATATCGATGGTACACGCTCGTATAAATTCTTTGTTCATGTACGGGCTTGGATTTAAGCGAATTTTCAAATATAGCAAGTGTTTTAAGATACTACTGGTTCAAAATAAGTGGTATATTAGAAAATATTTCTACAATATCAACATTATCACCGGCTGAGTTGTTTTTATAAAACATCTGTGGAAACTTATTATATTTAAAAAAAAGCTTAAAATTTAATTACAATTCTAAATTCAAACGTTTACTATTTTTATAGACAGGGATCCCCTATTTGCTGTAATGATAAAACATTAAAACTTACGAAGCGCTTATAATATTGTCTCTATCTATAAAAAGAATATATATATATATATATATATATATATATATATATATATATATATATATATATATATATATATATATATATATATATATATATATATATATATATATATATATATATATATATATATATATTAAGCGTTGAAATAATTAGTAATATGAGAATTGTAAATCCACCACCTGTATTTTTTCTTGCCTTCCTTTTAAAAATAAAACCAACAGTACTTTAAGCAAATAATAAATGAATATATAGGTAATTTTATAAATGTACTAAGATGCCATTTCTATTTTCCATACATATGATATATTGTTCCGCATAACATGTTCTGCACCTTTTACTTTGGTATACTAGTAAAAAAGAACATTTTTTTAATCTAATTGTTTCACTGAACAACTTTTGGTAGGGTCATTTTTTATACATTATATTTTCTGATAGCTTTTCTCCCTAATATATTTAATGTTCAGAGCTTCTTCCGTAGCTATTTCGTAGCTGATAAGACATTTTAACTTTCGTAGAGGTATTGCCAATATTGAAAGTATGTAACCCTATTTCTACGAAAAGAGTGAAAAACAGAGTGAATGGTCACTAGTACTACCTGCTATGCTGCTATTTTATGCTATTACTAGCTGACCCGGCGACCATTAAGACGACCATTTATTGCCATTAAGGCGGAACAAAGTTCCGCCTTAATGGCAATAAATAAGCAGATTGTGTTTTTTTTTATTGGAAAAAATACAAAAAAAAATTAAATAACTACATTAATCATTCATTATTATTTCTGTATCTTAGTACATAGGTTGCTCTTCACTTAAGTACCCTGTGATACACGACATTTTTTGTTTTATTATCAGGCGCAAAAACAAACAACGCAGATGGTCTTCCGACCCGTGAACATGCCACGTATAATTGACCATGGGAAAAACATAAATGTTCTAGATTTAAACCACAAACTTTTAAGGATTGGCCTTGTGATTTGTTTATGGTCATGGCAAATGCAAGACGTTTCGGAAATTGAAGTCTTTTAAATTCAAACGGCGTATCGGTTGGGATCATCGGGATTCTCGGAATGAGAACTTCCTCACCTTTGAATTTTCCTTTCATTAGTAAGTAGCGTAAATTACATTGTTCATCAATTGCGAGCGATTGTGGTGTCCCTATAGGTATCGTTTTCTAATAAGTTCAATTCTTCACATACAGCACGATATGTTGGGAATATTACACCATTAACAGTTCGTAGTGTCTCAAATGAAGTTGGACCACGCATATTTACCAGCAACAACCGCAAATAGAAACATTCATCATTCTTTGGATGAACTGTATACATACGACCAAGAGCATCAGTAGAACGCACATCTGGATACCCAGGAACCGCATCACCTTGCTTCCGTCTTTGAAAATTCTTGGATGAAGCATTCCAAGTATAATAACGTGGCATCTCCGAGTAAAGCAAAGTTCGTGCAAACTGATCGCTTTGGCAGATTGCAAAAAAAACTGGTCAATGTAGTTGCTGGAGGTGTTTCAGCACGTTGCGTAGCATTCGAAGCCGTGAAATATACTCGTTGACCATTCTCCAGATGCACTGCCAAATGTATAACAGTAGGATGACGTTCGTGAATTGGAAATGCGAATATACGCCAAATCGCTTCATTACAGTTCACATAACGACCAACTTGATAGCGTGAAATTTCATCGTTGGTATTTGAGGATTGCAAACCAAAAACCGCACTCAACACAAACATATTTGCAAATATATTTTATGGACTTAACTGAATTGCAGTATTCAAAGTTGCAATGTGTCTTGAACGTTTTAGAAATAAGTGGCGAATATGGAACAATCCAACTGTTGTCGACAACGAAATCCATTCTTTTCACTTTTGTTGTGACAGTTCGACCGTTGGCATCTGGTGATCGACGCCGATACAGCGGACACCCATCGTTGTCAGTGACAGTCTCCGCCGTTAATTTCCGTGGATATCGTTTAGAGCACTTTCCATCGACCATGCAAGGTGATTGGGGATTGATGGCACCACACGGTCCATGAATCATATTAGTAGTAATAACATCATGTAGGTCTGGATCGACTTCATGATCAGGAATCTCGGCACATATGATATCATCTATTTGATCAGGCTGAATTCTTTCCACTAACCAAATAAGAATGTGTGCGTGCGGCAGGCCTCGCTTTTGCCATTCGATTGAATACATCCAGTATCGCGTATCTCCAAAGACGCGTTGTTTAACAATAAAGTTCTTCAGGGACCGAAGTTTTTGCCTGAATATACGTGCTGTGATGTCGTGTCTATCATTTGATGTTTGTCCGGGAAGCAGCAATTGAGTAATTTCTATTCATTTTGGATTACAGGTAAAAGTCATAAAGAGATCTTGCCGGCCGTAATGACGAACATATGTCATTGCATCTTGTGCATATTCATGCATATGACGTGGGCTACCAATGTACGTCGCCGGCAGAATAGTTAATCGACCAATATTAGCTGCATTTCCTTCAGTACTAAATGCATCACGTAAATGGAAGTACTCTTCAGAACGCAGTTTGGCTTGGTTCAACCTAATAAATGTTAAACGTTCCGTTTCTATTTTTACATACATGTCAACGCAATACTGCTGAAATAATCGACGAAACCGCAGCAAATAGTTGTCAGCATTTTGACGAATCATCAAACGATATGCATAATAATTCATTGAGCTAACTTTCTTTGTAGTTTCTTCACCTGAAATAAAAAATTTGATAACTAACCATTTCAAAGACAAATAATACAGACATTAACCATTATTAAGATACTGATACTTTGCCATTCAGTGGATTTATAATTTTAATATTAAAATAATATCCATCTTCTCCTTGCCAAAACATCAGTGGGTATTGCAATGAGTCATATGATCGATGAGTTTCAGATATTTGTTGCAGTTGCTCAATATCGCGACGTGTAAGCACAATATCGCGTTTTTCCAATTGTTCACCAACAATCAGGATGGCAACTTCGTGTATTGTTGGAGCATTAAATGTGCGTTCGTGTGTTCCAGATGGTCGGTTATCTGTTTTGATGACAACTTTATAGTCATCATTTGGCATGCGCCTTTAAGCATTCTTAAACAACCTGACCAACGCATGATGTTCATGAAGCAGACACTGCTCGATCGTCGAGGCGTCGATCAAGTTGTTCTTCCATGTTGCCCATGAAATATATTTGTAAAAATTTATTCTGTGTATCTTCGAAAGGTAGTAATGATCCAATTCGATGGTGAATCTGCCCTTGTATCAACAAAATATAAAGCAGACAGTATTAACTGGGTTATAAACACTTTTTATGTGGGAGAGTAGAGTTCAGTATTAGCAAATATAATACATACCAATAGATAAAGTAAGTTATTCTTTAACTACATTCTATGTGAGTACAAAAATAAATAGCTTAAATGTCGGATTAAATCCTCCTTCTTCGATAATGTCTGCCCCAAATGACGTCATTTGGAAACAACTATTGTATTTTCGAGTATTTGCAAGAAAGTGGCGTGATTCTTGTGTTTCGCCTCATGTGGCGATCGGCTCATGTGTCGGAGTCAACACTGGCAATTTCACTTTACCATTAAGGCAGCATAATCCAGGCGTTTCTCCGGAAAACTTCAATGCACCACAATACTCGCTAACAACGTCCATTTGCCCAATGCAAACGCTAGGATGCAAGCTGTAATCATTGCTGCAATCGTATCGAAACGCTGCTCGATTCAAATCACCTAAATATCTTGTTCTGCGTCGCAAATTATCTATTTGTTGCCTTCTGTTGTTCGCTCGACGATTCTGCATTGCCAACCGAGCTGTTTCACGGGCTGCTTCACTTTGTTCTCGTGATTGAGAAGCACGAAGTCGAGTCATACTATCGCGGCGCTGTTCACGTGCAATTTCTTGTTCTTCTTCAGTCCTTTCATTTGCAGTATTTTGTATTCTTCTTGCATTACAGCTTTGTCAGGAAAGATTCGATCATCTTGGTCGCGGCATTATTAATTAAACTTCACTTCACTTTTAATTAAACTTCACTTCACTTCAATTCACTTCTTAATTATTTATTTAATAGAAATAGTTTTAATATTGATTTCTTACAAATATCAAATTGTCATCCATACGTCATTACATAGCTGTCATTTTACGTCAATTACATAGCTGTCATTTGCGTTTTGTTATTCCAAGTCTGATTCTTTTTTGTTATACCACGTTTTATAGTGACTGACGTTTCATGTCAAGTCACACGGGAACGCTGTCGAACGGGATAAAAAGTATCCTATGTCCGTCTCCTGGGTCTAAGCTACCTCCCTACCAATTTTCAGCCAAATCTGTTCTGCCGTTCTTGAGTTATAAGTGGTGTAACTAACACGACTTTCTTTTATATATATATATATAGATATAGCTAACTTTTATATTTTATCAACACCCATTTAAAGTAGGTAATTCCATACCAAATTTAGTACTGATATATTTAAAATGAAACAGAAACAATTTTATTTATTAATATACTTTAGTAAAAATAGTCTTTACCTATATAGCGACGTAAAGATAGAGCCGTCGTTACCAATATTTGGAATGCACTTATCACATACATTGGCTTGTCTAAAAACAATTAATAAACACATCCCTCCATATCGACACAGCTGGAGCGTCATGTTCGTGGGTTCAAATCGCATATGAGGGATACTGTTGTATTTATATTATAATTTATTTAATTATGGTACTAATTTCGAAATTTGGTACACAAGCGAAACTGCGGAAGCGAAAGCGAAAATTCTTTCTATTGAATGATTTGCTTTGATTTAAATTATACTAACTTCCCGCTCATGTAGGTAAAGAGTGACGTTGAGCGATACCAATAGCGATATTCAATATCTAGAAAATGATATGTAAAGCGGGAAAAGGTGTGTCTTAACACTAGGATCCATAGTTAGGTAAAATAAGATTAAATAACGCTTTTCGGCATGCATGAAATCCACGAACACGTTTCGTTGAACTTTTTTAAAAACTCGACAAATATCGTGTCATGCCTTTCTCAGCTTGTTGCTTTGTATAACGTATACGCGTACAAAGACGTATTGACAAGCAAAAAAAATACTGCATAATTATTGTTATCTCATTTTCTGCCACATTAAACCTTATGAATTCACGTGTCTGTCTCTTTTTATTGTCGCTTTTTCGTTTCATCGTCTTTGCTAAATAAGTTTCAACTTCAAAATTGTTGTCGATAACTACTTCACACTTAACTCACAGTTAACTACTTCACACTTATATATTTAGATTCACGCTGAATTCCTTCATATTCTAATCGTAATAAGATCATGCTTAGATAATAATGAAAATGTTTCATGCGGTTGTAAGATGCTTACAGTTAAGCGTTAATTATTTACATACATACATACATACATAACTTCATGCTATATCGCTAGCGGGGTAGTCAGAGAGAACGGAGCGCCAAACACTGCGGTCCCAGCATACCTCTTTCGCCTCGTCCACTGTCATTGACCTCTTCATACATGCATCCATGCTTTTCATGCTTTTTACGTGACCTTCCTCCAGTATCTTCGACACTGTGTTTTAGAAGGTCAACCTAGGTATCCATTTACCTCTCTTACCATTAACGTTTGCTTCATATATCATTTTCTTTGCCATACAACAGCGTTGGCACCAGAACTGCATTATGTACGGCCAACGGTCCACCCGTGCAGCTACACTGACGATTCACCGTCTCAACAATGCAGCTAAGACACCGTTCATTCTGTTATCGGCAGCAATACGACTTTCTACGTTCATTTTGTATCTTCGGATTCTACTTAACAAACATACTTCCCTGATATACTAATTCATTCACTTGTTCTATTAAGTTTCCATTCACAAAACCCTTGCATTCCGTATTTTCTTCGTCGCTTTCAAATGCCGGAAATGGTCTTACATGCATTCAGGCGTAAATCATTATTTTCACACCCGTCTTTCAAAATGGTGACCAATGCCTGCAACTCGCATTCTGATGATGCAATAAGCACTGCATCATCTGCGTGCAGCAAGCAATTTATCTTAGTCACTCACTTTTCCATGTTACTTTGTTTCACTCGTTGAAGACAGGTAATTATTTAACTAATATAAAACAAGACAAATATATATATATATATATATATATATATATATATATATATATATATATATATATATATATATATATATATATATATATATATATATATATATATATATATATATATATATATATATATATATATATATATAGTCAATAGTAAATAAGTGTCAATGTATGTAACATTTACGTACAATTACGTACATATAACGACTAAATATCAGATAAACGCTAAATGGCATTTCTAAAAGCAGCTTTTGGCATCAAATAAATTATTGATAAATTATTATGTGACAATTCACAGTTTACACAACAGTTGAAAATATGCATTCATAAATCATAAATATGTAGTATAAATAAATAATTTTAAAGCCCCGTTTATGTGAAAATGCCCGGGCTTTATAGTCTAGAACAAAATATAGCAGCTGAACTGGCGACGCAAAAGCGCTAATAAACTATTACTTGCAAAGAATTCATATAAAACAGACGTGCAAGATGGAATGTAAGAATAATAACAAATTAGCTAACTAATAGTATAATAAACACTTTTTTAATATTGTCATTATTATTATTATTTGGTTTATTTTATTTTTTTAGTCTTTTTTTAGTTTCACTCTATATCCCGGATGTAGCTGGGTTAAGCTATTTTTCAAGACGCGTTTTAGATTCTTACTAAAACTAAGAAATGAAAGTAGCACTACCATCGCGTTAATAATTATTTTATTAATGCGCATATTTGAAGAGTATCCAATTACATACACTTTTATCGTTAGTTCGCCTACAATAAAACTTATATTTATAAAAAAGTTTAAAAGTAGTGAAATTTAAATCTTGATTTTCATCATTCTGTTATTTTCTTTTTGCTAATTTATCTAGGCTAAGAAAAGAAACATAATGAAATGCTCGCTCTAGTTCTCGCTGCTTCAAAGTTCACTCCAGTTTTGGTTAAAAAAAAGTGATTGTCACATGAATAATTGAAAATTGTAAATTACCATTTAGAAAAATAAAAATAAATGAGTTTCTTGCGCCGGTTTCTGTTTAGTTCTGAAGCATTCATTTTTGTAAGCTGATATGAAGATAAGATGGTAAAGCTTCTGACGTTCAAAAAGTTAAGCTTATATCTTCTTAATATGAATAAAATTATTTATTTTAATTTCAATTCTCTAATAATAATAATAATAATATTTCTCCTAATATGTTATTCCTAAGAGAGTCCAAGATGTCACAGTCTAACTGATCACCAAACACTACATTTAGTAGTGTATTATAACCGTTTCACATTCCACGGTGTCTGGTGCCACCTCTGATATTTTCTTATTCTAAGGTCACTTTACAGTTTTATAGCGACTAGATTAAATACAACTCCGTCGTTATCCGTCCGACTAAATCTTTAGAAAGATTTATAATTTTGAATACTCTTTGTGTATACAACTAAATGCAGCTTTGTGATAAGAAATAATGATAAGACACTCCTTTTTGTTGTTCACATCAACATAATATATAGAGTTGTTGTTAGCAAGCCCAATATCATTAACTCTACCATTTCTGTTCATGTTTTTTTGCTTCATAACTAAAGCTAAGTATAAACACTTACTTTTATTACTAATATTACTTAAATATTTACTTTATTATTTATAATAATAATTAAGTTAAGTAATAGAAACGCAAAAGGAAGCGTTGGCTGGATGTCGTCATACAAGGCCAAATTACAGGCAGAGTCTATGCTATGCCTTGTATAGGCCTGTCCATTGGACCAAAGAGCTAAATACACAAAACTGTGCATGAAATGGAACTTAATGAAAAAATAAATAAATTAGATTCACGCTGTATCTCGCACATGGCAACCCTGCCATATATACGGCAGAGGGAACCGTAGGAACCTAGTGTTAAGACTCTCCGTTCCCTGCCTTCCGCTTTTCGAGGCATTACGTGTCGAGTGGCGGACGCCGCGCTTTATCTTGTTACCAGAGCGAAGAAAATGAAAATAATTAATTCGATGGAGCTAAATATAAAAAATAACTAGAACTGGCTCTACGTAATGGAAGCAGTTATAACTAATGCCCAATTTTCCGTGATAAATGAAGAGAATATATACCATATCCATGCGAACGATGTCGAGGTTATTTATTTTATCATTAAATAATAACTTTCTTTTTTATGCATTGGTTACCAAATTAATATAAAATTTAGGTCTACACTACAAATTATAAAAGCCTATTTCAAACACAATTTATTATTATGGGAGTATAATATAAATTATAATCTAAATTGAGTACTAAAACGTGTGCCAGTTTCGATGTATAAATGTTTTGCTATAACATTTTAATATAAAAAAAAATATATATATATATATATATATATATATATATATATAAATATATATATATATATATATATATATATATATATTATATATATATATATATATATATATATATATATATATATATATATATATATATATATATATATATATATATAATATATATATATATATATATATATATATATATATATATATATATATATATCAAAATATTTATATTGTACTGTATATATATAATGTGTGTAATAAAAGTTAAATTAAATTGTACATATAGTGGATTAATCATTAATTCATTAATTCATTCAACAAATTTTGGCTTTGTGCATTTTCTTACTGAATTCCTAAAGGAACACCTTTTAAACATTTACACTCAAACTATTATTAACATACTATTAACATTCTATTAACAGACCCTAAACGACTGTTATATATATATATATATATATATATATATATATATATATATATATATATATATATATATATATATATATATATATATATATATATATATATAATATTCTTATTTCAATTATAACATATAAAACAATTTTCCATCAACAAGGGATCAGAAATAGCATGTTGCGATTGTTGTCGTTCTTTTTGCAATTTTTATCAACAAGTAAACAGGCAGCGTCTGCCAGTAAGCGCGACGGTTTGTGGGTTCAATTCCCTCTCCTGGAGAATGAATGATTTTCATTTTCTTCACTCTGGTAACAAGGCAAAGCGCGGCGTTGAGTTCCGCCACTCAACACGCAATGCCTCGAAAGGCGGAAAGCGAGGAACGGAGGGTCTTAACACTAGGTTCCTATGGTCCCTTCTGCTTAGCCTGCCATGTGCAGGATACAGCGTGAAGCTAATTTAATTTACTTTGATTTTTTAATAGTTAATACAAGTATCCCGTTGTACTCGTAATACGATTAAATTGCATACTTTAACGGCTCTATAGCTACACTATGTAGAGATTGTAAATCTAACGGCGAAGCGCGTCGTGAATTCGGTTGCCGCGAGTACTCGTATGTGGATTATTATAGAGCTGCAACTAACTATATAAAAATGTATTGAAAATAAAGGACAACATTTCTTACACTTATTCAAAGAAGTTTTTTCAAGTACATTATGGAAAAGTAAATAAAATTGAAATATACACATTACATAAATGAAACTCGAATATACAACATTTTACCTACTGTACCATACTTGCATTATTTATAAGCATATTAGCGCATTTACATACAGTATAGTATCCTGAAGACAAACCTATATATATACATCAGATAATATCAGACGCCTCGAGAAAATAGAATAAAATATTAAGAATATGTAAATCATATGTTTAATAATATTATTGTACCTATGTTTTTTTTAAAAATGGCAAGTGTTTTTCAAGCAACGATGACTAGTTGTGTGGTACGAGAGGAAATCGATATTAAATAGTGTTATTTCAGCTCAAAATCTAATAGCAAATAAAAAAAACACAATATATTAAATAGATTAATTTCCAACTAAAGTTCATAAATTATATAGGAATAGGTGCGGAATAAATTGATATTTATTTTGACAGGAATCCCTTAAGGCGGACCATGGAAAAAATCCCATAAGAACTTGGAACGAGGATATAAGGGGATAAGTATCCTAATGTTATTCTAAATTTGGTTTTATTGTTACCAATAACTTTTTTGGACATTTTCGATTTTATGGTATCATTATAAGGAGGGTCGTTGTAAATATTATTGATAAATTATGTTCTATTTACTTTATTTCCATATATATATATATTATATATCTATATATATATATATATATATATATATATATATATATATATATATATATATATATATATATATATATATATATATTATATATATATATATATATATATATATATATATATAATATATATATAATATATATATATATATATATATATATATATATATATATATATATATATATATATATATGTATATATATATATATATATATATATATATATATATATATATATATATATATATATATATATAGTATATATATATATATATATATATATATATATATATATATATATATATATATATATATATATATATAAACGTTCTACCCAGTAATATTAATCTGACGGTAAATATATGGATTTTGCTTGACATCTGCTTGAAAAAATTATTTTTATTTCCATAATTCGAATTGGGAAAAGCGAAAAATGTTGTATTTTCACAATAAGTTCTTTTGGACTATATATTCTTACAAGACATATATAGAGCATAATACTATGAGATCAAAAAGCAGGTGATCGTATCATTTTAATCAGTACGGCTCCATCACCCTCTTAGGATAAACCCCTTATATTTATTTACGTTTATTACTTGACACATGGAATATATGATCAATATACTAACTTTGAAATGTGATGATATGGATTTTATACATTATTTTTTTTAATTTTACAATTCCTTTGTGGAAGAGAATCACTTAGTCCGTCTGTCAAAACCTTATTTTTCAAGGCCACGTCTAAACCTATCGGTAACATATTGGCCTGTTGGCTTATTATTATGAAAATTGTCGACGTACGAAGTAAAACTTACAACAAAATAAAATAAAAAATAAAAATCGTAATATGGAAATTTATAGACATATAGTATTAACTATATGTCTATAAATTTCATACAAAATATACGCCCATACATTCAATTTGTCAACTTTTATAAGTTGAGCGTTGTGCAAGTGTAAATTACCCTCCCCACAATAACGAACTTAGTATGGAACACTCAATACAGCGAGTCCAACTCGCACTTTACCTATATTTTTATACAACAATGAGTGTATACACTACCTTCCAACTACTTGTACTTGTACTTAATTGTAAAATAACAGCTCTATGTAATTACACCCAAAAATTCTATTTGGCGTGCAGTTAGGGTGCAGTAAGAATATGTCGAGACGGCTCCTGCCCCTTACATAATACTGTGTAAACCAAATAACTATCATTTTCTTGTGACCTATACATTTTGTATTTACTGCTAGCTTTGTTTCTTTAAGAATTCGAGTTTATTTATAAGAGTATAAAAGAGATTTGTTGGATATTTTTTTTTTATTTGTATCTTTGGGTAATGCCAATATCCTATTCTACACTAAATGTTAAGATTTATTAACAAAAACCTGAGGAAATTATTTGTTTGGTTGGACGCGCCAATCTTAGAAACTATTGGCAAAATAATAAAATCGATTTTCTATTCGATAGTCTCGATAACGAGAAAGTTCATTTATTTTACATCACATTAATCGTTTCGAAATAACCCACTGTACCTGTGGCCAGAATACAATTATCGTCGTAGACTCAGTCGGTGTGTACTCATAAGTAGCTTAACATACATTCAGTTGATATGAATATTTGTATTACTGCATTAGCTTCGATGTATATTTAATTTAAAATGATCCGCATTATTCGATATTATTATGGTGTTAATTATTTTAAGTATGCTGTAGTATAGCAGAGGTTTGACAGGCTCTAATCAATCTAAATACACTTAAAAAAGTGCTAATCTACACTTATATTGTAAATCAGATGAATTTGTTCGACACCAAACTTTAAACATGCTTAGCTTAAGAACTAATGATTCCATCGGAAAGTCCATTTGTCTAGGGAGGCTATAAGGCTGTATTATGTCGTGACATAATACAGCCTTATAGCTAGCTATATATTAACGTGTTAATCGTTTGAAAGTAGCTCACTGTCTGCGGTCAGAGCCACAATGAATGCGTGTTTTTTCTTTTCTTTATTTGTTTGTTTAAATATAAAAATGTTACCATTATAATAACAATCTAAATCCAGACATATAAAAATAACAACAAAATATTATAATTCTTAAATGTCAATATATGATTGGATGGTAATTTTTTCTGCCAAGAATAGATTGAGTTGTAGCCGGTACGTTGTAAGACACGATACAAAACAACTGACTTTAGAAAAAAGATAAATATTGAGCTGTTACACCAAAATAGAGAAAGTAGAGATTAATCACTATATATTCTATATTTAACAACGGAAACTTTAGCATAAACATACTTTTGTATAGTAATATTATTCCTTAACGCCAGTACATCGAGGGCGGCGCGTGACGGGCATACCACTGACCGCAATTCGGCACAGATTGTATCAACATCCACATGACAGTGTAATTTATGTACTACACTATAGTTTATTTATTAAATTGTGTTAGATAACTAGGTAGAGGCTGACAGAGTACAGTGAGATAGGGTTCAATCATTATTGGGTGGAGGAAAACGAAAAGAAATAAAAAAATTATGTAATAATTTAATATATTTTTTTATTACTCCCCGTTGGGCGGCGTTGGATTACGTCATTCTTATAGAAATTATATATATATATATATATATATATATATATATATATATATATATATATATATATATATATATATATATATATATATATATATATATATATATATATATATATATATATATATATATATATATATATATATATATATATACAGGCTGCGGATGCGTATGAACGTGGCGAATGATAGAGGGCGAAAATATCCTAAGAACCTGTTTTACATGTGATCTGGCCATCGTGAATACGTTCTTCCAAAAGAGTCCGCAGCATCTTATTACGTATGCGAGTGGACTCCACTCAACTCAAATAGATTATCTATTGACCAGGCGGTGTCATGTAGGCACTAACTGTAAAGTCTTTCCTGGTGAAACCCTCACGGCCCAACATCGTCTTCTTGTCATGAATTATGTCGTTACCGCGATAAAGAAATTAGCCGCGACGCGTAAGTCTAAGATCAAGTGGTGGTTGCTGAATGGACCTATGCAGACCGACTTTCTGACAGAGGTTAACAGTCAAAATTTATCAACTAACACCGAAACTGCTCAGGATGCTTGGGATCGAGCTCAGTCAGCAATCATTACGGCTGGTAAACATGTTCTTGGCGTTTCTAGGGGAGGACATATTATGGACAGGGAGACATGGTGGTGGAATGACATAGTACAAGAGATGATTCATGCTAAGAAGACTGCATTTAAGGAGTGGCAGCGTTCCAACTCTCCTGAAGACAGACTGGAGTACATAGCAGCGATACGTGCCAGCAAAAAAGCTGTAGCCAGAGCCCGCAGTGAAAGTTTATTACACTTGAAACTGTGGAGGGGCAGAAGCTCATCTACAAATTGGCACGTGCTCGGGATAAAGCGACGCAAGATATCACAAAATGTCTTTGCGTCAGAGATTCCCAGGGCAAGCTGCTTTGTAGTCATGCTCCTGTGAAGGAGAGGTGGAGACGTTATTTCTTCAAGCTTCTGAATACTCAGCACCCGGGTAGTTTTCCGTCTGAACCACCTCCTAACCTGGGACTTATTGCTCCAATAACCCTTGATGAAACTCTTCGACGCATGAAGAACGGCACGGCGGTGGGACCTGACGATATTCCGATCGAAGCGTGGAAATCGTTGGGGTCTCGTGGTGTGTGCTCATGCTTACTGACCTTTTTAACCGTACTTTGAACACTGATGCCACATCAATGGCGGCATAGTTTTATTACCCCTATTTACAAAGGAAGGGGCAGTGTTCAAGATTGTGGTAGTTATAGGGGCATTAAGATTATGAGTCACACCATGAAGCTCTTCGAGCGCGTGATTGCCTTCAGGCTCCGCCGAGAGTGTACTGTCTCTGAGTGTCAATATGGTTTTCAGCCAGGATCAGCCACTACAGACGCCATTTTTGCCCTCAGAATTTTGATAGAGGCATACAGGGAAAAGAGGAGAGCTCTGCATGTGGCATTCTTAGACTGACTGTGTGCCACTTCAGTGCATCTGGTGGGCACTGCGATCCAAAGGGATCCCTGAATCCTATGTTGCTATTATCAGAGACATGTACAACGACTCTGTTTCTACAGTTAGGACCGCTGTTGGCGATACCAAACCCTTCCCAATTACAGTAGGGGTTCACCAAGGCTCAGCTCTTAGTCCACTTTTGTTTAATGTAGTGCTAGATACTGTCACGGCTCACATCCAGGACCAGCCTCCATGGCTGATGATGTATGCCGATGACATATTACTCATTGACGAGAACCGACTGATGCTGGAGGGTAAAGTGAATGCCTGGAAGGGTGCGCTTGAGAACGGTGGTCTTAAACTGAATGTGTCAAAGACCGAGTACATGGCTTGCGGGAACCCAGACTCGAGCACCATCCACATCGGGCCTGAGCCAGCCGTTAAGTCGGAGAAGTTCAGGTACCTTGGATCCATTATGCACGAGTCCGGAGGCATCGACTACGATGTCCACGCTCGGGTTAGCGCTGATTGGGCCAAATGGCGGGAGGTCACTGGTGTGGTCTGCGATCGCAGAATACCGCCCAAACTCAAGGGGCTGATATACAAGAGCATGATCCGACCAGTTCTTCTATACGGCAGCGAATGTTGGCCAGCATTATCTCGGCACACTCAGGAGCTTCACGTAACGGAGATGAAGATGCTGAGATGGATGTGTGGCGTTACTCGGGCTGACCGCATTCGCAACACATTCATTAGAGGTAGTCTTGGGGTCCGTGACGTAGCGTAACGTAAGCTCTAAGAGCGTCGTCTGAGATGGTATGGCCACGTTTTGCGCCGGCCTTAGAACTACGTCGGAAGAAAATGCCTTGATATGTCTGTCCTTGGAGTAAGACCCCTCGGACGCCCAAGGAAGCGATGGCTGGATGTCGTGACGCAGGACACGAGAGCCAATGGACTAACCACTGAGGATGCTCAAGACCGTGCAAAGTGGAGTAGATTAAGTAGGAAAGCAGACCCTGGCAATAGACCGCCAAATAGTAAAACCGTTTTTTGGGAAATTATAACAAACAACTAAAATAAAATAACAAACAACTAAAATAAAATTTGAGTCCATCGTGGCTCAAAAACATAGCGATTGACTATGGTATGATGATAGTGGATTTTAATTCCAACTCCATTGAATGGAAAATCTGGAAAATTAGCCGGAAAGTGGGGAAGGGATTTTCTTAATACTAGATTTCCTCTGCCTACCCAAATGCTTAAAATGTATAAGTAAATAAATAACATGTTTTGCAAAAGATATATAAATGTAGAGACAACTTCACTAAAAAGAAGACCTTTATTTTCCAAATAATATATATATATATATATATATATATATATATATATATATATATATATATATATATATATATATATATATATATATATATATATATATATATATATATATATATGTACTACTTCCATTGAAACTACAAATCCACTACTGTACGTATTTTTTCCTTACTTCTAATTGCCTCATCTTTTTGTCTCTCTACATTCCATTCTCATTTATTCATTAAACCCTTTAAAAAGCTAAACAAAATTGTTTTGTCCAACAATTTCATGTTCCGAAGCGTTAAAATAAAGAAAATTGAAGTATCATGTAGAATTAATTTTTCTGAGCCAGTATATAGAGGACGTGACTGGAATGTACTAGCCACTGATTGTACAGGGTGTGCTGATGACAAAGCAACAAAATGTTTGGTTTGGATATTTGTATGTAGGTCGATCGTTTGCTATGGAATTCGATAATTAATGGGGGATACTCTTTGGTGTAAATATATGTACGGTTAGCTAAAGTAATAGTACTCGGAATAAAGAAAAGGTTGCGAATTATCATATCGATTTACAATTTTAAAAAGGTAAGGTAAGACAAGGGAAAGGTCTCCTCTCTCTCTCTCTCAATATATACTTACTTTGGTATATAATAATGTGGTATTTTATACGAACCATTAGATAAACTAACTAACACTATTAGATAAACTAACCTGGAAAATATAGCTACATATAGCTATCCTTCGCTAACCCCAGCCTGTACCCGTTTTATTGAACCACGGAACCCTAAAAATTATAATAAAAATAAAAAAATTATAATAATAATAATATTAGATCTGGGCCCAAAATGTCCAACGAGCCAATGAGCAACAACAGCTCAAGTTCGCAAATACGAAAGAACGGGTGTATTTAATTAACCTTATATAAATAAAGAAGGATTAACTCATGCACCGTATTGATTTCTGATAGCAATGGAGAACGTGACGAGAATATTTGCTGTGCAAACGTTTGCTTACGACAATAGCTTGATAAAATATCGCCATGTAAGAATTTAATATAATATTTACACTACATGTTGTGTAGTGATTTTGTAAATGGTTTAATTTGTAACACGATATGTGCCAATTCGAATACATTTGAAGTAGACGTCGTAGTAATAATATTGATCATTTTGGATTGGATTAAGTATGAGAGTTTTTGATTTGAAACAAGATAAGTTTGATCTCTGGTATTAGTTAATTAATTAGTTAAATTCCGCCGTTAGCAGAAAGTGGAGAAAGGCGTGTCCTGTCTACATACCCTGGATCGAGGGTTGAACCTGTGAAGAAAAATAAGAAGTCCTAGTAATTTATGGTACTTATAATTTACTTATGACATTATAATGATAAAGTTTAGAGGTGTCTGACTGACTCCACTTATTGAATTGTCGCTTAATATACGTGGAAGTGGAAAATGCAAGTGTCATGTCAGTTATGAAAGAATACCTAAAAGGCCGCTCTAATTCAAACAAGTATTTAATAAAATTAACATTTAATAAAAAGTGTACCGAAACTAAATTAAATAATGACAATAACCTCTGCTAAGCTGAAAAAATATTTTGTAGGACAATCGTTTAAGTATGAGCCTACAGGCTTGCAGAATAAATAATATTGTATTAAGAAAACATTTGTAAGCATACAATGTAAGCGTCTAAATTAATTATTAGGAGCAACTGTTGAGTTTCTCGCCGGCTCTTTTCAGCAGAACCCGGTGGTACTCGTAGCTTCCTGTCTGACACTATTCTGACAGTACTGACAGTACTGACACTTCAATGTAAATTGACGATTTAAAAGTGTTTGTATTGGCCCAATTGAATAAAAATTATTTTAATTTGATTTGAATTCATTAAGAAAGCATATGTGCAATCATTTTCTGTTATTGTTTTTTGAAGTATATATACTACATTTTATATATGATTAAATGAGATGGATCTTCAGTCTTGTATCAGCTACATCGTCACAACGCCTTTGCCCAAAAGACCATCATTTATTGGTAAAATATTTTAACTGTATGTTAATTAATACTCTGTTTCGATCAAAATTACGCCAATGAAACCTATTTTATTTTTTTTAATAAAAACTTAAATAATATTAATGTAGAACTTTGCTGCCTAATAAATGTGATAATAGCGAAATCTGTTTCTATAATAATATCTTTTTATCATTCGACGAACGGATTTAAATTTATTCTAAGAATAAAAATATGAAATAATGTGTGGAATTTCATTTTCATTTCTTCGAATTAAATAATTACCTAAATATCTAAAAGCCACGTGAACTCCGTGTCGTGTTTAGGATGTGATGGTTTTTCTTTTATACAAGTACCTGCAATTTCGTTTGAACTGTGAAATGTAAAATCTGGTTCTATCCTGTTCCCGCTTTCCGCTACGTTGTAATAGTAGTTTCTGATGTGCGTTGTCAGTCAGTCATAGTCAGTAAGGGAGGAGTATTTCATTATGTCCAGACTTGTGTTTTGTCATTGCCCCGCTCTAGTGGTTGACACACAATGGAATGACCTACCTGCCATATAGCCCTTAAGGAGAGCTCCCTCTCGCGTCATATTCAAGCGTCAAGCGTGAGAGTTCTTTTTAAAAATTCTTTAGGTTATATTATTCTTTTTCTATTTTGTTATTTTGTCTAATGTTTTTTTTTATTCAGTTTATTTAAATTAGGAATATTATATTGCAACTATATCATATTTTATATGTATCATTGTGTATTTATTACGAGTACATGCATTTATATATTTATATATATATAAACACATACATATGTATTATCGCACTTGCTAAGGTTACCTGAAGAAAGATTGCTTTGTAGCGTTAATCCCTTTTGTACATCTATTTTATAAATTTGTGCAGTAATGAATAAATAAAAAAAAATGATTTGGAAATCGGTGTAAAGTATAGAACGGAGTGTTTTGCTACAAGGCTTCTAACCCTACTATATGCAGGATAGAATATAAAGCTGAAAAACATATATATATTTTATTTGTCCCCTATACCTAGGTGAATTAAAAAATATATATTCCTAGGGGATTCTCAAAACGAATATTACCATACAATTGTAGATCAAAATGATTATTTGTGTGTGTAATACATACATAATATACGCATGTTGTAACATATTTGTTCATATACTGGGACTAAGATTGAGTAGCTATAACACCCAGAGGTGCGACGTGACGAGAATGTGGACGAATTATTGTTTCACGACAAAGCGGCCGGCCGCATTTGAAACATTGTTTGTACTACTTTTAACCTGCGGTAAGGTGAAATTGAAATTCGATATTTATTATGTCCTGAACATGTCGATTTTATGTTAAATAATTATAATTTAATTCTTTTTTATCTTGAAATATTTTTTTTTAATTAATTTGTATTGTTTTTGTTACTGTCCTGTATGTATATCGTTAATTGAAAAAAAAAATAAAGAAAAGAAAGGAAAAAAAAAGGAAAAATTAAAGAAGATAGAAGAGTATTTATGCATGAATGAACTGAATGTACAAATAAAAAAAATACATATTAAATACATATGGAAAAAAGACATGGTTCATTAACTAATAGGGCTAAACTATCACAAAATAAATAGGGACGTAACTAATATACACAAAAAAATTAAAATTTAAAAAAAAACCTTGTACACAGAAGTAAATATGACAGGTTCAATAGACAATCGATAGATTAACTTTATTATAGCCTTCCTCGATAAATTATTTACCCAATTGATTGATAGTTCCTAATATTAGTGCGTTCAACCATACATATTCTACTTTATTATATTAAATATAGATAAAGCGATTAGCCCATGTAGGATTTAGAGTTGCTTAGTGTTAAGACACTCCGTTCTCTGTTTCCTTTGATTTTAGAGAGAGAATGTCGAACCCCTGATCATCGATCGGATGGTGAGAATATTTCGTAACTGTACGATAATATAACCAATAGTATCTAGCGTCTATTTATTTATATAGAAAATATTTATAAATAATTATTAAAATTTCGTACAAATATTACAAAGACTGCTATCATAGAACGGCCACTATTTCTTAATTGTTTAATATTCTATATATGATTCTATAACGTACATAAATTACAAATGCAAATTTTAAAATATGTGCCTCCAATCTACTGTTGTACCTGTATCTAATCTTAAATCACTCTTTTACTTGGAATTGAACCCACGACCCTACAAAAGAGCCCCGCAATAACCCTTTTTAACGAAACATGGTACAAAAGTTCCCACAAACAAGCATAAGTCATGTAAGCATGCCGTGTCAAGATCTACGTCGTAATAGTGTCAAGATTGCATCGACGTGTGACAAAGCAATTTATGTGCGGCAACGTATGTATAGAGATGTACGTACTAGTTGTGTTTTCACTAGATATAGTTTAAGAAATATGGGTTAAAATTAATTAGTGTTTAATAGTTAAATTAAAAATTAAATTAGGTTCACGCTGTATCCCTTACATGTCGGGGTAGGCAGAGGGAACAGTAGGAACCGTAGGGACCTAGTGTTAAGACACTGCGTTCCCTGCTTTCCGCCTTTCAAGGCATTGCATGTTGAGTGGCGGAACTCAACGCCGTGCTTTGCCTTGTTGCCAGAGCGAAGAAAATATTTAAATTAGAATAGTAAATAGCTTCATGCTGTATCCCGTCTTGTCTTGTCTTGTAGTGTTTTAACACTAGGTTCCCTCTGTTTACCTTGCTATAAACGGGAAATAGTGTGAAGCTGTATCCCGCTTATAGCAGTGTAGGCAGAGGGAATTTTCCTACTTCCCACTTAATTGTCAATACATCGTGTGCTAAGCGGAACTCAACGCCGTGTTTTGTTCAACTCTATTAAGAATCGAACTCAAATTTCGTTTTCAGTTTTGACCATGTGGTCCATGTGTCTTTAACGAGGGCTTCAGAAGTAAAATGGGTTTTAATTGATATGGGCTATTTAAATAATTTTATGGCATTTCCTCTTCCAGATGAAGTCAGAATACTTTATAAATTAGCAATAGTTAGAGTAATTTAAATTATTTTACAAATCTTACCAGGATGTCATAATCACGTTAGCGACAAAATTAAAAATTAAGATTAAAAAAAATCGATTTAAAAAAGACATAGTTTAATAGGTACTCAATGTTTAACCATCATCGATTATTTTAGTATATAATAGAATTGCTAGCTAGTATGAAGTAAGCTGGCAAGAGTCAAAGTTCATAAATTAATCACTCTATCATACACTTGTATAGCATAAGCTTGTACTTTGTACTTAACATGATGCGGCTTCGTGGTTTAGTTTACCAAAAATCTACATTATAGCAGTTTTTCAAGCCTTAATAATACATATAGCTTGCAATCTAAAATGTAAAAATTTCCATTACATATTAAAAGTAGATTCTTTTTATTTATTTTTTTCTGTCACGCTTAATCCCGCATATATAGGCGAAGAGAACAAAGTGTTAAGACTCTTCTCAAAATCTCTGTCTCAGCTCAACGACACTTTTTATCTCGCCTCTGGAAAATGAGGAACTAAAACCAACCTAGATAGCAACATTATTATCATAAAGTATGTTAAGTCCAAAATTAAGCTTCCCATTAATTAAGTACTTGGTCATCAGTACAAGGCTGAGAACAAGTTATATTAAATAAAAACTTTAACGAAAATTTAACTATGGAAACATTTAAAAAACTCTTAGTAACTTAGGAATTTCTTTAGTTACATATTTATTATTTACTATAAAATTAATATTTTGTATTATAAAAGGCAATTGATTTAAACATAGAACACAAATTGACAAATTGACGTCGCACTACTATACTATATGCCGCATACAGTAGAAAACTAATATAATTTTTTTTTTTCTTTTTCTAATTTTTCCTTATTTTGAGTTTGGAATTCTGAAATATATATAGAATGCCATTAGTGTCTCTACCCCAATTTATTTGTAATAGGTTTTAAGAAAGTCCCGGCAAATCTTTAGTGTGAAAGCAAAATCTGATCCAAGGAAGCCGCCAGCCGCCAAGCAACCGGCTCTTGCATTAATTTACACAGAATAACGAAAAACCACCTACTTTTTTTTAATATAATTATTTTTTATGGACTACTAATATTTAAAAAAAAATTGTTTCTTGTGTAGTATGTTTAAATTGTTTATTATGGCCAATTACTTTTTTAATAATTAATTCATATTATAATATATATTTGCCATTATTTGTACTGTCCTTGTCATTTTCATGTCGTCATTTAGTTATAATATATAATAAATATTTATTAAAAATGGTTATTTGTATTTAGCTTTCAGTTTAAATTAAGTTTAATAGATTCACCCGTTATTGAATTATATAAATTCAATAACAGTCAAAATGATTATTTTTTTTAAGAAATGTCGTACCTAACTGATTCTTCCAGGACTGTTAGACTTAATATTTATTTACTTAATTATATGATTAATTATTTACTTAATTATATTTACTTAATAATATTTAGATGCTTCAAGAATTATTTGAAATATTATCACTAAGCTAATCAACATTGAATATTTAAAACTTTAAATAACCATTTTAATACTAATATCATCATCTCCACACAATTATTACTCTGTGCATCTTTCACGTTTAAAGTGAATAGGTGGAGGTCTTTGTGTAGGGAAACGAGGTTTCGTTCTGAATGAACCGCCGCCATCTTTTATTTTACATTATTAATGAAATATCGTTAACCTCTGTACATAAGGGGTAAAGTGTGCGTAGCATTTTTATTTTGGCACAGATAGTACATATTAGATTATTGGACATTCTTAATATTTTTTAAATTAATTCCAAATTAATTTATTATTAAAATTATCTTTTTTTAAAGAATTTTTTTTATTTATTCATCTTCGTGCTGTATATTTTAAGATAGGTTGGAAGAACCAAGTACCGTGACACCCTGTTCTTCACTTTCCACCAGAATACAAAAAAATACGTGAGAGTTTTAATTTATACCAAATTTCATACTGGGAACGTTCGAACGTTCGTCTGTTGACATCCACTTGTTCGTCAGTTATTAGTACTTTTTTTAGCTTCACGCTTATTTCGCTAACAACATGGTAGACAGAGTGAAACTATTAAAATGTACAATTAAAACACTCCGTTAGCCGCTTGTGTGTTCCCCGTTGAGTGGCGGTGCTCAACGCCACGGTTTATATCAATCAAAGCGAGAAAATAAAATTAATAATTTACCAAGATGGGAATCGAATCTATAACCGACTAGTTCTATTTAGACGCGCAGACGCCACAACGGCCTTATCAGATTTATGACATTTATGACATAAAAATGACACATAGTGTAATATTACTAAGTGTAATATTTGATGTGTATTATTACTAAATATATTTATCAATACATATAATAAAACATTAAAAAAAATGTATGTACATTGAATATTTTTCAATTAAAAAATGTGATAAAGAAATAGTAATAGATAAAAAAATATTTAAAAAAATTATTTATTTATTTGTATGTTGGTCTGCTTGCATACGCTAATCTCAAGAACTAATGGGCAGATTTAAATGAAATTTCTTTTTTTTATGCATAGCTAATATGTCTGGGCAACATACAGGGTATAATTGGTTTCGGATATATGGAACTGATGTCGAATCACATCTCATAGTGAACCTATAATACATACATTATATCATGAAATATGGAAATGGTGCCTTAACAAAAGTCAGTTAAGATTTATTGTGATAGACATTTTCCATTTATATTTTAATATAATTATAATATCAAGATTCTAAAACACCTTATGAAGAACCGAATAGGATAAGCCAAACTAAAATTTAAAAAATATCCTTAGTAATAGTTATTTTTCGTTGTTATGTAAATATCTAACACGTGGTAAACAAATCTCATGAATATCAATGGAATAGGCCAACGAAGTTGCGGGCCTCCACTAGTTTTAGTACAAAATAAAATTTTGATATTTTTAAAATTAAAAATACAAGCTTTAATCATACTCATAAGCATACTATAGAGAAAACTAAAAAATCTACAGCCAGCGATCCTAATGCTTAAATATATAATGTCTCAAGTAGATTTCTGCTACACCTTCATTTTTCTTACTACTGCGAAACTGCGCTCGGCTGATGTCAATAATTCATACCCGGTACACCCCGTCTGAAAGTACTGAAAATGTATAAATTTGACTTTATTACCTTGAAATAAGGTATAGGAATAATTTTAGGTAAGATATGCGGTAGGGTGTATAATACAAACCTCGAGATACGAAATCAAGTCTAATCAATTATACAGTGGACCTAGATGTTACCTTTCTGTATCTGCTTTGGAAATTTTGATTAAACGTTTGGACGTAGTAGTCCAATAACATAGTGTTTGATTATAACGCGATGACTACAGGTTCGATTTCCACCTTATACAAGGAATAATTTTCATCTCGCGTCAAGTGAAGGTATAAAGTAAAAAAAAATCAGCTTCACAACTTTTACGGAATAGAGAGGACGGCAAAGTTTGAAAGTTTTAAGACACTCCGTTTTCAATTTCTCCGTTGAATTTTCGATTTACAGTAGCGGATCTAAGCGCCGCGCTTTGGTTACCAGAGCGAGAAAATGAAAATATTTTAAATGTAATCGTTCCCCCGAATGGGGACCGAACCCACAACCGTCGCATTTACAACGCGACACAGTTCAACTGTACCGATGTACTGATTAATTGTACAATTTGCATAAAAGCTTGAAACAAGATTTTTAAGCCAAAAGCTCAGTTGAGTTAAACCAATAATAGCGTCAGGTACTAAATCCAGTACATTTTAGTTCATATTTTACGGTGTTACTTAATGGCGGACCGTCACTCTAAATTTTCTGTAGTGATATACCGTTTTATCTTTCATTAAGTCGTTTTCATTGCTCGTTAAGTGAAACGTGTGTTAAAATATTATATGTTTCCAGAATTTTATATAATATCTAGAAGACTGTTGTGATCCAATGGCAAAACGTATGAACGCGAAGGTTACAGGTTCGATAATGTAAGACGTAGTACAGAGTATATTTTTGGCACTTCACACACAGTGACTTAAACTTGGGCTGTTTTTTTTTACTCTGTTGTATGCGAAATAAAGCTTAAAAAAGCTAATTTTTGTATAGAGATAACGCTATAAAGCGCTGCGCTAAGTATTAATGTTAATGTGAATAAAATAGAAATTACATTCACAAATTAAATTGTTAGGAATATGTTCGTGAAATACGTACTTATATTGCACGAACATGTTCTCAATTCAAATTTTAATTCATTATAAATTAATCTAGATCTTAATTAAGTTGATTACAAATTAATCTAGATCTAAGCATATATTTATTTCCTTATACTACTATTACGCAACTGTGTCAACTAGAACATCAACCAGTCGTAGGACATGTGGACCTCCTCATAGGAATTTAAGACACTCTTGAAAAGAAATAATAAAAAAAACATAACACACTATTTAGCGCTCTCGTGTCTGGAGCCCTAGCCCCATGGACAAAGGGCAGGCATCCCCAAGCATCCATGGTAAAGATGGAACTGCTAACAAGGCATTACAAATATTAATTCATATTACAAATCCGATCGTTTTATTGTCTAAACCCAGCGGTATTAATAACTTAGTGGAGATATTTCAGAATTATGACGTCATCACTCTGGACAGACAGCTACAAAGATGATTCAATAGATAGATACGATATTGCTCATATAAAATAAAGCTGTAATATGTAGTAAATAAAAACAGGTTAAATTTTTATCTAATATTAATTAACAATGTACATTTTTAATTTTGATCATTACAAGAAACAATATAAGTGATTTTATTTTCTTTATTGTAATGTTCACATATCCCCTGCATCGTAAAGAAAGAATTTGCGCGTTATATATATATATATATATATATATATATATATATATATATATATATATATATATATATATATATATATATATATATATATATATATATATATATATATATATATATATATGTATATATATATATATATATATATATATATATATATATATATATATATATATATATATATATATATATATATAACGCGCAAATTATATATATACATATATATTAATAAAAAAATAGAAATCTCTTCCAACCAGTTGGAGTGGACGAGTATCAAATAGATAATAAATATATAATATTAACATTTAAATATAAAATGGAAAAAGGACGACAGAGTACACAGAAAAGGCTTTTTGCAAAAAATTCTAATAGGTATTCTGCTACTTATCATTTCAGTTTCTTAGTACAATATATTTCTTAAACTGCTATTTAAGTTATATAAAAATAGAAAAAAAAAAAATCCCACACAAACCTTTTTTTATATCAAATTAAGAAAAAGAATCATTTTTTTTGTTTTTTTGTGGTACCGAATAATTTAAAAAAGTATCCAAACACTATTCCTTATATCCTACTTTAGAAATATTACATCAATTCCCTCCCCTATATACTTACTTAGCTTCATAAAGCAATAAATAATGAAAATGAAAAGAAATCTTACCATGAATATTGTCAGTCACGCACTGACACGCGACGGCTGTAGATTCGATTCCTACTGTGAGCAATGAATTATTTTCATTTCGTGTCGTTGAGTTCAGCCACTCAGAACGCAATACCTCAAAAGTTTGAGTGGCATGTGAGTGTCTTAACACTAGGTGCCTCTTGTTTACCGCAGCATACAGCGTGAAACTTTAAAAAAACCCAAATGGCAGATCTACAATTTACTCTATGTCAGTATACTATTTCCAGATATATCTCTCTCAGATGACAGGTGGATAGCGTCCGCTTTGATTCACAGCGCTACAGGTATACCAAGTTAGCATTAACATTTTACGTAAGTTAAATAAAAATATTTACGTATATGTATATAATAAGAATATTTACGAATATCACTAAATAAATATATGTCATCCATTTTTCAAACAAACAGGGAAATTCTTTTGTTTAAGTATGTATATGATGGCGATTATCTCTGGTACTACCAGCTAAATAAATTTGAAAAACTGCTCGATTACCATATTTATAAGCAAAATATAAATTAAACTTAGCTAACCATAAACATAATAATTTTTTTATTACGTTTCAATAATATGGCAAGGGAAATTAATTAAATAAAGCAAAAATTCTCTAGAAGGTTAGAAGGTTGGTGGTCATAAAACCGATTCTATCGACATATATCAAAAACTATACAAAATAATAAATAAAATAATCCTCCCATAATATAACATAGCTTCACCCTTTATCCCTAGCGGGGTAGTCAGAGAGAACTGAGCGCCAAACGGTGCCGTCCCTGCATACCTCTTTCACCTCGTCCAATGTCATTAACCTCCTCACATATGGTCGCCGGGGCATCCTCTTGCTTTATACGTGACCTTCCTCCGTGTATTTTCAAAGGTCAACCGAAGTCTCCACTCACCTCTTTTACCATTCTCCCATAATATATAATAATATAATATCATATTATACATATAATATTTCGTAATATTTCATAGTTCTCGATTCCTATTTCTATCGCCGACAATTAATAAGCAGCCTCCATTTTATCAGTGTCGTAGAATATTCATAATTCCGGGAGCAAATAGAACCAATTATCCGAACAATGGGAGCTATGAATGAATTATTTGCAGCATTTGCACCACTTCCACGTTAAACTTAGGCGATATATAATGTTGGTCCTAACTATCTAGTGCGATAACCGTTTTGTCTATAAAAGGCGTGGCGACTCCAAGCTTTTAAAGTAAGTCTTCTAAAAATATACGAGTGCTACGGTTGTATGAAACATATATATATATATATATATATATATATATATATATATATATATATATATATATATATATATATATATATATATATATATATATATATATATATATATTATATTCTATTATAAATAAGTATATATGTGAAGCCGTCGTGGCACAGTGATCGGGTACTTAGAAGGTTACATCGAAGCTCTTGATATAATGGATACAGCCTCAATAAAAAACCTGTCAAACACTAAAATAATTATTCAATTTGCATCATTAGTTCCTGAGATTAACGCGCTAAGCCAAATAAACTTTTCAGTACAAAAGGATCGATTAAAATCAGTCATATGTCAACAGCACTACGAGTTACTTAAAATAATTAACTCCATAATAATATCGAGTAATGTGGATCATTTTAAATTAAATATACATCGAAGCCAATGCAGTATTACAAATATTCATATTAACTGAATGTATGTTAAGCTACTTACGAGTACACACCGACTGAGTGTACGACGATAATTGTATTTTATTATCACATTTTGTTGTTTACTTTTTATTTTAAATACTTTTATTTATTACTGACATTTCGTGTTGGAACGGTTTTTTGGCTGTAGGATAGGTTTCATGGTCATTTTTTTTATCTGTATAAATAAATTATATTATAATTAGATTCATAGATAATTATTTTGGTGTGTGTATCCGAAAAACGTATTTACTACCAATCATTATAGTGTATGTACATATGTATTTATCTGTATGTGTATAAGTATATGTCTATTTACTTGTATGGTATGTATGTATTTATATTTTCTTATTTAAGTAAATTTTTTTATTTAAGTTATTTTTATTTTTGTTTAACCTTTATATTGCATTATATCTGTCTTCTCGCCACTTACTGCTTTCACCCACTTCCACAGGTTGGCAGGAAGAAAAAGAAATCCAAGAAATATCTCATAGAAATAAGTCCACCCTTGCTAAATATATCTCTGTATGTCTGTACTTCACGTATTTTCTTAATGCAATAAAGAATGCTATGTATATAATTTTATATACATATCGTGTATAATGCTATAGAAAATTTCTAAATTCAAAATCCAAACTTGAATTATGTACTACAGCGGAAAATATTCCGCAAATCTACTGCGGAATATTATAACAAGAAACGTCTCCCTAATTAAGCTATTACAATAGAATAAGCTACAATTGAAGGATTAAAGCGATTAATATACCCGAATATAAAATATAAATTAAGAAAAGTTCCTCTGCGAGAGTGAGAATTCGGAATGAAGAGATAAACATAAGTCATTCAGTCAGTCAGTCATGTATGCATTTTACGAAAGTTAAAGTTCTCTATACATATTTAGCCTAGATTTCGTAAAAAAATAATACTACATTATATTCTGAAGACACGCGTATATATTTTTTCTTTTTTTTTAAGGTATGAATGTTTAAATTACAAATGAGAATCAAACCCACAACCACATATACAAAGTACCAAAGCATAAAAAAACAATAGATTCTTAAATATATGAGAATGGGAATTATAATTCACATTTACAGGGTAAATAGGAAAAATCTAGTGATTAATTATTCCATTTATTAAATTTCCGACAGAATATTGCAAACGTGTTGGAACATTGTAAGAAGACTGCGGAACCCAAAGCGTGAAGCAGTTATAATTATACCGTATCGACTTTTCCCTTATCACGTTTTAACAGACACTTAACCGTTATATTCACAAAACATTGACATATTAAGTCAAAATATTTTTTTAATACGAATTTTTCGTGAAAAAGAACAGCAAAATTAGAAAGTTCGGAAAGTATTCCCTTGTTAACAAGAACATGACATTAATAAATCACTACGCTACAAACACATCTTAGCGTCTCATAGACAGTGTGGGCTATCACACTAACCAAAGGAAACCGTAGCAAAGGCTTTGTTGGATGTACGCCCGAAACGTCACAACTAAAGAACTAAATATGAATTATATAGATTTTCACTTACAATTCTTTATATATGTATATATTATTTTATTTTGACATCTATTAGGAAATATTTTGATCGATTGATGTAAGTCATTGCTGGATAATAACTTAGAACTTAGCTTCATTGTTCTGGCTCTACAACGCGTGTAGCTTTACACACTGTCAGCAAGCCTACGTCATATGGAAATTATCTTATCGCCATATTTCATTTAATCAAGAGCAAATTCCGATAGAGTTTATTGGACGGCAAATTTCATACAAAATACTATAACAAGCCTTTTGAATGCGTAGACTTAGAAGTTCGATTTTTTCTTTGCTACAAAGTAATGTAAATATATATACTTGAACATTTGATATGAGTCACAGCTTGATACCTCCATACGATCTACAGACAGACATTCAGCAATGTGTACGAAACCTTATAGACAAGAAAAATTAAAAATAATTAATACAAAATTCATGCATTATCTAAACGATATATCCTTTTTAGTCACTAGTTAGTATTATGTCAAACATAATACTGTGATAGGGACTGTAACAGAGTAGCAATATAACTGGGCCTAATTTCGTTAAGAACTTTACAGTGGCAAGCAACAATGAACTTTAAAACAAAGCAACAGAATTCATTATTATTATAGCGGTGACATATACTTATTGTAATAAATTTCTTATATGGCGGCATTTCATACGCTAGCTCGTAGAATATAAGTTATGGAAATGATACATATCGTAATTTCCCTACATAGGCGAGAAATGGCGACTTGGAAAATTCTCTCTGTCGTCCTTGCAATTTTTTTTTATTTTTCCTGTGACATTGCGTGTTGACTCACGGAACTCAACGCCGCGGGCTGATTTAAATAAAATCTTCTGGTCGTCTGGTCACATTTAATGACAGCATGAATGCGAAACGAAAGCCTTTTGATTGAGTGCCTAACAGCTTATTGGTCTAATTAAAAAATAAACAACTACACTAAAAAGGATACTTCAATTTCAACTAAACTTAAATTTTAATTTTTATACTAATGTGTAATTTGTGTTTTAACTAAGAAAGCTTATAATCAAAATCGGCCAGAATTTAAATATATATTGAATATTATAAAACAATATTGAATCAATAATGGCCGCCGCGGTATAGTTGGCAGCGTCTGCCTGTAAATGAAATATTTGTAAGTTTTTAAGAATTTTTTTTACAATTCCCTGCTCTGGCAGGACAAAACGCTGCGTTGAACTCCGTAACTTAGTACATTACTTCTAAAGCTCAGATGGAAAACGGAATATCTTGACAATAAGCTCTACCTACCTTGATATATAAACAGATAAAGCTCTCATATGTTAAACTAATAAAAAATTTATTAATATATATTTAAACATATTTTTTTTGTCTTCTTCAACATTTAATTAAAATTAACAGATATATCTTTCGTAAATTCACAAAACGTACATTGTTTATTCATTTTACAGAACACTTATACATTGTTTATAAAGGACCGATGTCCGGAACGAGGTTTTAACACTCAATTTCAACCCCTAAAGGGATTTACAAATCTTTAATCTACACCAAAATGCTTTCTCTAAATGTTATCACCTCTTCTATTTGCGATCTACGTTTAGAAATCAGGGTATTTGTAAATAAATTAATCGTTTCTTTTATTTAATAAATGTAATATATGTACATAATAAATTAAAACAATAAAAAACTACTGAATTTGAATGAAACTTTTTAATTGTATAGCTATTAAGTTTAAAAAGGAAATAAGTAATTTTAAATACTAGAACACCTGATAAAGAACTATAGTACACCAACCAAACCATAAGAACGAAAGAATTAGCGTCTTAGCAATAATTAAGTAGTATGATGGGCATTTTCTAGATAAATGTTAAATACCAAGGTCGGGTATGACTGATGTGGAACTCTAAGAACGAAATTGTGGACATCATACAGATATTAAATAAAATTATGTATAATAACGTCTGACTGTTTGTCATTCATCATAATAATGACGTTGTCTGGTCTGGTCAAGACAAAGTGCGACGTTAAGTTACGCTATCCATTAAGAAGAATAAGAAGAAATTCACTGGGTCCTCTCCAAAAGTTATTTATTTATTTAGCTTCTCGCTGTATCCCGCACACAGCAGGGTAAGCCGAGGGAACCGTAGGCCCCACTAAAAACTAACTAAATACATACGTCACAAATGTCTGGCCTAGTTAAGATTCGAACCTGTATACCCAGGCTTAGTATTGATAAATTTAAAACAATAGCTAATAGGTGAATCAAATCTTATATTTTGACTTTCATAGTTATACCATTTGTAAATAATATTCTAAGGCAGTAGGGCGCCTCTCAGTCGCTGTTGTGAGACCAGTGTCACACTCCATTGGCGGCGCTTAATCCGGAAAATGTATATGTACTTTATTATTAATATACTTCTGCTTGTTGTTCTAATTTATTTTTGATGTCGTCTGACTGCAAAGGCGACAGTTGTGGGTTCGATTCCCACTTGAGGGCAATGTATCAACACGCAAATAAAAATTTGGAAAATCCACTTTTTACTAGTTTTTTTTTTGTTATCAATTTGATTAAGGAACCTCAAGAATCTTGGTTCCACGCTTGGTATCCAATTTTTGTGACGCGTGTTGACTGTTGAGTGGCGAAACTCAACGCTGCGCTAAGTAAGGTATGTATGTACCTTTATACAAAAGTGTCAATGTCAAACGTATAGCTGTTCGTGTCTGTCTGTGTAATCGTTTCTTATATGCATTCTATAATCGTGTAATGTTGTCTCTCTCATACCGTATAATCTCCTTCGTGTATTCTCCATACAACGTGACATTGGCGAAGTGTATTGTGCTTAACTGACCCACCCCCTCCCCCGCCCAGACGCCATTACTCAAGAAAACAACAGAATAATTATCTTTAATTGATTAATTTGAAATATTTCTAATGATATAAAAAAAACATATTGGCTTTCTGCACTCTTTTACCATACAAAAATACAAATTTCATATTGCTTCATTCGTACAATTGCCATTTTTTTCTTTAAAACGTTTAAACCTCATCTAAATACTTATCCTAATATCAATACCACAAAGGTGTTAATATTTTATGGAACAGGAATCGGATATGCATACACCCTCAACTTCTTAACTCTGCCATCATAGGAAAAAAAATATCTATTTCGTGTCAAAAATCGCTGACCAGACAGCCAGCCTAATTAGTCGATGAAAAACAGCTTCTGCTACGATGAGCCATCAATTGCGGATTATAGATGACGTTTACTATTTAAGATTTTGTTTTGACAGGTTAATAGTAAGTGTTGTACAAAATATTAAATTTACTTCTAGATTTAAATTAATAGAGATTTTCTTGTTTTATTTAATAAAATATACTAGAATATTTATACGTTTTTGACGCTACGCTAAAATTCGTCTTGTTTAAAATGTCTAACACTACACTATATCAGATTATCTTTTTTTTTGACATAAATATATTTTTTTCTCTCAAATTAGATTAGAACTCACTGAAACTGTATTCACCTAAGTTACTGGCAACTGAGCATATCGAATTGGGAAAAAGATAAAGTATTAATAATATTAAAATACGTATAAAACTCACTACGACATATCTGAATCGTATCGTATAAACGACATCACCACAGTAATCTTCCGAAAATTGCCTATTACACCGAAGTAAGAAATTAGAAGCGACGATATTGAGCATGTGCTCATTGCATTTACTAATTGCCGCTTAATATTTCCATTTACAATAAATATAGAAATATAAAAATAAGCAAGTGATATTTTTTACTATATATATATATATATTATATATATATATATATATATATATATATATATATATATATATATATATATATATATATATATATATATATATATATATATATATATATATATATATATATATATATATATATATATATATATATATATATATATATATATATATATATATTTTAAATATTTTAATCTTCTTCTTTTAAGAGTTGAGTTGGGGTCACAGGGTAGTGTTTTATGCATTTTTCAAACCGATTTAATAATGTATAGGTATAGTTTCCGCACTGATAGTAAACCACTTTCTTGAAAAAGAGAAAGTGTAGGGTATCTAATATTTTTAAAGTACGTTACTTTTATCAAGGCCCACTGTCCCCGTTCAAGATCTATAAATATAGTCTTAGCTGCAGCCCCCCAAATTGGGATGCAATAAGTCAAGATAAACTGAACCATAGCTATATATATTTTATTGAGGAGGTTATTTGGTTTATTTGTTATTGTGGGGAGATTTTTTGGTACAATATGTCTTAGTGTTTTAAATATCCATATCAATTTCCTGATTCTAGCAGTTACCTGTTCTAGGTGCGGGTACCAGGACAGTTTCAGATCTACAACCACACCCCTAAATATTTTGTATGAGTTACTTTTTCTAAAGTTGGACATCGATATCCATTAGAATTTTCACATGTATGTATTTTTATGTTAAAATCAGTATTTGGTTTAGTACGTTTTGAAATTGCAAAAATATGTAATTTGTTTTGGCCGTATTCAGTGTTAGTAGATTATTATTGAGCCATCTAGCTATTTGAGACATGCCCGCCTTATATATGTACTCGTATTTTTATCAATTATGTCAATATAATGTAAATTACAATAAATCATTCCCTCAAGTGTTTCATCAGAAGTTTCACTGAACAACAAAGTCACTATTTTAAAACTATCTTTAAAACATTATAAGTTCTCAACGTTTCTGTCTATTCCCTAAAAAACTACAATTTCTCTTTTCAGATTGAACTTATTTTGACCAAAATTCTACAAATATATAAACCCATCAAACTTCTAGAATTTCAAATATAGAGGCTTTGTATTCCATTTTAAGGAATCCCAAACACGGTATCGGGTCCCGTACGTTCCCGGCGGAGGCCGCATCACGGGTGAAAGTTTACACCTGATATCGACAGCTTGGATGCAACCTAGTAAGCTATGAGTTTAATCAAAATATTTTTTATTCTGTGACAAATTGTAAACGAGTATTATTTTTCTGTGGACATCGAGTTCGTATAGTAAGTAATCAAATTCATGAACGATATTTATATATACGTATTTGTATATATTACTAAAAGTCATATAACTATTAAACACTATTAGTACTTTAAATTATTATTAACATCTTAGTATAGAATAAATAAAATACATAAAATGATCTCCAGTAAGTCAAATTAAATAAGCATTAGAATCGTTAAATAAGTATTTGATGACATAGAAATAATATCTAACTAACTATAGACGTGTTGGTTATAGTTACGATTACCACTTTATTTCCGGTAAGACAGTGTGGCGTTAAGTTCCGCCTTGACACTGTTATCTCTGTCTACCAGTGGCGAAGTGCCCATATAACACGATCACAATCGGGTTACCATTTTTAATCTTAATAAATTAATTAATTATTACAAAATAACAGTTAATAATTAATTAACCAAGTACTCACTATAACTCAATTTCGTACATTTTTGTTGAGTAAGCTAGACTCAATATTTGTATTATCCTAAGTGAATTTATTTTTATAATATTTCTTCGACTCGGGCTTACCTTCATAAAAATTTCACACTTCGCCACTGGTGCCTGCCTACCTAGCCATATGTAGATATACAACGGTTAATCATCCACCACCACCAACACTTTAGTACAATAACGGAGAACGGAGTGTCCTAACACTGCACTCTCTATTCTTACCTAATATGAAAAGTAAAATTAATGATAAACTCACAATTTTATCCTTAAATCCATAGTCTATCGAGTAAAACTGCACATTTCAAACTCGTCGGATGCCGAACACGATATTCACGCCGTCCCGATCCATATTCCTCGGGATTTGCGCCTTTATTATTTATTCGTTGCGGATCTATTGCTGGTGATAAATTATAATAGATAAGTTATACCAAAACCAGTTTTATTTTGTAGTGTCTTGACACTTGGTTCCCTCTACCTAAAGCAGGGCTTTACCTTCTTTACCTACACGTGATTATTTTATGATGCAGTTAAAGTACAAATTAACGAATAGCATGTAAATTATTTATATAAAAGTGGTAAAAATTAATTTAACGAATGTCTGACTGTATGCACGATTACATGGGTTCGATTCCTACTTCCTTATTAATAGTAAAATGTAAATGCTGATCGCTTAAAGACTTATTACCCAAATATATTTAGAATTTAAATAAATGCAGAATAAAGATAAAAAGGTTAAGTACTAATTTTTCTTGTGTATTTCTTAAGGCGCGAAGGTTTTTACATATGTCAATAAAATAATATATAACATATAAAAAATAGCGGTCTCGTGGGAATTTATTTATTTTAGGTCAAAATTAAGTACAACTTATACATGATAAACTTACATTTATAGGTGTATGCACTAATTTTGTATAGAATTAACTACAATTATATGTTTGTAATAGGTTTTTTTATGTGATGGACTTATAAATTACTAATATTTAGTTTTTTTTTTTATTTGTACTTTACAAAATAACCTCAAATGCCCTCTCATTCAACTTTCTTGTTCACCAACTCCTTTACAGTCAAAGCTGTTCAGCTATGGAATTCTCTTACCTACCTATATTCAAAGCATATATATATATATATATATATATATATATATATATATATATATATATATATATATATATATATATATATATATATATATATATATATATATATATATATATATATATATATATATATATATATATATATATATATATATATATATATATATATATATATATATATATATATATATATATATATGTATATATATATAATGTCTCATAAGAAAATTTTTATTGTGTGTATGGACATATTTATAATGTTTTATATATGTTAAAATTAATTATATATATATTTATGTATTTACTTAGATATGAGTTTATGTATGTGTATGCATAAATTTATACCAAGCAAGTACACCGCCTAACGTTTTATAATATTCCTACACCTTAAGGTTGCCTGGCAGATATCGCTTATAGCGATAAGGTCGCCTGCTGTACATTCTTCTTCTTTTTTTATATGTTTCTTTACGTACAATAAAGTATATTATTATTATTATTTAAGTCCTCACTTATTTTGATTACGTAGACATAGAAGTTTGATTTTTAGTGTACTTCAAGCTGGATATTTATACCTTTTTACCTCAGACAGACAGGCCTCAGAAAACAAACTGATGTTATCAAGGTTCCGTTTTTTCCTTTCAAGGTACGAGAGTTGGCAGTTTGAACCTCGTGTTAGAGACTCAGTTCTCCACATTCCGCCCTATTTAGATTTTTAATTATAATAAACATTAATTATAATTAATTACTTAATTTACATTATCTATTGAATAGTCTGAACTCCACGCTTTTGTCTTGTTACCAGAGCGAAGAAAATGAAAATAATTTCATTATACCTCAGTGGAAATTGAACTCATAACCTTCGCGCTTACAATCAAACAGACGCTGTGCCACTGCGCCATAACGATCTAAAATAATAATATAATAATAAGTATTTTTTAACGTTACTATGGCATATTCGTTAACAGTCCTCCGCCCACTATAAAGACAAACGCTAAAGGCATGTAGGTTGTAAATAACAACTAAAAGCTTTAAAAGAAAACCAATTATACCAAAACAAAATTTACGCATGCCAATATTGATACTTTATACATTTAATTTTTAACTTTGTTTGTATTGTGCTAAGGTTGAATTTCTTTTTATACATTTTTAAGTACAAAACATTGACACACAGCCCAATCAGACGTGTCTAATTAAGCTCCTCTGTTACAATGTCAATTTATAAGTTTGTTTAAATAAGTAAATATTATTAAATGTACGTTTTAAATGTAGGATTAATTAATTTATTTTTATATTCTATTTCACTATTAATCTATTAATGGAATAAAAAAATTGTAATAAGTAGCTTCACGTTATGTCCCAGGGTGGCATATATCAGGGTGGCCAGAGAGAAGAGTGTCAAGACACTCGCTCACTTTCTCACTATAGTTTATTTGGTTGGATGCACTCATCGCAAGATCATTGCTTAAATTGAAAAAGGAAAAATTATACTATGTATTATTATTTCTATATATAACAGATATTATATAACAGATATTTATTATTTCTATATAGAAGGTTCTGGTGAGCCGTGCTTACCCCAAAATGTTCGAAGGGACGAAGTTTATGTGAAACGTAAAATTCATTTATATGGTAGTTAGGCTAGGAGTTTAACACGTTTTTTTTTTACAAGTCAATATTAGTTTACGTGAGATGTTTAGGAACTTTGCTATACGTATTTATAAATGTACGACAAGATGTCCTTATTATTTAAAAATTCCAAATGTGAGCTCACCTTGCCCCCTCTGAAAAAGGCCTCTAGACACGCCAATTCCTTTAGTTATTTCCATTTGACTAAGCAAACGACGTCGCAGGTAGACGCAGGTAGTCGGTAGTTAAATACAAACATTTCAACGCAATAAAATTTATCCGATTCGTAATTCTATGCAAGAGGTCTAGCCGAGTTGAATTCTGCTATTGTGAAATTACTATTCTTCTTCTATTATTGTAGAAAATTTTTAGAGATACTTTTTGTAGAGATATTTGTTAGAGATATGATACTGTAAGTAAAAAAGTATGTTACTTACAATATATGTATGTACATATATTATATATTTATTTTTAACATTGTAACTCCGGATGTGCCTGAATGATCGATGGTTCAAATTCCACTCCGGGGAATAATAATAAAATATTAAAATAAAAATGGCGTCTTCCGGTGAAATATTAACAATATTGGTAAAAATAAAATTCAAATATATAGCTAATTGAAAATTGGTAGAACACCTTGTTACAAGGAATACCCTACACCTGCCCTGCTAGTAATATAGCTAGAAGCATGACTTAGAATTTGTTTTCGATATAGTTGTATAGATAATCGCTTAGAAGATATCGTTGTAGTACGGCTTTGGGTTTTGGGTTTGGCTTTTCGTGTTGAGTCCCACCACACAATACACAATATCTTGAATTAGGGTGAAAAGTCGAGAACCGAGCGTCTCTATACAAGTACTCTACCTACATCGTCATGTACCTCTACCTACATTGTAATGCACGAGGATAAGTAATTAGATTTTTCCTCATAGCATATTAAACATAATTAATATGATATTTAACATTACAATATACAGGATTTTGGCAGGTTTTTTAAAAAAATCTATATAGTTTTAATCATAATCATAATATTTATTAAGTTATTTTACGCATTGTAAGCTCACTCCTTTGCCAGCACTTGAAGTTTACCGCCAAATTGCCAGTCTGTAACGTCAAGTGTCTTTCAATACAAGTAGACAGGTTGTAGTTAATTAACAAGCGAGACAAATATATACGCATTCTATATGAGCAAGTGAGATAGATTATGTTTTGGAAATGTTTCTCTAATTAATGAGCGAGATAGCGATATAAAATAACAATATGTGTAAAAGAGACAAAGGCAACTTTTCGATGCTCGTTTCAATTTCCCGTCAATACTGTCTATTGGAGTACTCGAACTAATTTGACATACGGCTTATTGTTGAAGTTAGTTTTATTTCATGTAATCCTTACAGCTTATATTAAAAAAAGAAGATTTAAAATATATTTTACGTATTCATTATACTTTACTTCAATAGCTTGCATATATTTTATTTATACATTTTTCCTATATTAGTAACTAACTCAGTTGTTGAGTTTTTGTCTATTTACATTCATCATCATCATCATATTTCTATTTGTCTCTAATAATAGCAACATAGGATTCAGGGATCCCTTTGGATCGCAGTGCCCACCAGATACTCTGACGTGGCACATAGTCAAAGGCCTTCTGCAGGTCTAAGAATGATATATATATATATATATATATATATATATATATATATATATATATATATATATATATATATATATATATATATATATATATATATATATATATATATATATATATATATATATATATATATATATATATATATATATATATATTAACTTATTAGTGATCCGTCGCACCTTAATCAATGTTCTCGATTTATTCTTATATAATATGCATATATTGTATATAAGCGATATTTTCATTTTACTCTTTTGAATGACTTTGTCTAAGAAAATAATAATAACTGTATGTATATATAAATAAAATTTATCATTTATGTGGGAATATTTTGTCTGGATGGAAGGTACTCGTCCCAGGCTAACGCGGCTTTTCTTAATTCTTAGATAACTGGTAGCCCTTTAAGTTTCTCTTTAAGTACTTGGATGAGCCCTAGACAAACCCAGAGACAGACAGACAAAAATTTTAAAAAATGTGTTTTGTATATCCTTTCCAATGTCCAATTTGTCAAATGTTATAATTTAAATAAACCTTTAGAAGTATTTGCACATCTGAACTAACATATATTTACACGTGCAATTGAAGTTTTGACTAATAAAAAACAATTTGTATTGCAATTTCAATAAAAATATTGAATTATAACAGTAGTCTAGAAAGTTAAAACTAAGAGAGGCAAAAAAATCCTTGGAAATCGAGAGATTAATCTAAATAAATATATCATACTGTATCGCATGTACAGCATCACAAATACATAATAGTAGTAGTAGTAATATTACGCTAGATTTATAATATAATATACACTTGAACGTGTATTGGACCTTCTATCAACTTGTTCTATATTTTCCATAACATCAATATAAATTCTTATAAGAACTTCTTTTATTTGATGATAAAAATCTGAAATATCGTTCTAGTAAATGTAAAATTTTATTTCAGTCTAGTTTTATTAAAATTTAAAAAAAATAAATTTTCGTAAATTTTTAAATTATTTAATCTCTTTTTAAGTTATCCAAAGCATAGTTTAACAGGGTCACTAGTTTGTGAAGATCGGTTCTCCTAATAAAATAAAAAAAAAGCACAGTGGCGAAGTGTACATATAACACGATTCCCTTCGGCTTACCTTTTATAAATCTTATAAATACATTTATAAATACTACATGACAATTAATTATTAACTAAAACCTAAAAATAAAAAACACTTATAATTTGTATTAATTTCGACACTTTATAATTTTAATTCCAATAGACAATTGCAAAGATATGCTAGGAATTTTATGAATTTACGAGTATGATTAAATTGCTAGCATATCTTCCTTTTTCCCTCCCTCTAAGTCTCGGAAATCTAAAGCTTTAGATTAATATTAAAATTATTTTTTAATTAAGTTTATATTTTAAACGACATTTAAAAATTAGTTTGGCAAAGAAGTGACACTTTAAAAACTAATTTTTAAATTGATTATATTTCTATAAATTTCCATACTTGAGATTTTTGCCTTTATATCTAGATACTGTAAGCTTCCGCTTCTTATCAAGTCTTTAGGTTTTGAATATGCAACCAATATCATACAAATTGCCGCAAAAATTAAACATAAAAACTCGTATTAATTGCGTTGAACATATAAGAGTTAACTTCTAAGTTATTTTTTTTATGTACTACTGTAGACCTGGATTTGATGCTAATTTCACTTTGTTTCCCTACGAGTTCTTGAGATAAATGGTATTGACAGAAAGACAAACAGCCAAATGGACAACATAGTGATCCTTATAGGTTCTGTTTTTTATAACTGTGCATAAGATAGGTGTGGGTTCAATCCCGCTCATGTTAGTAAATAATTTATATTTACTTGTGTTTCCTTTACTGTATGAGTCATAGATATTACAGTATATACTGTAAAGTAAGCACATGGATATGTTTGAAAGAAAATATAAAGCCTCTAATATCTAATATAATAATAATAATAATTTAATATCTGCTTTATAAAGCATTAAGTTATTTTTACCTTTATTTAAGTTAACAGGTTTGATGAAAAGTCTTAAAAATGTACTTAAATGTACTAATGAACTGTTTTTTAATAGTATATAATATACTACGACTTTATTGTTATACTACGAAAAATATTATTAACCCGAAAGTTTACATGATCAATGGGAATTATGGTTGAAATAAATTACCATTGGTCCCAAAATGCATAAAATTATAAGTTATATCTAAGACCTCTATGTGTCATGAAAATATGGTAAAAACTAAAACTGGAGCTACAGCTTGATAAAGCTTTCAAACTTCTAGCTGTAAATCTGATGGTCTCGGGTTCGTACCCCTCTCGGGGGAAAGGATTATTTTCTTTTGAATGCTCTGGCTTAACAAAGCACGGCGTCGAATTTGGAAGGAAATCGGAGAACATGACTTACCAGGCTATCTCTGTCTACCCTACTTTACTATGCGGGATACGACCTATATTTTTCACAGGAAACATATCATAGCAAAGCTATTTATATATATATATATATATATATATATATATATATATATATATATATATATATATATATATATATATATATATATATATATATATATATATATATATTTTTTTTTTTTTTCTTCTCGGTAAAATATGAGTTATCTCGATTATAGTAAAAATCTCTATATGTTGGTGTTAACACAACACGTGTTGTCGCTCGCGTCTCCTTATGGTATGAGCCAGTTGATATGCTAGCTTTTTTATTGCGTCTTCGTCTCTTAAGGACATAGCTGTTCTGATGCTGTATTCCACCATATCAGTCTTGGAATTCTGGGATAAATCTGATGGGGTCTTCCTCGTCATCAGTGTAGTAGGTACATCCAAAGAATAATTTAGAAATATTTAGAAAAGAATGCATGTTATAGAAGTTATATACAAAATTAATAACCCGACCAGTATTTTTTTTTTTAATAATCCATTTTATTTTATTATACATACATAACACGTTTTAGAAAAGTTAAACGTTTGTCTTTGACAGTTCGCCGCAAAATTGAACAAATGAAACAGTTCAATATTTATTTAATAAATACTCGAGATGGCAATCAGACGCTCGGCTCGGGGCGCCCAGTAGGTACTAAGACGGTGGAAAAGAAAAAGAATAGATACGGTATGCTAGAATAAGTATATAAAATATGTCGATTTACATTTTAATCTTAAGAATCAAAATAATGTTTAATTTTAAGAATAAAAAGAACAAGTTAATATACAGGTAACACAAAGGGCGATCGTATCGCTAATTAGCGATCTCTTCCAGACAATCCTTGTACATATATATATATATATATATATATATATATATATATATATATATATATATATATATATATATATATATATATATATATATATATATATATATATATATATATATATATATATATATATATATATATATATATGTACAAGGATTGTCTGGAAGAGATCGCTAATTAGCGATACGATCGCCCTTTGTGTTACCTGTATATTAACTTGTTCTTTTTATTCTTAAAATTAAACATTATTTTGATTCTTAAGATTAAAATGTAAATCGACATATTTTATATACTTATTCTAGCATACCGTATCTATTCTTTTCTTTTCCACCGTCTTAGTACCTACTGGGCGCCCCGAGCCGAGCGTCTGATTGCCATCTCGAGTATTTATAAAATAAATATTGAACTGTTTCATTTGTGCAATTTTGCGGCGAACTGTCAAAGACAAACGTTTAACTTTTCTAAAACGTGTTATGTATGTATAATAAAATAAAATGGATTATTAAAAAAAAAAATACTGGTCGGGTTATTAATTTTGTATATAACTTCTATAACATGCATTCTTTTCTAAATATTTCTAAATTATTCTTGGATGTACCTACTACACTGATGACGAGGAAGACCCCATCAGATTTATCCCAGAATTCCAAGACTGATATGGTGGAATACAGCATCAGAACAGCTATGTCCTTAAGAGACGAAGACGCAATAAAAAAGCTAGCATATCAACTGGCTCATACCATAAGGAGACGCAAGCGACAACACTTGTTCTGTTAACACCAACATATAGAGATTTTTACTATAATCGATAAAACTCATATTTTACCGAGAAGAAAATATATATATATATATATATATATATATATATATATATATATATATATATATATATATATATATATATATATATATATATATATATATATGTATATATATATATGTATATATATATATATATATATATATATATATATATATATATATATATATATATATATATATATATATAGGCGAAATAGTTGGAGATGAATACTTATATAAATAGCTTTGCTATGATATGTTTCCTGTGAAAAATATAGGTCGTATCCCGCATAGTAAATTAGGGTAGACAGAGATAGCCTGGTAAGTCATGTTCTCCGATTTCCTTCCAAATTCGACGCCGTGCTTTGTTTAGCCAGAGCATTCAAAAGAAAATAATCCTTTCCCCCGAGAGGGGTACGAACCGAGACCATCAGATTTACAGCTAGAAGTTTGAAAGCTTTATCAAGCTGTAGCTCCAGTTTTAGTTTTACCATATTTTCATGACACATAGAGGTCTTAGATATAACTTATAATTTTATGCATTTTGGGACCAATGGTAATTTATTTCAACCATAATTCCCATTGATCATGTAAACTTTCGGTTAATAATATTTTTCGTAGTATAACAATAAAGTCGTAGTATATTATATACTATTAAAAAACAGTTCATTAGTACATTTAAGTACATTTTTAAGACTTTTCATCAAACCTGTTAACTTAAATAAAGGTAAAAATAACTTAATGCTTTATAAAGCAGATATTAAATTATTATTATTATTATATTAGATATTAGAGGCTTTATATTTTCTTTCAAACATATCCATGTGCTTACTTTACAGTATATACTGTAATATCTATGACTCATACAGTAAAGGAAACACAAGTAAATATAAATTATTTACTAACATGAGCGGGATTGAACCCACACCTATCTTATGCACAGTTATAAAAAACAGAACCTATAAGGATCACTATGTTGTCCATTTGGCTGTTTGTCTTTCTGTCAATACCATTTATCTCAAGAACTCGTAGGGAAACAAAGTGAAATTAGCATCAAATCCAGGTCTACAGTAGTACATAAAAAAAAATAACTTAGAAGTTAACTCTTATATGTTCAACGCAATTAATACGAGTTTTTATGTTTAATTTTTGCGGCAATTTGTATGATATTGGTTGCATATTCAAAACCTAAAGACTTGATAAGAAGCGGAAGCTTACAGTATCTAGATATAAAGGCAAAAATCTCAAGTATGGAAATTTATAGAAATATAATCAATTTAAAAATTAGTTTTTAAAGTGTCACTTCTTTGCCAAACTAATTTTTAAATGTCGTTTAAAATATAAACTTAATTAAAAAATAATTTTAATATTAATCTAAAGCTTTAGATTTCCGAGACTTAGAGGTAGGGAAAAAGGAAGATATGCTAAAGGAAAATTGAACAAATGAAACAGTTCAATATTTATTTAATAATACTCGAGATGGCAATCAGACGCTCGGCTCGGGGCGCCCAGTAGGTACTAAGACGGTGGAAAAGAAAAAGAATAGATACGGTATGCTAGAATAAGTATATAAAATATGTCGATTTACATTTTAATCTTAAGAATCAAAATAATGTTTAATTTTAAGAATAAAAAGAACAAGTTAATATACAGGTAACACAAAGGGCGATCGTATCGCTAATTAGCGATCTCTTCCAGACAATCCTTGTACATATATATATATATATATATATATATGTATATATATATATATATATATATATATATATATATATATATATATATATATATATATATATATATATTATATATATATATATATATATATATATATATATAATTAAACATAATATAATAATACATAACAAAACATAGACAGTACATAGTATACAAATATTACTATTATATAAAATACTAATATATAACACATATACATATATATTCATATATACACACATACATACATATATACGTATGAAGGTGGCGGAGGACGAGGTTCAAAAGGTTACACAGCTATACTTTCTGCATTAAAGCATCTGGCCACCGCGTATGGGTTCCAATTTATATAATGAAAAACTATTAAATACAGATATGTATATATATTATAAAATAAAAATAATATAGACTATTATATATTATATTAAACCCAATATTGAATAGTTAACAGAACGGCCACTTAAATGTAATCACAAATACTTCTCGATATCACCATAATAGCGCTATATTTATTTGTAAACAATAATTGAAGTTTTGAAATAATAAATATTATTAAAAATTGCCACATCCAACAACAAATCTTACTTCATCCATGGAGGTGAAGTCAAATTAACTGAATGCGAAATACTTGCTAAATCAACTGTGCCTTTGACGTCTTCCTGCCAAGCGCCAACCTTTCAGCCAAATTTCCGTCACTAATAAATATATATATTTTGTTAAGAAATCCCCTTTTTACATGTTTTAATAGAACACTTTGATAAGTGAATAGTGCTTACATTTTACTTATCCTTTACTATAAGTTCCGCCATTGCACACACAATCTCTTAAAAATATGGCGGAGTGTTGAGTACGGAGTGGCTTAACACTATGTTACTTACTCGGTCTACTTTGCTATATGCTGGATATAGCGTGAGATTGTTTTTTTTTTTTTTTGCGTTGCACGTTCTCTACGTCCTCCACTTTTTGCCTTTCACTCTATTCTGGATACCTACGGCCCATGTTTTGTCACATCATCGTCTACTTCTAGCTACATCGTTTTCAATGTAGCTAATCACAGAATTTATATTGCAATGCAAAGTCTGAAAAAACAATGTCTCAACCATGGACGTAAACTATTGGGAGAACAGAGTGTCTTCACACTAATCACTTTGCCGAGTGCCTACCCTATCTAGACATACTTAAAATCTAAGCACCAAAGAACACAGACACAAATACAAACACACACACAAATTCAAATTATAATATAAACATTTAATTTCCCCACGTATTATTAAATTTTACGTTACCATAATCTCGAAATACTTGACAAATTTCCGATCATTTCTCCAAAGCACCATCGAAGTATAAAACTCGTGAACTTAACGACTGAAAGGAGCATGTGTAAGAATTTTTACCAATTTGTTACCGTTGAAAAGCTTTAGCTTAGATAGTCTATGAGTCGATATTATTTCGTTTTACTTTTTATGTTAATCTTTTTAATAGCTTTTTTTTATTTTTTTTAATTTATGTCTGTAATAGGATTTTTGTTTTATATTTAAAAAAAAATAGCGAAGATATACATCAGTGATAGCTCAGGTAATAACCAATCATAAAAAAAATAATTTTAGTTCATTAAATACCAAAATTTATTTTAGAATTCATATAAATGTTTATGCTGACGTCACAGCAACATGGAGATTGAAAATAAAAAAATAAATGCATGCTTATAACCAGATAAAAACTATTTATTATTAAATGAAAAAATATATTTTTGTAGTAGCTTATGATTTACGGAGGTGATCTGTGGTGATGGTGATTAAAATTTAATGAACAATAAAACGGTTCCACTTTTTTTAAACAGTATATAGACACTGCTAAGCATATCAATTTGACAGATTGTAATATGAATGAATGAATGACCTATATAACATAACAACACTAATGTTACATATAAAGTATATTTATCAATTAATTATCCACCACTGCCCCTCTGCCTATACAGTGAGAACTCAAAGCCCAGCAGACGAGGCTGTTTCGACCCCCGAGACTCGAGTGTTCCTGACAAATTCGACTTTATACTTGTTACCACATTACTTATACAATGTCAGTTTGCGTATCGTTATAATATATCATGTTTACATCTATTTGCTTTACTTTGAAAGCTAGATATTGAAATATGGCGATTTTGTACCTATATATATTTATTTTTATTTCTATAAAATAAAAAATATATGATGAAAATGTGCCAAATACAGTTATTTTTTCTGTTTTCGTTTACTATGATTTGCTGGAGATAAATAAAGGCCCTTACACATCAAGCGGACAGGTGGAAAAGATCGTGGTCTCCGATTTTAGATATATTTTAATATGTTAGACCTAAATAGAACCTTAATACTAATAAATTTATTAGCGTTTTGATTAGTGTGTTTAATACTTGAATTCTGATTTGGCTGGCACTTAATAACTCACCACTGACTTACCAATAATAATGAATTTTAAAAAGTTAATCAGTTTATTAGATTTTTTGTATGTTTTTCACTTGCTTTAAAATAATGTTCTAATTTATAGTTTTTATTTAAATTTAAAGTTAGATATGAATTTGAAGTTAATCTTAATGTTTTTTTTAAATATCTTTACTACATTATATTGTAGAAAAATTATAAAACGCTTCCTAAAGCACAGAAAACACCGCTGTATCCGGCATATAGCATGGAGCCAGAGGGAATTCCTTAAATTTATTCCATACTATAATCTCATTTTCCCGCTCTGGTAATAAGTAACGCAACGTTGAGTTCAACCACTCCACACTCAATGTCTCTAATTTGGTCGTAAAGCGGATTACGAAGTGTCCTGACACTAGGCTCTTCGCTTCGCTCTTCCAATATTAGCTCTATTAAAAATAAAACTAACATTATTACTAGCTTATATGCAATATGAATATAGTCGTGAAAACTAACTAAAAACTCTACTGGATTTCAGTTAACATAAAAAAGCATACGTGTATTGTTGTTTTTCGTAATCAAAGCTAGATGCACAGGCGATAAATACATTTTCCAATCTCCTTTGTGTGACGCTCTGTTGTCGGCTCTATTCATTTCATACTGTTTTTTTTTTTTTTCAAACGGAACCCAGGATTCAATTGTGACCGGACTCCATATTGCTATACGATAATAGCTCTTAATGTTTTCACCATAAGTATTAAAGTATTTAAACTTTGCAATTTTTCCGCCCATTACAGTGTTCCATCTAATGAATTGTTGAGCAAACTTATACTAGTAAACTATACGTTGCCAAAATGAGAATTGAGATTTGGAGGACTTTTAAATTAACAGTGTCTGTAATCGACTGGGCGAAAGAGGTACGCAGGGACCGCAGCGTGTGGCGCTCCGTTCTCTCTGACCATCCCGCTAGGGATAAAACTGCAAAGGTAATGATTGTTGGTTCAATTTCAACTCCAGGGAAGGATTTATTTTCATTTTCCAACACTGTTAGACAAACTGTAACGTTGAGAACACGCAGTGCAAATCAGGCCCAAAGCATACCTCTCTGCTTATCTTGCTATAGGCGAGACAAAGTGTGAAATAATTAAATACTACATAATTGAATATTAATCGCATATTTAGAATCATTATCGGCCAAACATACATACATACATACATATCTTCACGCTATATCCCTAGCGGGGTAGTCAGAGAGACCGGAGCGCCAAACGCTGCGGTCCCTGCATACCTCTCTCACCTCGTCCACTGTCATTAACCTCTTCATACATGCTCTCTATGCCTCATGCTTTTTACGTTACCTTCCACCATTATTTTCGACCTTCGACACTGTCTTCACTCACTTCATCACTTCGAAGATCAACCGAGGTCTCCCCTTACCTCTCGTACCACTTACTTTTCTTCATACTTCATACTTCGCTCAAACATTTTAATTAATAATGTCAAAATTTCTATATAATCTAATTCAAGGTTTTTTTTCACCTCTTCTTTCCATAGAATGACATTTACTAGGATTCGCCTCTCAAAGGTCATTCATTATAAAAAACGATTATGTAGCAAGACGGTGCTTTTTACCTATTTATTAACTGTAGTAGAATTTAGTGTCATTTTACAATGTCTGTTTGAAGACTTCTATAAAATGTCATGTTAGATTTAATCGCAGCATGAAGTCTGTAATGAAGTACATGTACTTCATTACAGACTTCATCATCACATCTACTTCATTATAAAAGATTTATTATAAAGACTACAGTTTTCACAAAGCAGCCTTAATTAAGGTAAATATTACCATAACAACGAAGTGAATTTGATGATAAATTACATTTTTTTTTCTATTTAAATTTTCATTGTAAAGAAGAATCTAGTAGGTACAACTTTTGTGAATAAATCTCACTAAGTCGTCTCAGAACATTTAAATTGGGTGCATTGTTTACATTTTTATACTTTATTTTAATATTTAATACTTGTTGTTGATCCTCCATCCTTATTGGTTCTATGAAGACTTTGCTTGAAGAATTCCGCATTTAAAGTTCATTTGTGTCAACTATGTTTAACAATTTTTTTTTACGAATTTATATATTGCATAACGCTCTAAGAATTATATTAAAGAAATATTAAATATTAGTTTCTACCGTATCCCGAATAAAGCATAGGCAGAGGAACTTTATGTTAAGTAAGACAGTCAGTTCCACATTTTCTGTGCAATATTCGAGATATTACGTGCTAAGTGGCGGAACTCAACGCCGCGCTTTATCTTCAGAGTAAGAAATTTAAAATAGTCCATTCTTCTTAGTGCCGATCACATTTAAGTACAACCGTCGCGTTTACAGTTTACAGTCAGACCCTGTGCTCCTGCTTGGCCACGACTTCCTTTGCTACAAACCCAGTGATAATTTATTTCTAGAAATTCTTCTAATATTTTTTTTAACCAAGTTAAAAAATAATTATAAATATTAATTTTAATTATTTTAAGATATAAAAAAATGTGAAATAAGCCTACATTATATAATCAATCCATAATATTTTATCTAATTATTGTGGGGTCACGTGGTGCAGTGGAACACTATCTGATTATAAACGTGATGTTAGGAAGCCGAGGTCGGAGTGTCTTAACACTAGGTTCTCTGTCGCTACCGACTAATATGCGGGATATAAAGCGTGAAAATGTTAAAAAATTCTTGATAAACTTTATCATAATCAATTATGTTTAACTATGGAAATTATACGATGGGCATCTTCGAGGCGCAGGTGTCAATTTGGTAAATGGGATATTTTTGTAGTATGTTACAATATCACATATTACAATAATATTATATTTGTAGCGGGATTTGATCTCGTGCCTCTTGGAAACCGTCTAAGCCGTATGATGACTAACCCATACGTTATCATCGCTGTAGCGAGGTTTTTACAAATTTCCACTACCCAAAGATCATTATTAAAAATGCAAGGGATATGTTTTCTGTAAAGCACATTTTTGTACATTAAATATTTTTACGAAAGAATTATGATGACAATTTTTAATGGAACTTATTTTAAAGATTTTTAAAGTGTTATACTACACTAAGGATAAAAAAAAGTACTTAAAGAAAACATATAAAAATTTGAACGCAGTGGGATTTCAACCGGCGCCTCATGGAAACCGTCCAAGCGCTCTGACCACTAAGCCATGCGTCCTTACTCTTATAAGCTTTATACAACTAATTACGTTGTTAGTATCTCTGTAGGGATATTTTTACAAATTTCCCCTACCCAAAGATTATTGCAAAGAAAAATCATTTGGCAAGAGAGAGAATGCTAATACTAGTTGCTAACAACATAATAAGATAATAGATTTTAAAAATTCGCATACCTGATGTGGAACCATAGTAATCCAGCTGAGTTATAAGAAATAATGACATGCTCTCCATAACAAAAATGATTGAACGTGATAATCAGTTTTCAATGACATATAAAAATCAAGGATCTGGAACACCTGATGTAGAACTATTATGTCCAACTAAGTTGCATAAAATGGCGCTTTAAGACATTTAAAGTCTTTAAAGTCTTTAAAGTCATTTAACAGGATGGACATGTTCCATTGACATTTTGATATATAATATCAAGAATCTAGAACACCTGATTTGGAACCAAAATAAATAAATTAAGGTAAAAAAAAAAAGAAATGATATCTTTAGTCACAATTATTGAGCGTTATAAGCAGTTTTCGTTGTCATGTAAAAATTTAACATATGGAATACAATCTCATGAATCTCCATGAAAAAAATAACAGTCAGTACGGTAGCAAGGATCGTGAAATCTGCTCTAGCGAAGTTGCTGGCGTCCACTAGGCTATTAAACATTTTGTAATTTTGTAAGTAAATAAACTAAAGTGAAACCACACTAAGGATAGGTATATATTTTTAGAACACGTAAGTATATAAATTTTTTTCAAATGGAATGGAATGGAATACAGGGCGAAGCAAACAGAAATAGAATTTTATATACAATCTTCAAACTCAGATTTCAATCCACAACCACCGTATTCACAATAAAGTATCACAATACCTGAAATATATTACAAATACTCGTACATCATCTTTGTATGAAACAAAAAGCTGATCTAAATAACTTGATCGCGGTAAAGTTTGAGCGGCATCGGACAAACCGCACTTTGCATACGCCGCGACTGGAATATTGATGATCGTGCTGGCTGATATTTAGAGAACGATATTTTAACGAGTTTTAGTAAATCCTATGGTGGTTATCCTGCGGTAGTTGTGGGTTCCATTTTGCATAATTAATTCAATCTTGCATATAGACATTTTGATTTATGCTAAAACATAACAAGATAAAAAAACCAATCTGCGCCCATGCGATGGCTGCAGGCTGAGGTCTAAGTCCCGCAGGGGATGACCTTGCCGCCGATGACTCCACTAAAGTAGACACGTTGTTCTTGCTACTTCTCAGGGACGAGAAGGTTAATAGAGCTAATACCATTAAACACAAAACCAACAAATAAATAAAATAAAAAAACATAATAATTCAAATTGGCAAGTGGCCACTGTCAACAGACGTGACGGTGGTTTACCAAACATATATATTCTTTATTGCACTCAAAAAAATACACGTAATTTTAAAATAAAAGTATGTCGGCAATAGTGGGCTTATTTTTTTTAATTTAAAATATGATTTAAATTTATATTTTTTTGTTTCTGTTTTAATAAGTACGTTTTATAACTGCATATAATTTCATGTCAAAGCATTTTTCGAATGACATAAGCGATACTCATTTAATGAAATCCAAAAATTACTGACGAAAGAAAAAATATTTAGAATAGACTAAGAATATTTTTATTAGATGCTATAAAAAATACAACAATTCAATATTCGAATATCAACTATTTATGAGTTTCTTTTTTCAGATAACTTTGCTGTAAAAATTCTAAGATAATCTTATCACATCATCGTAAACTGTCGTATAATTTGCAAATGAGTTTGAAAATACACATAATATATTAAAGTTCCAAAACCGAAAAGGTCAGTATGTAATTTTTTATTTTTCGATCGACAACACTGTCGTTGTTAACAAATGTATACAGCGCTCTTAGCGGGGAATCCCCGAAACTCAAAGTCACGGATGCTTGAAGATAAACAAGTAATTATTGTATTCATTACTTATTAGTATTCTTAACCATAGATCACATTAACATCTTTACTTTTATGTGAACTTTGTGTCTTAAAACATGTGTGAGCACCGTTTCATTTATAGTGTGATACTTATATTATCTGCGGCGTTGAGTTCCGCCACTCAACACGCAGTGCTTCGAAAGGCGGAAAGCGAGGAACGGAGTGTCTTAACACTAGGCTCCTACGGTCCCCCTGCCTACCCTGCCATGTGCGGGATACAGAGTGAAGCTAATTTAATTTAATTTATATGCTTATATTATATACATTATCATATTTCATTGCATTCAGTGCATTTACGATAAGTATTTTTCTGTCAATAAAAATTATCTTGTTGAATGATGTAGAATTTGAAATAAAATTCATGTTTATCTAACAAATATATAAAAAAGGTTAAGTATATAGATTTAAATGTCATATGTTTTTGTTTTGTCAGATTGAGACGCTGTTGGAACTGTCATATCGTTATTGAACACCGGGATTTTTTTAAATAATAGGTGAGTTTACGTTTATTAATTCAAATTTCAAAAGAGTTTCGTAAATTCTAATTTTATTATTGTTTTTATATTTATTAGATACAAGAAGGAAAAATTGTCGTAAATCAAACCCGATGAAACCCGAATTAACAAAGACATATATAGATTAATTATACCAATAAATAGTGTTACTTGTAAATATTAAGTCTTACAAAGCTCCAAACCAAAGTAAATCCCACAAACGAAATTGGCAAAGCGTGTTCTTTAACATAATTATAAGGTAATTTTCACGAAGTCCTCACTAAATAATTATCAATTTTAATTATCTAGAGAATCATATTTTGATGCTGTATTTATGGATCTATTATTTGTAGTAAATCAAATTAAAACCTATAAAGTTACAATTAAGTTTTTCGTACCATTTTATTTGAACCCCTTTCCTTGATGCGTGAAATACGTGTATGTCACTTTATACAAAAGTTATATTGTTAAACATATGGTAGTGTGTGTAATATTTTATTTTATTTATTCAATTAAAGTACTTTGTAAGCATTATTATTGAAAAATATTATAATAAACGCTTAAACTAAGCGTGCCAAAAATTCACATTCCTCCGCAGTTTTCGTAAAAAGGGGTCCAATGTTTTAGCTTCACGTGTTATTATACGAGTATAGATAACTGACAGCTTTCTATATTCCATATTCAAACACGGAGTCATCATATTAGGCAGTCTGATCAAAGCAGCACTAATTTAGGCTTAGAAAACTTACTTGATATTATGTTATCATAATAATATATGGCTACAAAGACGTAACACAGAAACTATTCTGATGATATTACTTATTCTATATTATATAACGCTATTAAGTAACATAGATTTAAGCCATTGACTTAAAATGTCCAGATTCTAGGTTTAACTAGGTTTACCCAGATTTGTCTAGATTTACAGACCGAAAACACGCCTGGGGCCACTTCTGACGGCTGTGTATGGAAATGTCAATTACACCAAAATATGGCTCGAGCGTTGAATCAAGGCTAATACCGTATTAAAGTTATCATAAATAATATAGTATACTTTATTTATAATGTAAAGTTTTAAAAAAGTCTAAATTTTATTAGCTTCACGCTGTATCCCGCACATAGCAGGTTAGGCAGAGGGAACCTAGTGCTAAGACACTCCGTTCCCAGCTTTCCGCCCTTCGAGACATTGTGTGTTGGGTGACGGAACTCAACGCCGCGATTCGTCTTATAACATTCGATAGAGGTATCATTATTTAAACTATTAAATTAGATTAAGCTTAAATTAGTGATGTTAAATGGCGTATCAGTTTCCGATATACTACATATAATTTTGGGTTATTCCGGGGCTTCGTTCCTAGAACAATCGTGTTCAAGATGCTGCTGTTTGGCTTGTTTTGATATTAGATGCACATAAATTAATATTCAAGGTTCAAAAAATTGGATTAGATGGTAGAGAGTTCGAATACTCTGCCAACATTTTAATTCTGGTATTTAAAAGTTGCTTAGTTTCGGCAAAAGACTTTGTATTTGCTATCCCGTATTTGGAGCATTAAATATGCATATGATCATTGATTTCTTTTTTAATATTAACTTAGTTAATATAGTATGTTTAATATTTCGTTGTATACGTCGAATGTGACTTTGCGGCTTCATTTGCATTTATCCTGAAACTACCCAGGCGAAAGAAGAGCTACCTACGCTTTCAACTTATGGATCAATTGAAGCAATAGCTTTCAAATTCTATATGAAGTTTACTGCTTGTTAACGAGACAACTTTGTTAGGGCATAGTTGTGTTTTAGTAAAGCTAACACTATTTTGCCAATTGTTAATTAACTCTGATTTAGACTTTGATCCAATCTTAGGTGTGACAGCATTACATGGTTTAGATTCAAATTTCATCTCTGTCCTTGTGGCAGTCACGGATAGCCAGCATGGGATACTTCCAAGGGGTGACTGTGTATGGATGGTAAAACTAAATCCTGCTTATAGGGGCAGTATAGTTTTTTAACTACAATACATTTGGCAATTAATCTTTTATATTTTCTGTAAATGAATTTAATTCTTCGTTAATCGCAACACAGATAAAGAGGGTAAAGAGTAACTCGGCCATATCGAAGTTCTTTATTTACTAGTTTAACTTTTGTCTCACAGGTGCAGGTGCGGATACAAATCTGGCGATCTTCTAAAGTGGGAATCGGTGCTGTCCTCATCCTTAACACCTCCATATAACTCTACTCACTCTAGACTCTTCTTTTATCTCTTCCTCCCTCTTTCCTCTCAAATCCACCCCTTTTCTTCCGAGTTATCTACGCGTGTGTTTTGCAAATCATGGTTAGTGACAATCAGTACTCGAACGGCGTGGCAATTATATATATATATATATATATATATATATATATATATATATATATATATATATATATATATATATATATATATATATATATATATATATATATATATATATATATATATATATATATATATATATATATATATATATATATATATATATATAAATTGAAGAAATATAATAGGCAATAGGCCGGGATAATGTTAAGTAGAAGAAAAATAAATTGAGCTTAGCTTAAGAGTTTATTTACTCAGTAACATTTTATGGCTTTTATTGGATGAAATAAAATAGATTTATATTGACATTTTTGCCAATTGATTATCAATTGTTGCTATCGAATTACTATTATCGAATCCCACTTGGGGGTCTCATTAGTAATCATAATAAATACTGATTGTGTTCTTTCACGAGAACAGGATTGGGATCTAGAACTGGAACTGGAACTGGATATGTACGAAGCCCAAGAACTAGAACAGGAATGGAAACTGATTATGTACGAAGAACAGGAACGAGAACTGGAACTGCGACAGGAATGGGAACTGGAACTGCAACAGGAATGGGAAGTGGATATGTACGAAGCCCAGGAACGAGAACAGGAATGGAAACTGGATTTTTACGAAGGAACGAGAACTGGAACTGCAACAGGAATGGGAACTGGATGTGTACGAAGACCAGGAACGAGAACTGGAACTGCGACAGGAATGGGAACTGGATATGTACGAAGACCAGGAACGAGAACTGGAACTGCAACAGGAATGGGAACTGGATATGTACGAAGACCAGAAACGAGAACTGAAACTGCAACAGGAATGGGAACTGGATTTGTAAGAAGACCAGGAACGAGAACTGGAACTGCGACAAGAATGGGAAATGGAACTGCAACAGGAATGGGAACTGGATTTGTACGAAGACCAGGAACGAGAACTGGAACTGGAACTGAATATGTACGAAGAACAGAAAACACAACTGGAATTGTAACAGGAATGGCTGAAATGAAGATAAATTTTTAAAGATCTTTAGTCATTTTTTAGTTTAGTCATAAGTCATCTTAAAAGTCATCCTTAAAAATATATGCTTATATTCACTTCAAAAAAATTATAAAGAATTTTCATAATATGTTCCAATAATATATTAAAGCTAAAACGTATACGGTAAACGTTATTTGCGTCGTTAATTTTATTTTTTCTCAATCCGCTACGCCTTCTTCGAAAGTGTTATTAGGTGTAATCCCGCGTTCACTGAGAACGCCTCAGCCTTGGAAACGTTTTCATTTTAATTCATATACATAATGCATATTGTGCCAAAAATTAACCGACCAGCCTGCGTCTAGTCGGTAAAACCGACTATCTGGCTATAGTAGGTGGATAGTAGTCGGCTCTAATTATTTTCATTTCCCTACTCTGTAAATTTGATGTTTGATGCTGTCTGGATTAATAAATTTAACGAACATTCATACAATTCAATTTATCATTTTAGTATATATATCAAGGTAACAAAAACGATCTTTCGGATAAGAGGGAGTAAGAGGGCTATAGAGGATAGAATATAGGAGTAATAATAAATAGAATATATAGTAATAATAAATAGAATATATATAGAATATAGGAGTAAGTAATAGCACGCGGAAGTTGCGGCGCTGACAGATAGTAAGCCATCCAAGCTGACGACGGTGATCGGAAATGTGATCATGCTTGCATAAACCATAAATAAATCGAATACATAGGTTTTGTAAACGTTCTAGTTTATTTAATTGATCTTCGGATAAGTCTGGATAACATGAGTCGCGTAATCTAAAATCGGTAACAGTAGTGAATGAGCTAGAGTAGTTTTGGTTTTAATTGGTAGGAAATATTTCAGTCGTTTTAAGAATCCGATTGTAGCAAAAATCTTTCGGCTAACCTCTGCTATCTGTGGTGACCAAGAGAGTAAATTGTCAAGAATGATACTAAGATCCTTAATAGATGGACTAATACTCAAACTAACACCGTTAAAATTGATTGTTGGACTATTAACATTAACTTTTTTCAGTTGCTTTGTGCTACCAATAAGAGACACTTGGGACTTGTCAGGGTTGACCATTACGCCAAAAGACTTGCTCCAACTGCTAACATTCTGCAAGTCCTCGTTAAATTTACAAATAGCCTCACTTATATTGATCGGCGGGGTGGCTCGTTAAATTTGAAGGTCGTCAGCATAAAGATGGAAGGAAGAGAAAATAATTTGGGAAACTGAATTGATAAAGATTGAGAACAGGAGAGGATAAAGGACATCCCCTTAAGGAACACCGGAAGAAAGGAAGCATAAAGAAGATGCCTTGTCATTAGCTTGCACGTATTGTTGCCAACCACATAAATAGCTACTAAACTACTCTGTGACGTCAGGAGCGATATTTATCGAGCATAAAATAGTAATTAAAAGATCAGTGTCGACAGTATTAAAAGCATTACTAAAATCAAGCAATGCAACGACTGTAAGATTTTGCTTGTCCATATTTGATGTACTGTCTGTTCTATATATATATATATATATATATATATATATATATATATATATATATATATATATATATATATATATATATATATATATATATATATATATATATATATATATATATATATATATATATATATATATATATATATATATATATATATATATATATATATTATATATATATATATATATATATATATATATATATATATATATATATATATATATATATATATATATATATAATAATAATAATAATAGCCTTTATTTCCGAACTTTTTGACATTTTACATTTTTAAAACAAAGTATTTAAAACTAAAATTTACATTTCACTACAAAAAGTCTCTCAGTTCGGTGTGCCTTATGGCAAAGGCCTCCTCCAACTCTTTCCACTGCTTTCTGTCAGTCGCCACTCTTGTCCAGAGGGGACCTAAAGTGATTTTCAGGTCGTCCTCCCATCTTCTCTTTTTACGACCTCGACCCCTACTGCCATCCCTCGGGTACCAGATTGTCACCTGTTTGCTCCATTTCTCCTTTTTACATCTAAGCATATGTCCAGTCCACCTCCATTTATGTTGATCAATACGGACCAGGATATCAGTTAATTTCGTTTTGTGCCTGATGTCTGCATTTCTTACTTTATCTTTAAGTTTTAATCCTAACATGCTTCTCTCCATACTTCTTTGACATCTTGCAAGTTTTTCCCTATGGAGTTTTGTCAAAGCCCAGGTTTCGCAACCATATGTAATGGCAGGTAGAATACAGGTATTAAAGGTCTTCTTCTTGATTCTAATGGATATTTCCTTGCTTTTTGTAATTTCTTTCAAAGCCCAGTATGTTTTCCACCCTGTTGCAATTCTTTTCTCTATTTCTTTCGACATCTGGTCATTAGGTGATATTATCTGGCCAAGATATACATATTCCTCTACATATTCCAGTTTCTGTCCATTTACTGTGATGTCTCTGGGAAATGAATTAGTCATCATCTTAGTTTTGCTGGAGTTTATCTCTAGGCCTACTTCTCTACTTTTGTCTGCTAGAGTTTGTATCATGGACTCCAGTAGTTTTGGATCTTCCTCCAATAGGACCAGGTCATCCGCAAATCTAAGATGATTCAATCGTGATCCATTTATGTTTAGACCTAGATGCTCCCAATCTAACTTCTTGAACATCTGTTCTAACACTGCTGTGAACAGCTTTGGTGAAAGTGGGTCACCTTGCCTGACACCTCTTTTTATTGCAAAAGCATCTCCTGTTGATTCCAGTCGTATCCTACCTATACTTTCACTATAAATATTTTTGATGGTGTTGATGTAGGTGTACTGGATGCCCTGCTCTTTTAGGCTTTGCCATACGACATCATGTCTGAGGCTATCAAAAGCCTTGGCGTAGTCTATGAAGGCAATGTAAATAGTTTTTTGTATTCATTATATTTTTCTATAAGCTGTTTGATAGTGTGAATGTGGTCTATTGTACTGAATCTTTCCTGAAACCCGCTTGTTCCACAGGCTGATTTTCGTCGAGGGTACCTGATATTCTGTCCAGAATTATTTTGGCGAAAACTTTGTATACATTCGAGATGAGAGATATGGGTCTGTAATTTCCGATATCGTCTTTTGGACCTTTCTTGTGAAGGAGTATTATATGGGACTCTGCCCATTGGCTAGGGATGATACCGGTATGTAGAATATCGTTAAAGATTTTTCTTAGTAGCGGGCTTAGTTCTGTGATTGTCCCTCTCATAAGTTCGTTTGTGATCCTGTCAGGGCCGGGGGCTTTGTCCATTTTTTGGCTTTTTATAGCTTTTTCTACTTCCGATACTAATATTTCTGGTATGTCTTCATTATCTGCAGTTTGTTTGTATCCACTATTGTGTGTGTCAGAGCTTGAATGATTTGAGTATACTGACCGATAATAATTTGTTGCTATATTTTGGATTGAACTTCGAGTAGTAGCTGGCTGTTCTTTTCTTTGTCTCTCAACTTTGGTATCCATTCCTTTCCTTTTTCACGAAGTTCCTTTAGGGCTTTCTTCGTGCCTCCAGTTTTAATGATGTGATTTTCTAATACTCTGTTTCTCCTGATCTTTCTGTCTTTCCTCATATTCTCTCGAATCTGTTTGCTAAGGTTGGATATATTTTCTTGGTTCTCCTTTTTATCCTTTTTTGATAACAAGATCTTTCTATCTTCAATTAGTTTTAACGTTCTCTCACTTAAAAAGTTTTCTTTACTCTTCATTGTTTGTTTTGTTGTCTGTATTTTAAGTTTATTCTCAATTTTCTTATATTTTTCATTTAGATCCATATCTGAATTTATGGCTTCCATCAGGTCTTCCATGGTGCTGTCTGTGTCCCTTTGTATGTTAATTGTTTGCATATTGTCCATATGATGTCTAGGAGTTTTTGGACATCTATCATTAAGACAGCTGCGTACCATGCGATGGTTTGTGTTGAAATTTAGTTTCTGTATTATTTCCGTATCACTAAATACCCTGGCTTTGTTGGTTATTATGTAGTCGATTTCGTTTCTGAACTTTCCGTCTTGAGATATCCATGTCCATTTATGCTTGGGTTTTTTACGGAACATGGAATTTAGAAGTGTTAAATTCTGCTCAAGAAGGAACTCTACTAGTTTTTCTCCATTTTTACTTCTCTTGCCTCTTCCGTATTTCCCTATTATATGTTCTTCTCCAGGTAATTGGACGCCCACTTGGGCATTGAAATCTCCCATGAGTGCGAGATTGTTTTCGGAATATCTTTCAGTAGCTTCACGTAATTTGTCGTAAAATTTGTCGATCTCTGTTTTTGTTGCTTGCTCTGTCGGCGAGTAGACTTGGATAATTGTCCATTTTTTCCTGTACTTTGGTAAATTAATGTGAATCGCAGCTATCCTGTCCGATATTCCTTCAAAACCGATTATCTGGCTTTTTAATTTCGTCTTTACCAGGAATCCAACCCCTCTGTGTCCAGCGATTTCGCCTTTATAGTACATAATATAGTTGTTTCGTTCTTCTATTCCTTCTCCTATTCTCCTCATCTCGCTTATGCCCAAGATATCCCACTTGAGGTTTTCGATAGCTAACTCAAGCTCATGCAAACTTTCCGATGTTCTCAAGGTTCGTGTGTTTAGTGTACATATATATAGACTGCTTCGTTTTTGTTTCTCTTTTTGGGTATTTGGTTTTGTTGGCTGATGTGTTGGAGGGTGGTGGTCAGCTTCCCCCACGGTGACCGGCCGGATTGGGGGACAACACGTTGGAGTTTTTCTTATGTCTATGTTTGTTGTTGCATCTGTTTGTTGTTTCCGGTCCGAGGAGGCCTTTACTCGTTTTTTTTGCATTTCCGGCATCGAGGCGGATCTTTCTCGCGTTACAAATGTAAGTATGCTTGGCTTAAGTACTTCTTTATTTGTATTTGGGGGCTGGGTTGCAATTTTTCTATTCTTCGTATTTGTCTTTTTCTGAGATGGAGTGGGAGTGGTTGGGGATCCTGTTGGTGTTTCTCTCTTCCTCTTTTCGCGGTTAGAGTTCGTTGGTTTTTTAACTATTAGCTTATCATATTTTATGAACGCTATATTTCCATTTTTTCTTTCTGCTTCTAATTGTGGTTTAAGTTGTTTACGTGTTTTCAGAACTTCTTTGGGGTAGTCCTCATTAACAGAAACGTTTTTAGGAAGGTTGCGCTTGTTTTTCAGGATAAGATGTTTTTTCCAAGATGTAGTTAAAGATATTATTATTGGTCGGTTCTTGTCAGAATTTGTGCCGATTCTTTTGATGTTACTTATTTCTTGATTATCTATATTTGTTCCTGAATCCACTAAAATTTTCACCACAAAATCCACCAATTCTAACTCTGTTTTTCCTTTTCTTCAATGCCAAAAAATACGAGATTTTTCATACGTTTTTCCTTCTCTAGAATAGTCACTTTTTGTTCCAAGTTGCTGACTCTAGTTTGAGGTTGTTGTTTTCTTCTGTTAGTACTTTTAACTTATCGTCTAGGGCCTCCATTACATTTTTTGTTATTGCTGTTGTTAATGTTATTGTTTGTTCATTAAACTTTTCGTTTAGTTTAGAGAGTAGAATTTCCATTTGTTTTTCCATCTTTTTGGGTAATTTCGATATTATAAAGTGGTAACACTTGAATGTGCGGTAATCTTTTTTCTAAGTTGGCAACACTTTGTAATTGTCAGTTGTCACTGTCAAGTGGCAGTGACAGATTGATTTGGTTAGGTTGGCACTACCTGCAATCTTGGTGTCTATGGTATGTGTCACTGTGTGATTCACTTTGAGGTTATATCGATCGAAACTTTGAACACATCCACCAAATAACTGTGATATTCACTGGGATTTTTGGTGAAATACTCTTCTAGTTTGATCCTCTGAAGATTTAATTTTAGTACGTGTTTGATTTTTCGCTTTATGCACTGTTTTTCGGAAATATTTACGGAGCTCAATCTTATACGTGTTTACACTTTGGTCGCCGGAACCGGATCTCCATATATATCTATCTATATATATATATATATATATATATATATATATATATATATATATATATATATATCTATATATATATATATATATATATATATATATATATATATATATATATATATATATATATATATATATATATATATATATATATATATATATATATATATATATATATATATTTAACAGGAGAGGATAAAGGACATCCCCTTAAGGAACACCGGAAGAAAGGAAGTATAAAGAAGATGCCTTGTCATTAGCTTGCACGTATTGTTGCCAACCACATAAATAGCTACTAAACTACTCTGTGACGTCAGGAGCGATATTTATCGAGCATAAAATAGTAATTAAAAGATCAATGTCGACAGTATTAAAAGCATTACTAAAATCAAGCAATGCAACGACTAAGATTTTGCTTGTCCATATTTGATGTACTGTCTATATATATATATATATATATATATATATATATATATATATATATATATATATATATATATATATATATATATATATATATATATATATATATATATATATATATATATATATATATATATATATATATATATATATATTATATATATATATATATATATATATATATATATATATATATATATATATATATATATATATATATATATATATATATTATATATATATATATATATATATATATATATATATATATATATATATATATATATATATATATATTATTAACAATATATGTATGATGTATTCAACCAATAAAGATAATGATCCAAACTAGTGTTTTATTTTTTACAATTTCTTTAAATATCTTTCTTTAAATATATAATAAATCGAAAATTTTATATTATTAATAATAAAAAATTTACTTTGAAATCGTAAAACAATTAAATGTAGCGGGATTCGAATCCGCACTCCTTACAGATCGTTCAACTTCTTTAATTTTCGTTCTAAAAAATGATTTAACCAACTACAATTTAAAAATATTAAAATTAATAACAACTAATTTTCAAGAACTTACTTAAAAAACTATGCAATACAAATTTAAATATTACATGTACATATAAAACCAATACAAATGTACCAAATACGGAAATGAGTACAAATATATTTGTGTAACAATCATAAATCATAATTCTATCTTCTTCTTCCTGGCATTAGTCCCGGCTTTTTGCCAGGGTCTGCCTTCCGACTAAGACCAATCGGTCCATATGAGTGGCGAAGTGGTTTTTTGTGGAGCGATTGCCATCTGACCTCCAAACCATTACTGGGAGAAACCAGGAAAGGAAAGGGAATAAGAGGCAGAAAGACTTGGAATATAGGGGAGGGACACCACTTACATGGATTGGATCGGGTTATGAAAGTGGTGGCTCGAGGTCCCGGGGTCGCGTACCCGTATGCCGGAAACCAAATATCGGACAGATAATTGGCTAGACACCCTCTGAGATGCCAACGCCACGCGGTGTTCCCAGGCGGTCACCCATCCAAGTACTGAACGCGCCCGACGTTGCTTAACTTCGGTGATCGGACGAGAACCGGTGTGTTCAACGTGGCATGGACGTTGGCATAAATCATAATTCTATATTATTAGTATTTATAAAGGTCCTTTACGCTGTATCCCGCACATAGCAGAATAGGCAGAGGAAACCGTTGAAGTAACCTAGTGTTAACACACTCCGTCCTCCGCTTTCCGCCTTTTGAGACATTGCGTGTTGAGTGGCAGAACTCAACGCCGCGCTTTGTCTTGTTGCCAGAGCGAAGAAAATGAAAATTATTTATTTACCCGCGGGAATCAACCCTATAAACCTCAGCGCCACGATATTTATAATAGTAATTTTTTTTGACATGGTTTTTATTATAATCTATAGCCATCCCACTAAAATAGCGATCATATTTTCAAAGTAAAAACGGCTATAAACACCTTTAATCTAATGAAAATATATTGAAACGTAACATTTAATTTTGTCCGATGATCCGTAGATGAAGGGAAAATCTATCGTCATACATATATTTTGGGGAAAAAATGTTTCCGGCAAGACAATCTCTTGCTATGATAGATAGAGCTGACCGAGCCAACGTAAATATTGTATTTAGTAACGTAAATCTGTTTGACCTTCAACTTGCCCTTCTCATAAGACTTCATTGAATAACTAAACAATCTACAGATTTATTTTGAAAGTAGAATTATCAAGTTGTACGTAATAAGTTTTTATTTCAAATAAACATTTAAGATTTTAAGTTAATTTAACACTCGGCACAGAAAATCTCAATTTTGAGTTGAAAAGAGGAACGGAGTGTCTTCACACTAGGTTATCTCTGCCTATTATGTAGCTGCATGTACTACAAAGCGAGAAATTGAAAAAAAATTACAACAACAAGACATAAGACTTCGTCTTCCTGAGTATCCGCGCTGTGGTCATCCCAGAGTTTTTGCAAATAAAAAATCACCCAGTCTCTATCTTTTTACAATCTGTTACCTACTGTACAATAAAACGAAAATGACTTTTAAACTATATTTTTTTAATCTGTGGCGCTCCTTTTAAAAAAAAACGCACGACATCTCTACACGCTATTTCCTGTCTCCAACAGATAACTTTACAAAGTGTATAAAAGGACTGTAAACTAAAAGTTTGCATCACATTCATATTGAAATGTATTTCATTAGAGTTGATAACTGACGCCCGCGAGCGTTGCCTTACTGTAGGTACTCTGTACGCTTTGAGCTCCCCTATTTTAGCTTTACTTTAACTTGAATATTATACATATAATATTCAATGGTAGAAAATGTGTTTCATGAGCTATTTTTTTATTTTTATATTAATTATAAGATATGAAATTCTGTTCAGGTGTAACTAAAATAAACGGAAATCAATTTCTAGTTATCAATTAAACGCTAATTGATATATCTGAGTGTCGAATCGCTAAAGTTATAACTTAACCCTTAAAATACATGAAAATGTATATTATCACGGATATTTGAGATGAGTAAAGGTAAAAAATAATAAATCTTGTTGCAGCATCACAAGCCACATGAAAAGGAATGCTCAAAAGATACCGACAACATACAAAGCTTCACATCACGCTTTATACCACATATAGGGGGTAGCTAGTGTTAGAACACTCCATTCTACACTGTTATTTATAATCAAATACTAGTAAATCTCATTAGCGTAATTTATTTACATCTATATAAAAAAAAAAGTGTCTTGAAATATATACCAGTTTGCACATAGTTTAAAACAAAAAAAATAATATAATATTTTATTCACTTTAAAGGTACTAAAAGAATAATGAAATAAATTATTGATAGTTCTTATAATACGTTATTATTGGATTTAATGCCAATCTAGGCATTTTTTTTATTAAAAACTATATTATTATTTGATATATGTGTTTAGAAGTTATCATTTAATATTATTTTTGCTTTGACTGGCACCGATTTCATAATAATCACTAAAATACATTTACAGTTAGCTGAGTAATCGCGTAACGTATATACATACAAAAAAACATACAGTCAAATTGATAACCTCCTGCCTTTACAAATCGGTTAACAATATATATAAATAGACGATTAAATATAAAATACACTATTTTATTTTATAAAGGACCTTATTCAAAAAGTTTATTTAAAATCAATATGTCGTTGACAAAGAAATATATTTAACAATGATCTGATTAACATGAAGACCAACGTTAGTTAGACTTTCAATTATTAACAATTGTTAACTTATACCGTATTTCAATTAGTTAATTATTATAGAATTGCTTTAAGCTCGATGGTTACAGGTTCGATTTCCACTGATGTGAATGAATTACTTTTATTTCCCTGTTAAAACAAAACGGTGTCTCAAATTAAGCATGAATGCGAAGAACGTAATGCATGTATGTTATTTATGCGGACCCTTCCCAGAAAAGCCAAAACATAAACTTGTACTAGTAAAAACTATATTATTTTAATTAATATTATATATTTATTTTAATCTGTATGTGTGTGTACTCCGAAACAACTAACTTCATGTAATAACTATATATTTACACTCTCGATCTCGATCAATGACTATTTCTGATAATAGAGTTTTTCTCTTCCAGCCACAAGTTCCTGAAATTACCGAGCCCAATCAAATAAAGACCAATATGGTCGCGTTTGACGAAAAAAATATTTATTCATAAAATTTATCATTCAATGAATATATGGTGTTATATAAAAAGTTTTTTAATAAAAATTGAACTTTTTTGCTACCATTACACATTGTTGGTACTGTCTGTTTTTCCATACTAGACACTGATTAGTGCGGTAACTTAACACCGATGTCGCGACGAGCTCCTGTACTCGCGCGTTATTAAGACAGATTGATGTGCCGAAAAATATATAGGAATTTAATATTAGGGATTAGGTATATGGAAAATAATGTTCTTATAATAACGGCTTTGTGACCTAATTGGAAGATCACATCTACACGTATCTAATGGTTATTTACTTATTATTTACTTATACGGTATTATTCATATTTATATCTACCTATAGGTAGGTAGTACCTATCCTGTCGAATAGACGCAGCGGCGCAGAATCTATAAGTAACGCGACGGTTGTGGGTTCGATATCCACTCGGGGCAAAGAATCGTTTTTATTTTTTCGCTGACAAATTGCAGCGTTGACTTACAGCACTCAACCCGGAATATTTAGAAAAATAGGTGGAAAGTGGAGAACGGAGTGTCTTAACACTAGGTTACATCTACCTACACGGCTAAATGTGGGATATATCGTGAAGCTGAATAAAAAAAGTTAGAAATACAGTGCCTATCACTGAGTTGCACCTTAAAAAGTTATGAAAATATAAAATACTACATATAATAATAAAGGAACCCGAATGAATTGAAAATATATATCTATACTATCTACACTATTATTATAAAGCTGAATAATTTGATTGAATAGCTGAAAAATTAATAATTGTACAATTCCAATGGCCATATAAAAAAACACCCGATGAGTTTCTTGCGCCGGTTCTTCCCATTCTGGTCTCTTCGGCCTCTCTTCGGTCTGAGGCCTTAACTTTAGTGAACCGGTGGTAAGTTTTTTGACGTCAAAAAATAATTCTTATACTGAATTTGGTTAAATTCTTTTTAAAATTCTTTTTAAACTTTTAATTAGAGACGAGAAATACAGACTATATTACATCACGCTAATACTTTTAAAGTTCTTATTGTGTATGATTCATTAGTTATTTCCATTTAACCACGAGGGCAAAGCCACATTTAAATACTAGTAATAATTTAAAAAAAGACAGGACTTAAAAAAAACACGACCCTTAAGAATCTTGACATAAAAGATATTTTTTAAGATTCTATAAAAATAGCTGGAATGTTTAAATATATTTAAAGCTAACGGCTCGTTTGCGACTTCGCCCGCTTGACCGTTTTTTATCAGATTTACCCTATATAATAAACATTTGATATAACTTTTTTTATTTATTTACCGATTAATATAAAACAAATTCAAAATATTAGCTTAAATACAATAATGAAACCCGTATTTAAATCTGTTAAGTCGTTACTGAGATTAGCGCGCACAAACGCACAGACTGACAGGTAAAAATTTTAAATATATAATAGTTATTGTCATATATGTTCCACGTACAGACATCGATCAGTTACATTTTTATTATGTGTATAGATAGCTTTTTTTTTTTAATTACAAAAAAGAAGTTCACTCGCGGACACTTTGACACGCCCTTGTTAGACCGTTGCCCTTCTATCGGCCGCGGAGGGCCCTCCAGACTCTCGGCCGTCTCTTTATTCTGTGACAAAACGTGCTCGTGTATAATAGCGGTTTAGATACTGTTATATAAGCTAGCTAATATATAATTTATAATATGCCTGCATATAATGTATTTTTTGACCATATGGGTGTAAATTGATTTTTGTTTCGATGAATATTGATTACGGAGTGATATAGAGGACGTAGGGTACAAATATTTAAACTTTTTACATAAAAAAAATAAAAGAAAGATTTAAATATTCTTTTTTTTTATTCATGTTCTGAATTTTTTATGTACTTTAAAGTTTTGTATATAAATAAATATAATAAAATAAATGTCTACCACACAAATGTCTTGGTTATTACGTCTGAAGGTGACAAAATCAATATTCTACAGTATGGTAAAAGAAACTTGAATATAAAAAAGCACTCGAGGTTCCACTTCCTCACAATAATATGGCAATTTTTCTTCTATTCATCATGATTACGTTAAATTCAATTAAATTAAATCATTTGATCACCACTTATCAACGTTATACATTAGTTATAAGTTAAAAGAAGTCAAAACTTGAAACACGCATCTTATACATATATTCTTCACGGTTTCCGCATAGCGAGGTAGGCAGAGGGAACCACAAGTAGTGTTAAAATACTCTATACCCAACTTACCATCTTAAATTCGAGACAGCGTGTTCATTTCTCATATTTCTCAATTTCCGGGAATTGAGCCCACCACCATCGCCTTCATAGTCACGGCGGGCTCAAAACATAAAATCCACACATTAATACAAAATTATATATTAACATAAAATTACATTTCACACTACAATTTTGTTCATTTTCCAAATGGCTTTAACACCTATTCAACACAACAGCTGCTATTATTTGGTATAATTGACACAATCAAGTCGCATGGCGCAAACAAATTAAAATAAAGTGCATCAAATTGGACTGAATTGCCAGATTCCGATACGTCGAATGTGGAGACCGTTAAATAACGTATTGTAGGTCAGGAGGCGGTTGTGTTTTAGTAAATAACATTAATTTTAAAAATACTCTGCACTTCTATTAGGATTATAATATTGACAATAATGAAACCTGAAGCTTATTGTTGCTTATTTTTTTTATTATATTATTATTATAATACAAAAAGGTTTTTGATTATTGTGATTATAAAATGTATGATAGACTTATTATTTAGCGATATATAAGGACGTATAATTTTGGATGTAAATGTAGCCATAATAGTATGTATTTTTTCAATAAAACTTAAGAGTTATAACTTATAGTTACAAAAACTATCTAAGTAACAAATTCCACTTTCCAATTCCAATCCCAATTTCACTAGTTATATTTTAAATACTATACATATTACATCCAACTAAATAAAATAATTGTAGCCAACAAGAAAAGTCTCATGTCAACTCTATTTTGACAAAAAAAATTAGGAGAAAAAAATATATTCAAAAGTAAAAAATCCCTACTCGATTCTAGTTTTTGCAGATTCAAGCAACTTATTCATTCAAAGTACATAAAATATAAAAAAATTAAAAATATAAATTATTCTATATGTACATAAATAATCCAACCGCCTCTCGGACTACTAATTTGATTACTTACTATGTAATTAGCGATTTGGGCGCCGATTTGGATCAAATTCGGTTAATTTATAGATGTATAGAACACACGTTGCCCTTTGTCTTGGAGTCACAATGGTACGCTACCAATAAATCCATATATTAATTAGGTGATGGTGTTGATAACACCCTGTATATATCATGTAGGTGATGCTGTAATTTCTTATCTCGCATATACAAGCATCCATACATATACATTTATATCGTATATGTCATATATATAGTAATTTGAATACTTAACTAACATAGAATACATTATAAACAATAATATATTCATATGTATATAGAGTCAGTCTTGGCGCAGTGGCTTAGCTGTTACTGAACAGAACAGAAGTGAATTATTTTAATTTCCTCGCTCTGGTAACAAGACAAAAGTGTGGAAATCTTGAAATTTGGGGAACCGAGTGTTTGAACCGGATGAAGAAGAAGCTATTAATTTCATATAACGCGTTTGAATGTTGTCAGCTATAGAGAAGAATATTCAGCTTTCTATTTTTCGATCAAATATTACCAGGGTACATAATCAAATATAAACTTAACTTATCAGACTTTACACTTTACTTTACTGGCATTCGGGTCATTGACACGAAAAAGATGCAAAGGCTATATCAAAATGATTAACATTATGTAATACAATACAACCTTATAATTTCCTCGATAAATGGACTGTTCAATACAAAAAGAATGTGTTAAATTTATACTAGTACCCAATAGCAATCATTTAACCAAATAAATTAAATTAATTAATTAATAAAATAAATAAATTAATTAATAAAATAAATTAATTAATTAATAAAATAAATAAATTAATTAATAAAATAAATAAATTAATTAATAAATAAATAAAATAAATTAAATTAATAAATTAATTAATTTGCTCTAAATAGGCTTCGTATTCACATCCAATGTATGCGCTACGTCGTATTCGCTACGTCTCATGAATGGCACTTTTATACTTACAATTTAGGTATCTGAGATCTCTAAGCAACAATTACATATATCCTCTTTATCTTCAAATAAATTGAGAGTGAAATGATATGTTGACATATTTTGTTTAGCTTCACGCTGTTCTCGTATATAGCAGGGTAGTCATAGGGAACCATATATATTAGTATAGTGTCAAAACATATATATATTATATATATATATATATTATATTATATTATATATATATATATATATTATATTATATATATATAATATATATATTATATATATATATATATATTATATATATATATATATAATATATTATATATATTATATATATATATATATATATATTAATATATATAATACATCTTGTATATAACTATCCTATATATAGTACATCCAATATATTTATATAGCCTATCTTAATGATATGATATATCCACACTTTACAATTGTATTAACTATTAATTCTTAATCGAGTTCTATTGTTACTCCATATCTAACATATTGATTATATATATGATCAATCATCACATATTCTAGTTGCCATATACTGAATATCAATGATGCATTACCTTCGATATTGACTAATTTCATGAGTGTTTTGTCATTGACCAATTCAGACAACAATATATGTTCGTATATATATGATATTATACGTATTAGTCAGATACAAGTTGTATATTCATAGTTATAAAGTTTCCGCCAGTCGCTGTCTTTACACACGGGTCCGAATATTCGCCTCAGGATCTTACTTTCAAAAATGAGCAGGGCGTTTTCATCTTTTTCACTTAGCACTCATGTTTCCGAACCATACGTCAAAACCGGGCGTATTATAAAGTGTGAGTATAGTGCTCTTGCGCAGAATGAGATCAGATCTCATGTGCTTGATTAGTCCAAAGTAATATCTATATATATATACATACATACAGATTGTATGTTGCCTAACTAACCAATCATCAATAATCATTCAATATAACGGAAAATGTATGTTTAAATGTAGGTTGGTTTTTAGTAAATTTAGAAATTACAGAATATTTCATACATATAATATTGTTTAAACGTATTATATATTTGTATATATGTATGCGTAAATATAAGTACAGATACATAATGAATTATCAAGTCGATAGAGTAATATTGAACCTGCCTTTGTACAACTTCAACAGAATCGATTGTAAAACGATTACGGGATATGTTTGAAATTCTGACCAAATTTCTAACTAAGCTGTAGCCCCTACCATTAGTTTAAGGGAATTTTTTCATAGCAAATATTTCCTATTACTTCAATTTAAGCACTTTTTTAAGCATTTCTTAAGCAGAAAGAATATCAAGTCTCTACTTTCCGCCTCGAATTCGGGCGACATTCGAAACTCACCACATAACTTTGTGTTACCATAATGACAAATTTTAAATAATTCATACCCCGAGTGGAAATCGAACCCACACCCATCGCTAATTTGTATTTATTTAACATAAAAAAGGCAGAACTTTGAAACGTACTTCTATACTTCTAGATACAAATGATCAAAGTTCATCCAACAAGATTTGAATCTTTGAAGACATTCTACACGCTAGAAGCAATTATCCTACACATTCTCATTTATACGATTAATCAGATCTTGTATAGGGAAAGCTTTAATAAATTATTTAAAAAGATAAAAGCAAATGGTAGGAGATACAAACTGAGCTTTGGATAGGAATGATGAAAATTAGCTTTGAATTTCATTGAAAGCTACTATGAAGGCATTATTTTCATACTCGTCGACGTTAAGCCATATTTCACTGTAAATAAATACAATATACATCTTATATAGGTAGTTCAAAATACACATTGTCAATGAGTGAGCTGTGAAAAAAATGTATAGGTTTTGCAACACAATACTATTAAATTTATATGAATGGCGTTTGTAGCGCAATGGGTCAAGGTCTGAGTATAAAGGCAGTGGTGGTGAGTTCCTATCCAATTTCGGGAAATGCATTACTTTCATTCCCCCGCTTTGGTAGAACAAACTACGGCAAGTTCCACTATTCGACACGTAATATCTCGAATTTAGGGTGAAAACGACGACTGATGTATCTTAATATATGATGTTCTAGCCTACCCTGCTAGTAAAGTGAAGCTAAAAGAAAATTATCAAGCAAGTAGACCCAATTAAATAGATTTTCTACAGTTACTGACCATAAAAAAATATGTTTTGTTCCATCATTCAAGTTTTATGATATACGAGTTGTATCCCGGAACTTCGTTTACGTGTAGAACAAAATATCGTCAGTTTCTTCTGTCAATGCTCCTTCTCTACACTCTCGAAGGAATCTAACATATATGTCAAATTTCATGTTTCTACGCTGCGTAGTTTTAGCGTTGTCTGCCAGTCAGTCAGTGACGTAAGAGTGTTTTCGCCATACCCAATGAATCGAATTGATATGTGGTTTTTTATTTTTTTAGTTGTTATGACAAGAACATTGATTTACCTTTATATTTTTGTTCTCAAAATAAAGCAAATATTCCATAAACAACACAAGAGATTAATATGCATCCCAACGAAAACTACTGACCCCATTTCTTAAATAATATATTTAATACAGAATTTCCGGTATGATTGGTTTCCCGCATCCATTGTGCCTGTAAATAGATCTTCAAACGCAGACTAAACGACTGTCGTGGAGGTAGATATAAAATACCGCTTGCACTGTCTTGGACTCTATGGGAGAGATAGAAAAAAAATTACAATATGTTACAGATACAATATGTTAGGAACAATGTTGTTTATTTGTTGGAACGTTGCATCTGTTGGAATTACTAGAAGGTTTAAAGATTATTTAAAGACGTCTATTAAACGGTATTACGTCTATTAGACGTCTATTAGACGACAGGTCGTCTTAAAAAATTTTAAATTTAAAGAAATCTAGGATAAAACTGACATCTAATATGATTTCTTTTTGTGAGTCTCGATTAAAAAAGTACTTTAATGGGGAAATGATTAATTGTTGGTTTTTACAAAATTCTTCGCTATTGGGCTTGT